>VXBR01000289.1:617681-657036 GCA_013400215.1 Cisticola juncidis | reverse complement strand
TTTTTTTTTTAACTTCAAAATGTTCTCATTTAGCTCTGTCAAAACAGCTAGGAGGTAACAACGAAAAAAGGTGTGCTTAGCTCTATGCATCCCTGAATCAGATTCATCTCTTCTAACACTGACTTAAAAGACCAGTTGAGGAAAATGTTATATGTGCCTTTAGGTAGAATAGTTCATGCACGGACTCTTCAGATATGAATACACTGGGGAGATGGGGAAATATATAGCTCCAAACATATATCATGCAATCCAATAATGTAGAGCTCCCAAAGCAAACAATAATACTCAAGAAGATGAATTGAATTTTGAAGAGGATATTCTCTAGAGATTTTAAATACTCATGCATTTGCCTCCAGAGCAATTTAAAATTATTCTGTACCTAGTACAAAAAAAAATTCTTTTTTTTTTTCTGTTTGGTGGTTTGTTTTTTTTTAATTTCAGTTTCTAAAAGTTTTCAAATGTCTTTTCTTTCAAAAGCTGTGGGGTTTTTTGCATGTTTTTTGTCTACTGGTGGCTCAGTAGTTTGTGCCTTCAAATCACAGAATGACAAATATTTTCATTTAGCCAGTTTTGTCAGAACAGATGTTTATGTGAAATTAAATGAGTTCCTCTCATGTGTATTAGCTGCATGAATAGAACAAATAGGAGATGGAAAATCACTTTGCAAATTCTAAACCACTGAATGAGAAGAAACAAAAAAAAAGCATGTATATGCACTGTTCTTCTATTCTTAAATACAGAAAGAATTTCTAAATACCAACAATCCACGAGGAAAACACTGTAAAAACATGAGTTTTGTGAGACTTAATTGGGCTATCAAGTAATTTGAAAGAACTACGTTGGTTTAAAAGTTAAAAACATAGTATTTTCTCAAAGTGTAGATGGTTGATGGAGTTTGCAAAACTTTAATCTTGAAGAGTATAATAAATAAAGACATAAATAAATGTGATTCTGCTCATTAATGAATTAATTCATGGGAGTTTGTTTTTCTGTAAGCCTTTTTTCCTGAATGATTATTTATTTGGATAAATTACATTATTAGAAATCAGAAAGAAAAAAAATCCATTTTTTCCTGCTGTTTTATTATAATTTGAAAAAAAAAAAAAAAGGCTCAATTAACTGTTAAAAAAAGTTCCAATTGAGAGCAATTTGTTAGCTCTACTACACATCATGGCATTATGTGTAACATATTTTGGAGGATATGTTACCACAAACTTTATTTTTCAGTATGCAAATTTTTTTTTTTTTTTTAAATCTTGTTCTTGGTCTTCTTAAATAACAGGCCTCAATCAGGACAGCAACATGGATGAAAATAATTTACAGACCACTAGCAATAAGCTCCTCAAAAATAAATAATAGATTGGATGGGAAAAACTTTGATGTTTGCTTTCAAATGACTAGTGAACATATTGGTAAATAAAGGACTCGATCATTTTGAAGAAGTGAACTAAAAGACAGTTAAAGAAAAATATCTTGCCCCTGTAATTAATTTTCTGACAAAATATAACCTACTCATATCTAATATTAAAGAAACAGAAATGCTTAATTTTAAAATTATTTCCCAAATAAATGCTCCGTTTTTTAAAATGTGGTAAAAAACTCTATGTGTGCTTGCAAGCAAAATTGATTATAATTTATTACATTTTTGAATTTATATTTTAGTTAATTATATAAGCTATGTAAAATGCAAATTCTTTATAACTTCTATAACTAGGAAAGTATATATAAGCAGTTCCCAGAGCAAATCCGTTTATTATCTAAAGTTAGCAATTATTGCACTTGGTGTCTATTGAGTTTGTTGTATTAGTTTTTTTCAGTGTTGTGACATAGAATAAGATGCATTTCTTGGAATTCATTTAAGAGGATTCAGTTTAGATCTTAATTTTCAATCCTAGATGACAATTACTTTTTCTGTGTGATTTTTTTTTCTTTAACATCTACCAGCATTTCTTTAAATAGTTCAATTCTTCAGACATATGTTTTATTTCATCTTTAAGGTATTAATCTAAAATTCTTTATTTTTTAATTCATTGTGAGATATAGATAACCTTATTATCTTGGGTTTTGTTAAACAAAGTTTAGCTTATGTTGAAAGGCCTATAACAAAAGTCTTTATGAATGCTTACAGTATCTACAAACCTTTTGAAGAGTCTGGAGTTGCATGAAGAAATGTTTGGCTGGCACTACTTACTACAGAATCCCATTTTCCATATCTTAAATATATTTTTGGACAATAGTAATTGCAAATCTAACTTTTCATTCCAAAGATGTATCTTAAGTTCTTTTGGAAAAAAAAGTAATAGTTCAGAGATTTCAGAAGATACAATTGTCCAAGATGAACTGCCTTTCAAGTAGTTAAAGATATGTACCATTTCCAGATAGGTTAGGCTATGTGACTGAACCTAAAAATAATTTTCAGTCAGAGCTCATGTAAATCTTTTCCTTTTAGAGTTTTCTAATATTTTGTCTTCAACAACCAGCCTCCAGTATAAGGCTACTTCAGCTAAGCAGGACAGGACAGATGTGAAACGCAAGTTCTGCATTTCATCTTTGATAAAAGTCAAAACAATTTGCTCAAGATTCAAGAAGTTTTGTAAGATTTAAGGGAAAAGAACTGTAAGAAGAACCTAGCCATCGTATTTGTTTATTATGTAATTACTAAAGTAAAAGTTTAGTTTTCCTGCATAAGGATATTTTAATGTTTCAATTTTACACTTTTAGAAGTCTGTCATGGTTTAACACCGGCCAAAGACCAGGTATCCACAAAACCTCAACCTCTCCTGCCACAGCTGGGCAGAGGAGAGAAAAAAAAATTACAAAGGGTTCAGGACTTGAGATAAGGACAAGGGGAAAACACTTCAACTTAGAGGCAAAAAGTTAATTTATTACTGATAAAATCAAAGGAGGATAATGAGAAATAAAATAAGCCCTTATAAACACCTTTTCTTCCCCCACATCTCCCTTCTTTGCACCGACAGCACGGGGAGACAGGGCATGGGGGTTTTGGTCAGTTCATCACTGAGATTTTCTTCTGCTGCTCCAGGAGATAGTCCTACTATCCTGTGAGGCCGTGGGGCCCCTCCCAGACAGTTCTCTGTGAACTTCTCTGGTGTGGATCCAGTCTCACGAGCAGCAGTCCTCCCAAAATTGCTGCAAATTTGAGTCCCTCCCACAGGCACACAGTCCTTCCAGAACTGCTGTGGCATGGGTCACTCTTGCATGATGCACAGTCCTCCAAGGACAGGCTGCTCCAGCCTGGAAGCAGGGCCCTCTCTCCACCAGGTCTCCCACCAGATCACAGCCTCCTTCAGGCATCCACCTCCTGCAGTGTGGGCACCTCCTCCATGGTCTGTGGGTGGATCTCTGCATCCCCTGTGTATCCCCATGGTCTGTGGGTGGATCTCTGCATACCCTGTGTATCCCCATGGTCTGTGGGTGGATCTCTGCACCCCCTGTGGATCCCCATGGGCTCTGGGTGGATCTCTGCATACCCTGTGTATCCCCACAGGTTGGAGGGGCACAGCTGCCTCACCATGGTCTGCACCATGGCCTGCAGAGGAATCTCAGCTCTGGCTCCTGGGGCATCTCCTGCCCCTCCTTCTCCACTGACCTTGGTGTCTCCATGTTGTTCCCCTCATATGTTCTCACCTTTTTCTCTTCTCTGTCTAGGAAAAACTGTGCACTTTGTTTTGATTTCTTCTTAAATATGTTTTCACGGAGGTGTTACCATCACCTCTCATTGGTCTAGCCTTGACCAGCAGTGTGTCCATCTTCAGAGCCATCAGGGACTGGCTCTGCAGGACACAGGGAAGCTTCCAGCAGCTGCTCACAGAAGCCATCTTTGTGGCCCCCCTGCTGCCAAAAAACAGTCCATGCAAAACCAACAAGTCTAATGTATATATCATGGGTAATGTTCTAAATTGCATTATGATTCAGACAGACAGTTGAGACTTCAAGAAAAAAAAATTTGTAGGCAGTAAATTTTTTTCAGTAACAAATAGCGTTTCATTTCATACACTGTGCAGTGTATTTGCTTCCTAATTTAGAGCAAATAATCAAATATTGAACACTCATTTCAGGTGTGGTGCTTTATCATATTATGGATCATGAGAGGGGAAAATAACCTGTATAAAGTGAATTTTGAACTTATTTCCTTAAAACTTTGAAGTAGTGGCTCATTTTCTGTTAGGGAAGGAAATATTAAACTACAGGTTCTGGGAGATAGAAGAGAAGAAACCTGTTCTCATATATAAGGCCTTATAAAAGAAATTATTGATGGAAAGGAAAGCAAAACCAGAGAGATTCAATCAATTTTTTGTCTTGGGTGGGAGTTATCCCAGGTAGGTCCCTAGAAAATATTGTTAAATACCCTTCCTTCTGTAAAGAAGTATCTCCCTTTTGTGAATATTCAACAGTTTTATTAGTAGTGCATTGAACATTCTGAATAAGAATAATCTGCTACTGATTCATATCCTCCCCTAGGGAAATTCATGGCAATAAGTAGATTTGATTGAAAATATTATTTGCTGTAGAGGATTGAGAAGTATGGATAGAGAATAGGGGGAAAGGAGCTGAAGAAACAGCGGCATGAGAAAGTGACTAAAGTTGACTGGAGAAGGGGAGAAAAGGGCGCAGTGTGAGGGAATGGCAAGGAGAAAATATTGCTCACATTTAATTTTAAACTAGTACTGTTGATCAGAAAGAATGATTTCTTTTACTTTATTTTATAAAAATTGCATACACTTGTATGTACATAAGAAACTATAATTCCATTTGGGACTACTTGTGACATTAACAAATCGTTTGAGCAGAGTTCTTGAGGTTTATCATTATGTCACCAGCATCCTCAGGGAAATTACTTATACTGTGTGTGCAGTTTCGTGTACATAATTCTTTATATTTATCAAATTACATAGCACTCTATAGTACACTTCATAACTTAAAGTCATGTATTAAGTCTAGCAGGCACATATACTCTTAAGAAAACATGCACATTGCCTTAGCACAGTGTTTCATATAACCATTCCCTTAAAGGCTTTTAAGATGTTTGTAAGTAATTTTGTGAAATGAAAATTTAATAATACTATTGCATCTAGCAATTATTTTATGTAAGTATTTATGATCAAACTGTAAATGAACTTTTGCTTAAATTTTCCTTATGGCTTTTAAGGAGATATGTTGATATTTTTGAGCAGGAGCTGATATCCTGTGTGGGACTATCAAAAGCCTTTATATTTTTTGTGACATTTTAAAACTTTAGGAGAATCATAAGACAGAAAGCACTTTGCAGTTTTCTCCTCTCCTCTCCTCTCCACTCCTCTGGAGTTTGGGATTGGCAGTACCGGCATAAGGCACCCACTGGACTGAAAAGTATTTGAAAAGGACTGATGAAAATTTCAATGTATTTAAGAGCCTTAGCACCTTCAAATTGGTGTTAGAACATTGATTGACACAAAAGGTTTTTGAAATTAGAAAGAGGAAAAAAGNAAACCTCTCCTCTCCTCTCCGAACCTCATCTTTCTCTTTCTCTTTCTCTTTCTTTCTTTCACACCATTCTCTTCTTTCTTTCTCTTTATTTTTTCCCCCTTTTTTCCTTTTCTTTTTTCTTCTTTTCCCTATAAACTGGAGAACTTGTAGTCTCGGTCCTGTCTTCAACAATAAACTCCTAATTGAAAGTAAAATCTTGACTCTCTAATACATAATCTTTTAGAAGGTTCAGACTTTCCAGGTAAGATTCTTTAACCCTAAATTAAGTATATTTATTAATGAATACATAATTTTTTATTTTATTGAAACAGATAATTGTTAGGTCTAATTTTTTGGTAGACAAAATGTGTAAACTAGACACTGTGACCTCTGCTATAGATGTAGCTTATGATGAAAGTTACATAATATGAAAACCTCTCATTTTATCTCCAATGGAATTTAAAAGACATTAATACCAAATCTATCTTATATAATAATAGATTATGTTTTAATAATAAGTTTAAAACTAAATAAAATGTGTTCATTCATGGGAATGAATTGACAGTTTCTCTCTACTCCTGATTAAACATGTTTTTACCTGTCAGTTAACATCATAATAACTGACATGTCTCACAATCTCAGAGAAGTCACCTTTTTTTTTTTTCCTGGAGTATTTCTTATCATTCAAAAACACCTTTTGATATGTAAATTTAAAAAAAAAAAAGTTTGAGAAATCAAGTTCAGTTTTTCAGAATTAAAAATATGAATTTTTGTACTGTCACTTGTGTTATTTTCACCAAATTATTTTCTTCTGTGTGAAGGATTGTAAAAATTGATCCTGACCAAAGATATTTCAGAAGATAGGAACTGAAAACAGAAAAATCAAGTTTATTACAAATAGAAACATTTCTGTTTAGTTCAGATGTCCTCTTGATGCATAGCTAGTCTTTATTCTTCCACAGTGATTGTCTTGGTTTGGAAAGACAGGTATCTGTCAGGGGAAACTGGAGTTTCCCTTGGAATGGAGACTGTAAAAACCCCTCCCTCCAAATTATTACAATTCTGCAATTAGGAGCTTCCAGGCAAAAATATGGGAATAGGAATAACAGTTCTTTACCAAGAATTAAAAAAAAATGCAAATGCAATAGTACAAAAAAACAAACAAGTAAACAAACAAAAGTCCTAGAAAACTCTGACAGAGTCAGAGATATGACTTGACACCCTGGTGAGATGGGTCTGGTCTTTCCTCTAAGCATTCAGGGGAAAACCAGCTGCCTTAGTGTTTGGAATTGCAGGTTTTATCCCTATAGAAGGCTTTGGCTCCTCCCACTAAGTGAAGCATCTCACAATAGAAGGAAATAATGTTGTCAGTCACGTGAGAGACCTGAAATGGCCTATTCACAGGTGATGTGCCTTGGAGGAGGATGGGTGCAGGNTCCCTATAGAAGGCTTTGGCTCCTCCCACTAAGTGAAGCATATCACAATAGAAGGAAATAATGTCAGTCACGTGAGAGACCTGAAATGGCCTATTCACAGGTGATGTGCCTTGGAGGAGGATGGGTGCAGGAGTAGGAAAAATGGAGCAGGAGAGAAGAACAGTATCTCCCTATCTATCTTCAACAGATGAAAACAGAATATACATTTTTGGTTACATTTTTCAACCCAAGAGAGTGAT
Source organism: Cisticola juncidis (assembly GCA_013400215.1). Classification (NCBI taxonomy): domain Eukaryota; kingdom Metazoa; phylum Chordata; class Aves; order Passeriformes; family Cisticolidae; genus Cisticola; species Cisticola juncidis. Next base: position 649,895 of record VXBR01000289.1, on the reverse strand, counting down.
AAAGCTGTGTTTTTCCTGATCCTTTTTCAGGAGTGTATCTGTCATCATGGTAAATTGTAGCACCTCCACCCCACTTCTAAGAGAGTTTCCACCAGTATTGTTTAGTTTGTACTGGAAAGTGCAGTCAGGCATAGATCAGATAACTTCTGTGAGTTTGCGGAGAAGTCAAACCAAGAATCAAATGTGGAGTCATCTTGACTTATGGTATACCATTAATTATTTTTAAACTTCATAGTTGGTAAAACTGAGAGAAGGACTCAACTCTCAGAGACATATTTTGGAGCAAACCTTAAGAATAGGTGTTCTTTGGGATATGCACGTGTACTGTTTTTGCACGGAAATAATTTCTCTAAGAAAGTTGTGACAACACCAATCAGTGACTACGTTTGAATATTGACATCTGGTGAAGCCACTAGAAAGGTGATATGCCTCTGTGAACATACAAGTTAAAATCAAAGACATTGTGGGGAAAAGCTCTCTTTCTCCTTCTGGCCTGAGAAGAGATAACAGGTGGGCCTGGCTCCCTCCTTGCCGCAAGGGGGAGGCCGGTCATGCAGAGCGGCCGCGCAGCAGCCAGAACCCTGAGATCCCGGCCTTGGCGTAGCCTAAATTTACCACCTTCAGCCACTGCTCAGGAAAGACTATAGTGACCCTCTGCAGACCCGGGAGAGATATTAACCCTTGACAGATGAAAACTGCACAGCACTAATCCTCTGTGATCTGGGAGAGAAAAAGGACAGAGTGGAGACACAGAGAGAGACAATATGAAGACATCGAAGTCAGGGAAGGAGGAGTTGAGTCTTAGATAGAAAAGAGAACAAGAAGATGCCTTGGTTTTAGGCTGAAATTCTTTTGTAAGCCATGGTAATGGACTGTGATATACTAGAATATCCCTCTAAACTGCTAAAGGCGTGTATGGGGAGATCAGAGTACTCAGATTGTAGATCTGAGCAAATGCATTTGTGGTGGACTAAGTGAATACTGAAGTAATTGTGATCTTATGAGAAGCTTGAACAGAGAGAGAGAGAGAGATGAAATGAAGATCTGCCCCCAGAAAAGACCATTGTTCCTAGAGATGAAGAGACCTTTTGCATTTGAACAGTTCATTTTTGAAATGGTACCCCATGAGTTTACATTGCCCATAATGCAGCTCTTGGGAAGGCTGCATGATATGGTAGGGACTTCACGATTGCAGATTCCCAGGCGGCTGCTATTTGTGAGAATTAAAAGCCACAAGAGAATTGTCTGTCTTTTGACAAGTTTCCAAGGCAGACCAAAAGATACTTCTCTCTCTAAAAGAATTGATGAAAGACTATTTTAGAGATAGTAACTGACCTAAAGTCTATGTTTTGTCTCTGCACATTGTCAGAGAGAAAGAAGTTTACTGGAAAGAGGAGAGGTGTTTTGAAGGTTTTATTCTGATTCTTATTAAATTTTTCTCTCTTGTAGTTTTGGTAATAAACCTGTCTTTCTAGCCTTTTAAGTTTTGAGCCTGCTTTGCTTTTCTATCAATCTTATCACACAGCAGAAAAAGAGTAAATAATTCAAGTGAGTACTGAAACCACTACAGTATGACAGCATACACTCTTAACACAAAGTGAGATTTGAGATATAGTTCTTGCTGAGTTTTCGTAGAGAACCATGTAGATTCATCACAGAGATAAAAAAATAGCACAGACCCCTCCTTATTGCTGAAAATGAGAAGTATTTGGGGTAAACAATATTTAGGACTTCATTTGTGTTTTGTTTCTAAGGAAATAGGAGGGTTTATTTCAGAAAAAAATACTTGGACATGTGCTAAACATGAAAGTTAAGTAGCAGAATTTGTGAACTGACAGGGAAAAAACTTATTTGAATATATAGAACCCTAGTGGGTTGCTTCTAAAAGCTTTCTGTCTCTGCCATCTTTCCAGTATTTTTAATCTCTCCTAGCTGTCATGGAGAATTTTTCCATTGCTATCTTATCTATCCAACAAGCATAGTTTTTGCAGGATAAAAGAAAGGCTGAATAAAATTGAAAATGATCTGAATGATTTTAATTTTGGAAGATATGGGGGGTTTTAGCAATTTGCTGACTGTGTACCCATACATAAGCCATTGCTTCCATATGTAGACAATCTCTTTACTTGTCAAGTAATACAGTGAGGTGAATGGTTCTGGTCCCTGGAAATGTGTAAGAGGTTAGAGGTTTGGGAGTAAAAGATGGTCATAAGAAGTCAGACTCCACTTACAGAATGACTGGAGAGACCGATTGACTAAAACCAGGGAATGGTTGGTATGTGGTTTGCAAGAGTGGCTGATGACCATTTTATTTTGTTAGTTAGTTAGTTAGTTAGCTATGTCTTTATAATTAGACTTTCATACTATTTTTGCTTATTATTTGCCCTGATGAAACTGCACCTCGAGTCCTGTGTCCAGTTCCAAGCCCCTTACCTCAAAAAAAAATCTTGAAATGATGAAGAATTTGCAAAGAAAGTCAATGAAGATGGTAAAGGGTCTGGAGAGTAAAGCCTCTGTGGAGTGCTGAAGAAGCTGTTTAGCCTGGAGGAGAGGATGCTGAGGGGAGACCATGCCACTCTCTACCTAAAAGGAGGCTGTAGCCAGGTGGTGTTGGCCTCTTGTCCCAGGCAACCAGTCTTGGGTTCCTATGAGGACACAGACTGAAGCCACACCAGGGAAGGTTCAGGTTGGACATAAAGAAGATTTTTTTTCACTGAAAGGGTGGTCTGGCATTGGAACAGGCTGCCCAGAGAGGTGGTGGAGTCACCATCCCTGGAAGCATTGAAGAAACAACTGGACACTCTGCTATGGTTTAGCTGACAAGCTGTTCGTGAACAGACAAGTCAGAGTTTGGAATTGATGATCTTAGAAGTCTTTTTCAACCTAAATCATTCTGTGTTTCTCTTATCTGAGTTCTTAATGACATAATAAAGTTACTTTTTTGTAACAATTATCCTGTGACACAAAATTTAATTAATCTAAAACTTTGCCCCATGCATATACTAATTATAGTTCAGTAATGCATTAAAACAGCAATGATTTAAAGGATTTTTTTTTCATTTCCAATACTACTAATTTGTTTTAAAACTACAGTCAGTTTAGCTGCCATTGCATAAAGCCTAAACATGCTTTGACAGTTTCATCACTCAAATGTAGAAAAAAAAAAAGCAGAGTCAGAATGTCTTCACTAATTATTGTTAAGAATGAAATTACAAAATTTTGTGTTAACTAAATACAAGCTTTTTTTGGATGCTTAAGTTAAAACAGTTTATATCTTGAAAATTGCAATAGTACTATTATGCTACACTGCCAACTTTTAGAAAGGTATTTGCATCTAGTATATTCTAGACAATATATCAAAGTGTTGCTGAACAATATAGGGTCTGAAATACTTTCACATTATCCAGATTTTTCCCCTTTTTCACCTGCTTTACAGCACTGTTTAATTTGTTTGGTATTTGCATGATATTACTGAGATAATGCCACTTCTCTAAGATGAAATGTAGTGGTGTATACTGTCAGAATGCAACAAGACTTTTATTATCTAATTTAGGATGTAAAAGCCTTTTTCTGTGAATAAATATATAGTCCTGTCTGTGCTAAGGAACAAGGTCACATCTACCACTGGAATAATTAACTATCAAAGAAAAACCCAGCCAAAAAAGTAAAATGTAAATTTTACCAGAAAATAACTGGAAAGATAATTAACTTAATAAATTTCATCTACAACTCTATGCATACATTAACATTTTGAAAATTACCGAGGTAATAAAAATACAACAACTATCATTCCCAAATGTAACAACAATCCAAGCTTTACTTGATAATTACATTTTAACTATTGGGAATAAAATTATATTATTTTAGGAAAGAAGATTTTCTAAGGTATTTTCATTTTTTAGATTTTTTTTCATTTCAAATGTGGGACAGCGATAATGTTGCTACCTTCACTGAAATAGAATAAAACTATGAAACTCATACTTTTTAATAGATCAGCATTTTTGCCTTTTCTAAGGTTGTAAAAGAAGCATTTAATTATATTCTCAACATTAAATTCCACCAGAAGTAGGAAAATAGACATAAATCTGTTACCTTTTATAAACTGGGATATATGAAATCTCCAGTGGCTGTGCCAAACCTGAGGCTATGTCCAAACCAAATTCCAGAGAAAGAAAAACACTGTCATTTTCTCTTTTAGGCAGGTTGTGCAGGGAAAATTTTCTAGGAATGAAATAAACTATATTCAGAATAGTTTGTCTATCTATGTAATTCATTACTGTTCTAAAATCATCTCAGACATAGCAGCAGATTTTAGATTGAAAGGTGTGGATCTCAAAAGCAGACTCAGAAAATGAAGATAAATCTACCAGACCGGTCATTTGCATAACATTGCATATATGATTTCCAAAATAGTATTTTAAAACTACTTTCTGTTTTGAACTTTCTATCAACATGAAAATAAATAAATAAATAAATCAAAGCAAACGTTCATTTGCCAAAAATTGTAATTGAATTTAAATGGCCTTCTATGACCTTTCCTTTATTTCATTTCATGAGAATGCTGAAATTTTCATGTAGATGTCAGCATATGTATGTAACATATATGCTATTGTATTAAGACGAAACTTCTTTTTTTTTTCAGTATGATTGTTTTTAGCAAAATATACAAAAGAAAACATCTTGCCTAGGATTCTTCATAGGTTTAATAGTGAAGGGAATAATACCTATGAGATTAATAATTCTTCTTCCTTAGCCTCAAGAGCTTTTTATTTTTCAAGTGTTACACCTGGTCTTAGTCACATTACACTTATTCCTTATTTAAAAGACAACATTGTCCATTCCTATGGCCAACATTTTCTTACAATAAGCTTTTTTTGTTCTTTGACTCTGTTGTCATAATTATCTGAAATGAGGATCATTGTAAAAAAATACAGATTAATTATATGTAAACATTTTTTGTCAATTGTATTGACTGGCAGCTGACTCTTGCCATGCCATGCAACAAGTCCATGACCTTGAAGAGTATCCACTGCAAGTTTGGAAGTGAAAGAAATAGTACTTCAGCTGATCATCTCTCAATCTTGACATACAAGAGATGGATTTGTTATTCAGTGGTTAGTCCTGTATGTAGATCCATGTGAAGATATCTGGTTTATTAGCTTTAACATGATACATGATTCCATTTTACCTCTTTGCTGCTTTGAGAAGTTCCATGAGAAATTATGCCAAAACAGTACAGAGGGATGACTTAATAGAAAAGGTAGTAATTTTACTGTATTTGCTACAGGATTAATATAATTGAAACTAGTTTTTCTTTTCCCTGAAAAAAATCATTGTGAAAGGTAACTATTTCTGAATCTTGTACGTGAGCTGCTAAGAGGAACGATTACATGCAAATAAGCTTGATCATATTTTTTCACCTCCATTTCATAGGCTTTTGGAGTAGAAAAGTTTAGGCTACAGAATTCGTAGGAAGTACTGGGTTGGTATTATGGAACATAATGTTAAAAGTATGCCAATAACCAAAATTGACTTTCAGCTAACTTTCAGAGGCAGAGTCATTGTAGTATCAGAGGAAATAGGGTATTTGAGTGATGTCAGAGCACGCATGAAGAATGGGTGGATTAGAACCTGAAAAGACAAAAGTATATTAAAGAGATAAATACTGTGTGTGAGAAGCTAAAAAATGAAAAACATTGACCACAAAGCCAGGGCAATCAAGCAACAGTCACTGGTCCAAGATCCCTGCACCATACAGAAAGGAATTTCTGTTGCAGTAGCAAATAATTTGTAAAGGCAACAAATCATGATTTTTTAATAGTGTGTTCAAGATACTTTTCTTTCATCTTAATGGAAGAAGAGTTTATTTTAAAATCTGGGATTTTTCCACATTATTAACAGTTTTAGACAGAGATGAAGTCCCACAGTGCTATGACTCCTGGAGTGCCAAATTACATACTGACACTGTTGGACCATACTGCTTGGAGGGTTCTACAGATATTGGAGGATAGGCACATTGTGCTATAAATATCAAAAAACACACTGTGGATGATAATTTTTCCTTGTTTCCTAAAATAACTTTTATTTTCCTTTTCCTAAGAGCCTGAGGTGTTTAAATCAGTCTTGTAACAAAAGCTATCTGAATTGGGAAATTGGCTAGAAACACTAACTAAAGCATCTTGTCCTTTGCTTTACTCTGCTAAAGAAGTTTTCATAGCCAGAAATACTGTTTGAAAGAGATAAATAGACATATTAGCCAGATATGAAAGACGAGTCAAGTCTAAATTTCATAGCCAGAAACCACAAGAATAGATAATATCCAAATGGAGAAAAAAGTCCCACAAAAATGTGACAAAACATGGCCACATTCTTCAGAACACTATGTTTAATTTTGTGTTTAAATGGTTGCAAAGAACTTTAATACAGCTGAAAAAGTGAAGTTATGCCATGTATTAATAAACTTTACAGAACTGAGCCCTAAGTTAATAATTTAACCAGAAGTTTAAAAATCAATATGTAGAAACAACTAAAAAAATACGGAATTGTATACAACTAAAAAATTACAGAATTGTATTCTTACCCTACCTACTGTAAGCGATAGCCCATTACTTGCTACTACAGAAGTAACTGAATAGATTATTGTGGGTAATGTCTAAGATAATCAATGTCCTTAGGAGAAGATACTGCCTCAGAGGTATATGAGATCACACAACCACCTTCTCTCTTACAACTTTATTCTACAAATAGGTAGGACATGACTGCTGAGTCGCTACTTTGCCAAAGAATGCATTGGACCTCTGATGCAGTTATGACTTAAAAAAAAATAGGTATACAGCCTTAGGCAAGAAGCTGGTGGCATGCCAGAAGTGGCACCTGCAGGGAATCATGAGCCTGTTAATGCTGTCCTTTGGGTGAGTAATGTTAAAGTGTTGACTGACCATCACCATCTCCAGACTGTCTGCTGCTGAGTGAGACTGTGCCCCACAATTTATCATTCACGTTTTGTCTGATCTCATCTGTAACTAACTCCTCATGGTATTGATTCTGTCAAAATGATGACGGCAAATAGCATTCACAACAAAACACTGCACGTGATTTCGCAAAAATTACGTTACTCTAACTTAATGGGAAACAATGGGAACTGCAAAAACTGCACAGGAAAATAAATCACTGCTGGTGAATCTGGCAGTAAAGTTGATTTCCTTCTTCCTCCCAAACACTGACACAATTCTCTTTGCCATTGAAATATTGGTAAAAAAACATTAATGGATAGAAGGAAAAAAAAAAACAAACCAACTCTTTCAGTTTTCCTACTCCACTACTGGGAAAAAAACAGAAAAAAAAAAAAAAAACAAAGTGTCTCAACAAAGAAGGAACCAGTAGAGAAGGGTAGCAGTTATCACTAAAAAGATCTTTTGCTGAAGGGCTAAAACGACATAGTACAAAAAAGAAATTAAAGTTCCCTGTACCTTATCAGCTACAGTGCATCACCCCTGTCTGCTGCACCCTGTTTTTCAGCTCTGTTCTGCTGCAAAACAGTCAAGTTTTTTCTCTTTTTTCCTTCCCATTTTCCTAACATAAAAGTAGACATTGTGAAATCCCATGAGCTCCTGTCCTGCACAGGAGACTTTCTGTGGCTATGGTTGTTTATCTCATTTCAAATAATAAGTTTGGCCCTAAAGAATTCCTGTCCCACATGTCAACCTTTCCTCTTCCATACTTGAGATTTTTAAAAACACTCCATTTCCCACTTAGTCTTTTTATACAGTCTAAAAATAGATGATTTTTCTTTTAGTGAAGAAAATGAACATCTGTAGACATTTATAAATGTTGTGCTCTTCTAGATCACAGTTTTGAGAAAACTTGAGAGTTTATAAAATAGATTAATATATTAAAAAACTTTCACTCTTTAAGGGAAACTGATTATTTCCTCCCCTGTAAAGGAGCTGAGCCATAGGAATGCTAGCATATGGTAGAAAACATATTTTCTACCATAGCACATGGTAGAAAACATGCTGGTAGATGAAAAGAAATAAAGCAAAGCCAGGAAAAAACAGAAAAGGAGAAAAAAAAGGAGAGTTTCCTAGGGGAAAAAGACAATGAGTCTCATATGTACAAATGATTTGACAAGGCAGGAATCATAAAAACATGTAATGATTTGAGTTAGAAGGGACCTTAGAGACTCTCTAGTTCCAAACACCTGCCATTGGCAGAGACTTATGCAACTAGACCAGGTCCTATTTTGTAGTCTTCTGTTTACTCTCTTTTTCTTATTTGGACTTTCTACAATTTTTAATTTTAAAAACTTATCCAATCAAATACATTAGTATTACACTGCATTGTTTATGTAAAATTAGACCACAGTCTGAAAAACACAGGTTCTCTTGTGAAAAAATGCTTAGAATTTCTGACTTATGCAGCAGATTTATCAGGTGGAAAATCCTTTGGAATGTTCAAAAAAATTAACTCAGAGTGGTTTCAGTACTTAAAACTGTTTTGGGGATAATTGTGTGGTAGTTTTCCATCCATACCTGTTGGATTTGACTACCTGATGCTAATTAAATTTGGTATAATACTATACAACAATTATATATCCTTTTTAATAATTTTGGGTTTGGTAGTCCATCCCTTAGAAAATTAATTAAAAAAAAAAAGTAATGGTAACAGAAAATATTAAAAACCATTTTTTAATATATAGCTTTTTTCATGCTTTAAACCTGTGTGTCTCTGTCAGCTACAAACACTCATTCTTCCTAATATTTCAGACTTTATTTTTGAACCTCTTCACTATACTATGAACTGCAGAATTCACAGTTTCACACATACAGTAGTTACTGTAACAGTCACTCCATTAGTGTCTGCCAGATTCATTTTGGATTTGAAGTCTCCTATCTAAATTGACACCAACTATCCAATTGCAGCACTCTTTACATTTCTGATGTGTCATACTGCATTACATTTTCTGTGTCAACTCCCATCACGTTATATTGTGTCATGCAGAAAAGCCAATGTGAGTTGACATTACACAAGATGATGTGATCTAAAAGATTTAAAGCTATGCAATTCACTGAAGCAGAAAGGTGACATACTGCAATCAAGGTGTAAATACCTACTTCCCCTATAGCATCAGTTATCTGCTAAAAACACATACTAGATGACCTTTAAAGGTCCCTTCTGGCTCAAACTCTTCTAAAATTCTGTGTTTCTATGATATGTTGGATAATTTTTAGAAAAGAATCTGATCTGAACACTTTTAGTGTAATGCATAAAATATTAAACTCAAAGGACAGTGCATATTTGACTTAGACATACCAAAGCAATGACAATTAAATTACAAATTTAATTTAATGGTAATAGTTTCCACTAATTAGTTGTACTAGCAAAGTGGATGCTATAGAAAATCAATTATACCTCACTGTGTTCAAAAAAAGAAGATAAGTACCACTTCCTTGTTTTGATGAATAAAAAACTATTTAAGGACTGAAGTGGCAATAACTAATGATATTAATGAAATATCTATAAAAGTACTAAAAGAGGTGTAAGAATTTTGCTTCTCAGGGAATATCCATTCCTGCTGCTTTAAATGTCTTCTCTTAACATCAGATAGAAGAAATTGCATTTTGATTTTACATACATCATTTTGCCAAATGAGTTTTAGGCAAAAATTCATCAAATAAAATGCCAGGTGATTAATAGGTGTGTCTAAGTTAGGAGTAGTTCCAGAACCCACTCTTTTACAATTAGAAAGGAAAGTGTTAGGGGACTACAAAACTCAGAAGTACAAGGGAAATGAGATTGGTGCATGCCCAGGCCTGTTTGCAGGTACAACTACATGGCTGCCCAAATCAGCTCAGACAGACACACTCAGCACTTGCACAAACAAAATTGCATCGGTGGCCACATGCTGCTCCCTCTATAGCTGAGCAGGATGTAGCTGTACTACTGGGAAATATATATATGCACACATATAAACATTTGCATATGTAAGGTGTGGATTTTTCCAGCTCAGAATCTTCAGTATGCCTTGCAGCCTGCCTAGCTGCCCTCCCATTCTTCCAATTTCTGACAACAGGACATAAGATCCCTCCAAGGCTGCAGCTCCACTCTTTCCCTCCATTTCTTCCTCCCTAACTATCCCACCCCCTCTGTTCCCTCTCCCACCTTTCTCTCACTTCCCCCTCTCCCATGAAAACTTCATAAAGTTCAAGAAGGATAAGTGAAAGATCCTTTTTTTCTTGTGTGTGGAGATGTGGCTTTTATGGGTTGATGACATACTGCACAGGGCTACTCCTGTGGTGGGTTTCAGAGCAGCCAGATGAGGGCATTATTCAGCTGCCCTGCCTACCCTTGTTCCTCTGTACTCCTTCTTTTTTGCATCAAGAATCCCTTTTATCACATAACCTAACTAAAGGCATGATTCGCATTACAGTAGTAACTAAGAGAAGTGCTTAAAATAAAACGTGAAGAAATCTGAACTTTGAGTTTATTGTAGCTTCTGCAAAAATCACATGGAACTTCGTATTCTCTCATCATGTTACTCTTGCAGAATGACTTTTCTGCTCAGTATCTCTCTGTTCTTTTAGTTCAGGCTATATTATTTCTGCCTTTCTGGTAACCTTTGTAATCAATATTATTTCAGCAGAAATACAAAACATAGTTCCACATCAGCTGCTGTGCATAAAATAAACTTTGTATCCCAACCAAACTCAGTACTTCCCTCCCCCAACCCTTTTTTTTTTTCCCCAAGTAAAATTGTGAAACAAACCAATTTTTATCTCTGAAAAGAAATGGAAAAAATCATCACATGGTATCAAATGTATTCTACACCCTCTTTCAGGTAGCTTTTGAAATTTGCTGCTATTAAAGGAAAGAGAAGTGTGCAGCTTTTAAAAATGACATTTTGTCTGTGTCAAATTATTTGTCAAAAAATTCCTGTCCCTTCTCATCCTTATGCAATTGATTTAATAGACAAATTGTGTCTTTCTTTGCTATGGAAGAAAATGTCAAAGAAAATAAATCCTACTGAAGAGTAAATTTTTTTAAAGTGACTCAGTCTTGAAAAGTAAATAACAGAATCAGAAAAGATGTCACACATCAGAAAAAACAGTGCAAGGACAATTTTTCCTCTGTATCTTGTCTTCAAGATCTCAGAAGGAACATTTTTGAAATATTGCATGTCATGCATCATTTAAGTAAAACTTTACTTAAATAGACAAGAGCTAACTCACACAGGGGTTTGATAGTCAATTTTTTTTCTAAATTATTCATGTGGGAAATTTTTTAATGTGTATCACTAATGCGAGCTGTAAGCACATAATTGATGAAATCCTGCTTAAAGACCCTGAGGAAGGTGATTTAAAATGGCAATTTGTTAAAATAATGTCTATAAGCTCTGATTCTCCCATGCTCCTACCAGTTAACACAGCATGTTCATTTATCATTGAACTCAGATTAACTCACTCAAACTATGACCTAACCTTATCAAAGTTACTTCAAATTACAACACATTAAACTGACTGTGTGCTGCAGTAGAAATATCTTATTAAGCAAAGCTTCCTTTGATTGCATTTCAAGTGTGGAACGATGCTAGAGGTGACTTTTATAATTTCAAAATGTATTCCAAAGACAGATTTCAATACTTATATATTTTCTATGTAAAATTCAATAAATTGTGTATTTTGCTGACAATAACCTTTGGAAAAAAAACCGGTTTTTCTTTCTCTTTTGCACATAAGTGTAGAGTTTGAAATAGACATACTGCTCCTCAGACCCTGCAATGTAAAGAAATACTGAGTGTTTTTGTTACTAAGAAATAAAGAAGTGTTCAAATATATTTTGTAAATCATACTTTACTAACCATTTGAAAAATATGTATTAATGGACCAGCAAAAGAAGGACATTGGATCTGCATGTTTTTCTTTTATACTGAAATATTGGTTCGTATCAGAGGACAGAATATGAAGTGAAATACTGACTTATTATGCAGTTAGCACTGACCCAGCAACTACTTATGTAAATACTCATACACATCTCAGACCTGGATAGATGACTTGTGTACCCTATTGCATGTGAAATGGCACTAAACATTTTATCCAGGAAAAAAGTAAATAAAAAAACAACCCAAACTTACCCTTTTTTTGTCCTTACAAGACACCAGAAGTCTGCATTGAAGACTGACTTAATCAGTACTGCCACAAACTGCCTTGTGTTTGTCTTGGAAATGACCCCAGTTCCAAAGAAAGTCTGTTAGGTTTTGTTTTTTTTTCTCTCAGGGGTAATTGTTGTAACAGAGCTGTATTTTTCTGTATAACCTGGATCATACATGGAAATTCTTGTTTAAGTTATAATGAAGTTTGACAAATGTAACAGTGCAGGGAGAGGGAGATAAAGTCATTAGTGACTTTGTCATATAATGTTATTGAAGTGACCAACTGTCATGTGAAAAGGGAAGATTTCCTTCCCTTAGTGTTTGATTTGTCTGTCAATGCCCCAGGAAAGCCAAGGCCCTTGTGCCCAACCAATCTCTCAGCATCCTGTTATGGGACCCTTCACTGAGCAATGCTGCTGGACTGGAGGGTGTTTGACTTATTCAGGGGCAGACATGGACACCATAACAGAGACTCCTCAGTGACTCCCCACTCTACTCCAGTATTTCCCCTCTGCCAGAGATTGGCAGCAGCCATGAAGGATTCACACCAACAGTTTGCAGAATAACACTCTTTGTTAATATAAAATTATGTCAGGTTAAGGTTCAACGATTGTTTGTGATGGCATTTGACTGCAAAAATATATCCAAAGCAATGCAGACAAACTTTAATCCCCAATGAAAGTGTTCAGTACACAGAGAGTGTGGTTCTTGCCCAACAGATGTACCTGCAGGTGAGAAGACAGGTTCAGCCCCATGACTGTTCCAAGAAGTTACAATGGAGTCTCCTAAATTCCCCCCATTGCTAACTTACCTTTGTAGTATTTCTTTATGTTTAGATGGATCTTGAATGACTCAGTTCATGCACACACTTGTTAGTGTGTGTAAAATACTCATTCCTTTCTCCTAAAAGATTGTCAATAAAATATAGACACTTCCCCAGTGAGGGGTGGTGGTACCTTGGGCAGGGAGGTGTGTGTTGTACTATAATTAGGCTGTAGGGAACCAAGTTCATCCGAGGAGAGCGATTTCACCAGAGCTGCTGGCTTGGCAGCAAGGCACCTTCCCCTGCCTCCCCTGACCGACAGCTCCTATGAGTTTGTCAGCTGCAAAGTACCAGCGAGTTCACTGCCCTGCAGGGGTTTCAACAGAGCCTTGGCCATGGGGTTTGCACTCTGCTCCACCCTCCATTCCACCCCCTCAGCCAGTGCTTATGGCTGCAGATTGTGTGGGGGGAATCTTCAAGGAATAGGTTTTAAGTATGATGACTGCATTCCATCTGGGGAGTAGCAGCTGCATTTTACCCTATAATTTCTGTACCATTATAACTTCTGTTGGGATGTGAATACAACTTCTCTGTTTCTAATTTTATCCCCATTCATCTTTCCATGCCAATTAATACTATAAATGTTGAAGATGAGGTCTCCTTTCAAGGAATATACACTAGTAAATGTCTAAAGATTCTTAACACAAAAAAACCCCAAAACTTAGTTGTACTTTAGCTGCTGACAGTCATGCAGTAAAAATGTAATCAAGACTGAATTAAAATTAGGTATCTCAAACCTGATATTAGTATCAGAAACATGGAACTAAAAAATACATTCAGAATTTTTTGGCATGCAAGCACAGAATCTCATAATGAGAACAATGTCTCTTTCCTATTCTCCTGAGCCCTCATCCTTATTGTTTTGGGGTTTTTTTATCTCTCTTTATGTCATTTTAGAAAAACCTGGGTAATAGAGAAAAAGAATATCCAGAGCATTAATCTTCCAGTTTTTGAGATAGGTTGTCAGCAATAAAGAGAAGCTAGAATTCTCCCATTCAGCTAGCTTGTGGAGCTGAGAGTCAGTCTGTGAGTTCAACCTCAAGCCAGTTTTTAAAATCAAAAGTTGGGCAAAATCTGTGGAAATAGCATACCAAGAAGCAAGGATAGTTGCAGAAACCAGACTGCATTACTATTGCTACTGTACAACAAGGGCAGGTAATGAACCTGAACTCAGAAAATTATGCATGAGCTTATGGCAATAGAACGTAGAATTTAAAAATAAGGTGGAATACTAGAAAAAACACTTTATTTTTGGGAAAGGATATCTTGGAAAAGATAGGATCTATCTATAAGGTGGCATCATTAACTGCAGTTTCACCCTGAATTCAAGTAACTCCTTCAATAAATATTCACTGTTTATTTGCAGACCCTAGAAGGAAGGTCTTCCTTAAATTTGTCCAGTGCTGAAAAACAAATTCTTGAAAGTTCAATGCTATCTAATGCTATATTCTAATTTTGTCACGTTCCTTCCTATGATTTTCTTCTGTTCTTGTTACAGTACCAAAAAACAAAACCACATATGGACTTGTCATTCTTCCCACTCTAAACTTATATTTTATTATCTGAGACTCTTATGCATTCCTATAGTTTTATAAATTCAAAATTCTATTCCTCATGCAGGGTATATTATGGATGAAAATTATTTGGGTGATTTTTTATTGTATTATAGGCAAATAATAATAGAATATTGATACAGTACGGTGTAAGGTTCTAATGTGGAAGATGGTTCTTGTGGAATGCTCAGCGTAACTTAAAATTAAGAGCCTATCTCTATTTTCTTATGAAATATTTGCCAATTATAGTCTGACATTTATCTGTTCAATGCATTGATTCATCTTGACTTCAAAATACATAATTATGTGGGAGTAAATCAAAATTTAAATAATGTAAAGAAAAATTCTATCATGGGTAGAAGATTCCCATCAATCACATCACCACTTTCTTAATTCCATGAAACCACTGGAGCCTAGAGAAGGTAATGATTCTCACACAGCCTTATCAAACATTGCTTATATGAATAGGCTAATAGATCCTGATGAAATTGCAGTTTTCCAGGATCCAAGACCAATATCTTCCAGAAAAAGATAATGCTGGTAACTGAAAACAAAAACAAAAACAAAACCACAAAAAACCCAAAACAAACAACCCCCCCAAAAAACCCAAACCAAACCAAACCAAAACAAAACAAAACAAAAAGAAAAAGAAAGGAAACAACAACAACAACAACAACAAAACCACACCAAAAAAAAACAAAACAACAAACCCAAAACAACCCTACAGACTAAAAATTATTTCAGTATATATTGAGCCCTGTCTGATGTTTAAAATTACTGAAGAGCAATGTTAAAATACCCTACAGTAAGTAAACTTTATTTATATTTTGTAATGAAGAGTAAAAGAAAGGAATGTTATCTTTTTTGGTTGTTTATGACAACAAAATGTAGTATTTTTCCTCTTTAATTTCCTTAGTTTCAGGTTAGAAGAAAGAAGGGCCTACTAACACAGAGAAATTGATGGATTACTCTAATATAGTGCCACAGCCATCACATCTCAACTGCTTGTTACACCAGAGGATGACAGGTACACTTGGGAGCATGGGAGGTGTCACAGTGCCCTTGATACACCCCTGTGCAATGGATGAGGAGAGCCTCTGCAATTTCTGTGCTATTTCACTCCACCTGGCATTAAAACTATGCAAATGAGGTATGGACATTCTGGGTTCCTCACATAACTCAGGTTAAAATGGGATTCTCAACCTCAATATTTTAGAAATATTATTTGGTGATCGAATAAAACCACTTTTCTTTACCATGTTAGGAATATGGAATATAACCTCAGCAAAATCAGACAACATTATCTTTCACTGTGTTCTGAAGGCAGAGAATGAATACTTCTGTTCAATGTAATTACCCATTACACTGTGATGTTATGTCAATTATGTGTAGAAAATGTGTTTGCTGCAATAATAAGATCTTGTTTGCATTGTGCAAGCAACAACAAGCAATAATGTATTTATAACATCACTGAATTTAAAAATTCATTGGGAAATTGTTTGATGTATCGGACTACAGAAAAAAAAGGCAACAAAAACCCCAAGAAATCTCTAAGAAAATTACAAAGGAAATTACGTATTTCTAAATGTTTTGTATGCTTCTGTTGTTTTGGTAGCTCAATATAGTTGGTGTATAAAGTCTTTTAGCATATTTTTAAAAATGAAGGTATGTCAGATACAAAAACCATTTTCTCAAGCAAGCTTGTGTTAGGTGAATGTTGTTAATCAGAACCTCACTGGATCTTTTTATATGATTCTTGGTATAGAATTACACAGACAAAAACACATGGAAATACAATGTTAAAGATACTTCTGACTGCCTAATGTAACTGGACTTGGCTGAATTCTTATGATAATAATACTGGTTTTTAATTATTTAATTATTCATTTTCCATGTGTAGCAGAGATTGACTACAATGGGAAACAATATTTTTTGTTTTCAGAAGGGCTAAAATTCATTTTTAATAAAAAATAGAAAGAGTTATAATTGTCTTCTCTCTGGACTGGTTAGCTAATACCTGAAATTATCCAGCATCTATTATGGAATAATTTCCTGCTTTAAATTATCGGTGATGTAGTAGCTAATATAAAGCCATCTAGAAACATCAGTTTAAGAGAAAGAATGACTTTTTACTTTTTTAATGTCTTTATCTGGGGGATATGGATCCAGGAAGGCTGTTGACCCCAAAATTGAATAGGAAATTGGAAAAGTATTAACTGCATTGTCTGATTTGGTTTCTTTCATCCATTGTGTCACTATTTTTCTTTCAAAAAATTCTATGACTCTCCAAAATCCTGTTTTAAGAAATTAATATGATATCCATGAATACAAAATTCTGAAATCTCATGAGACTGTTTAGCACATTTTTCTATTTGATTTGTCTCTTGATCTTGCATTTTGACTTGTCAAAAAGCTCATACAAATTAGTAGAATCTTGAAATCCTGAGTCAGCCACCATATCTTTTCCCCATGCCTCTGAGTGTTCAAATTGATACTGTTTTCTGAAGCTAATATTTAGTAACAATTTTTATCATCTTTGAAAAGTGTGATAATATTTAGCTACTTTTTCAGCAGTTAGTTCTCTGTTAATTTCTGAGTTTTATTTCAAACCATCTGTAATTGTTTTTTAACCTTGCGTAAGGTACCCTGCATTTTTATACCTCTGATTCCTAACTGTTTGAAAGGAATTTTATTACTTCATTGTTTCCTAAGGTTCTACAGCTATTCTATTATATACTTTTTGCTTCATACCGGTTATAAAGAGAATAATTTTTAAAAATAGCTGTAACAGATAATATGTAATGTGACTCTTCCTTTGGATTAAGTATTTTGCTGTCCGTACACATAAGATAATATTTTCTGTGCAACATGAACACAAAGTCTAAGGTTCTTCTCAAAACTGCAGATGCTTAGATTTGGAAATATTTAATACAGGTGTTTGCTTACAAAGAAGGATTTCAACGTAATTGCTGCAAAGTTGCATCTCACCTGCAACAGATTCACTGTTTACAATGGTTAAATGGTTAAAAGGTTTCACCGACAGGCAGCTGTGTATCCATACAGGCTTTCTGCAGCTCTTCAGCTGTGCCTCCCAGGCCTGTGCTCTTGCCTCTAATGTCACAAGACTCTAAAGGCAAACCCTGACCTGGAACATCTGTGGGCTGAACTGGTTTCCAACCTGAGTGTTTCAAGGAAAACAGAAAACAAATTAGACCACAAGTGCATGAAGGAAGCACACTGTGGCTTCACTGGAGGTGAGTCTAATCATATTTTTTAACAAGGTTTCCCAATAATTTATGCTATTAAAACATGATATTCTGTACTTCGCTAAATTTTAATTGCTTTAGCAAACTGGAACAACTTCAAAGGACACCTACCCCAAGGCACTGATTTACAGTATGGAAAGAACAGATGGAAATCCCAGAGATAATCAAGCAGAATAGGGAATTCCTTCCAAGCATCAAAGATATCAAGGGACCTTTCTAACAACTAGATTATTAGATATTTTTGATGCTAGCAGAAACTATCAATGCTACTTTTTTCCCTTCAAAGATGTCCTTTAACATTTGCAAATGTAGCTGGCCATATTCAGCAGCTGGTCCATTCTGAAAAAAAATTCTGTCTCTGTCTTTCTAGTTCTCTAACCATTTTCAGTGTCTTTTGAAGCTAGGTGACTATTAACAAATATGTAAAAATAATGGCCCTAAAAATTTTCTTTATATGTCAATTTATTCACTGACTTTACAATTCTGTGGATCTGGAAGATTATGATTTCAAGATTCTATTCCTTCATAAATAGTAACATTCCTGTCACAGTGAAATGCCTCTTGAAAATTCTGGCTACGAACAGATGAGAATACACAAATAAGTGTCTGTCAGTTTTATTAGGATATTAGGGCCTCATTCTTTCAATATGCTAAACTTGGTCACAAGAAATCTCTTTATGTTTGTCTGTATTTTTAAAGATATAATTAACTATATAAAGGAATTGAATTGTGAAATAATTTATTAAGTAGAATGGCAGGTCTGATAGAATAATAACAAAACCCAATAATTTTTAATAGATTTTGCAAACTTTTTCATTCAAACTGAGATGTAATTTTTGACATGTATTGCTTTGTGCACCTTCTTAAACATCATCTAAAAGTGTCCTCTGAAACTTCTGACTAAAAATAATAATACATTTGAAAAGGTATTTAAAAATCTTTAGAATCAAACACCGTATTTCATCTTTGAGCTACAGGGGCAGTTTAAATACATGGTCATTAAAAGCATGATATATATTTTTTTTGTATTTGTAAGATAACATTTTTTGACATTTTCATGTACTTCAATTACACTGGTAGCTACTAAGAGTTCAAGCTAGATAGTATTGTGAAGAAAAAACAAATTAGTAATAACTAATTTTTAGATTAAAAAACTAAGAAAATGAAAATTAGCTAATTAAACTAATGTACAGAGATAAATACAGTGTAAGAGCAGATGTAGTATTGCTGCTTTGCAAATTTAGAAAGGTTTTAAATGGGAAATAAGGATTACTGAAGTGAAAATTTTCGTAGCTGAGTAACAATACAGTCAAAGTTTTAATAATACACTGGGATTTTTGATTATCTATCTGGCTTAATAGACTACACCTTAAGGATTGCTGTTCTTGTTCCTTTGAACTTCCAACGTTTTTTTCTATATGGTTGCATGGGGTTTGTTATTAATCTGGTCTAAGCCATGGTCTAACATGGTCTAAGCCATGTTCAAGTAAGTGTTGCAGAAACAGGCTATACGTTATATTATTTCTTGTCCAAGGAACATACAAAACACTCAGGTTTCCCCTCAAGGAAGACTTTGATTTTTGCAAGGTATGAATAGATAATCAGAAATTAATTTTACATCACTTGATAATTAATTTAAAATTCTCTGGTTTCTAAGGAAGGTGTGACTGGCAGAAAGCAAGGAAATAAAAATGTTTGCACTGTTTGCTTATCCCTTTCCCTGTACTCACCAAGGATTTGGACTTTGCTTGGAACTTTTATTTGAATTTCTATGTTAAGATAAATATGGACAGAGAGTAAAATTTCCACTATCAAGTTTGGTCTCTGTGACTTCATCTTCTTCCTGCTGCAATTAAAAAAAAAAATTAAAAAAAAAAAAAAAAATCCTAAAACACTACAAAACCAAACAAAGCCAAATTAACCAAACTGCTACCACCACCAAAAAAGGGCAAACCAATGACGACAACAACAGCAACAACTGATCTGCTGATTGTCACAGCTGTTTAACTTCAAAAATTATCATTATAGATAATTGGAGATAATTGTCCAAGTGCCTCTTATGTGAATTTATAATCTCCAGAGTATTAGTTATTGTATATCCTTGAGCAGGACCTTAGGCTTACATTTGAAAAGATTTTTCTTTAACTATGGTTGAAATTTGAAAATGCTCAGTATACTAAATCCTCAGCATTATGTGTGGAAAGGGATTGAAGGCAGAGCTGGAACTCAGTCTTCAGATAAGCATTTAATAGTGAAGTAAAAAATGCTATTTTTTTAAATCTAGTTGCTATATTTTTTAATGTTTTAATGAAATTTTGAGGAGACTGTTTCCTGAGTGACAAACTGACACAGTGATGGCATTGTCACATCTGATGATATCAGTCCTGAGAGAATGGGATTGAACGGTAGGAGATGACTAGAACAAAATGATGAGGTGGGAGGACAAGGAGATATTCTGTCTGATTAGGACACTCTTGCCAAAGTAAAATGCTTCAGCTCCTCTATTTTTGTGTTTCCTGTTTTTTGTCTGGTTCAGCTACAAACTTCCTGACAGGCTGTCTGATGCTAAAATTCAGAAAGCAGAAAAAAATCCCTCAGATGGTCTGCATGGTCTGGATATGTAGGAAAGTGAAAGGCATTGATTAGCTGCATGAGTCTTGCCCTTCACTTGGGAAGGCCTGCTCAGTGCGTTTGAGCACAGGGAGCTTACTCTTCCAGCAGATGTGTGTTTAGCTGGTTTGTTCACCAAGGTCAAAATGCAGAGAAAAAAATCTTAGCTGGTGTAATTCATAATAACTACTGCAGATGAATAGTTTATACCTGCTGAGTGCAAATTGCACAGGATACTTTCACAAGCACTGGGTTTAGAATAGTTCAAAGATGAATCAATTTTAGAATTTTAAACACCCAAGATTTAAATTCATTATTTTGACCATTTCTCAGCTTTCCAGGTAGATAGTTCTGTACCTAAACTTTTCTTAAATAAAAAACCACATTTATTATTCAGTATTACATATTTGAAGTGTCTGAAAAGAGGAGTAAATCTAATTTCTGATCTCTTTCACAGATTTAGCAGAAGCTAGCACACTCCCTAAGAGATATCTATACTAATGACTCCTGTCACCAATTGGGCTCATCAGTTCTACAAACTGCCTGGATAAAAATATGGGATTAGCATTCACAGGCCCAGACATCTGATTTGAGATCATCCTTAAATTCCACTGCCCTGAACCAGTGGTCTTTAAAATGTCAAGAGACTGTGCTTATTGTTTCTGTTATTGCAAAGAAGTAAAAAAAAAATGCACCTAAAAACGTGTATTCTTTCTAGACAGCAAAAGACATTCTGTCCTGCCAAAGATATTAGTTGAGGAGCATTAAACTTGCAATACTCAAAAAGCTATAAGTCAAGAATTCTATTGAAAATTATCATAATCATGCATACCTAATAGCTGAGTGTTGCTATACTTGACTTTCTAAAGACACAACTCAAACTCTGCTCCTCTAGTCATATGAATTAAATCCCCATGCTGTATTCTCATACAGGCCCAGCAAAATAAGAACATAAGAACCGTAACACACTATGAGTTATCTGGCAAAACAGAGTTTTCAAATGCAAAGAAAAGAATAATAAAAAAAAAAAAACCCTGTTACAGAAACAATGGAGTAAATGGTCATTTTTGATACATTCACCTGTGTTGCAGTGCACCCTCACACTTGAGTAGGTGTTCCCATAATAGGAAACGAGTTTCAGCCTCACCTCTGCACTTCTAAGAAGAACGAGAAACTTCTATGCTTCTCCCACCATAATTATCCCAGTGCCAGGACAAAGGCACCCATTGGGCCCTTGAGCTGTACCTCGAGTAATATAGCTACTTTCTACAGGGCAGTATGCCAAAAATCCCTCCTAGATCGTTGAATACTTAGGAGAGAGCACAGAGATTCTCAGGGCTTTTCACAGTGTCTTAGCTGGGGCAAGGGAGCTTCCTGCACTGTGCACAGCTTTGATTTTTTTTTTTTTTTTTTTTAATACTTTGTTTTTTTCTCTTTAATTAAAACCTTTTTGTTTTTTCAAAACACTTCCAATCAGTCATCTCACTAATTTTCCTTAAAGCCATTTCTGAGAGGTTGCTGGCAGACCTCAGAGTGTGATGAAACTTTGTGGGGCTAAAAACATGCTGGGCTGGAGTAGACAATCATCACACCTGCAAAAGATATGTCTCATCTCTGACTAGATTTAGATCTAGAGCTATATATCTACAGGTAGATCCAGATATATAATTTTTTTGCAGGCAAGGACTTTTTTATTTTGGTAGAAGTTCTGAGAATGTATTTATCAGTACATTTATTATATGTATTCATAAATGCTATAGGAATTTAATTTGAAATCAAAACTTCTAACCCAATACAGTGATCACCTCGTGTTCTGTATTTTAGGATGAGTTGTTTTAGGCTGCTTTAGCTAATAAACTCATTTATTAGTGGAAGAGAAGTAAATCTGAAGTTGTACAGTCACAGACACTTTGTCTAGAGGACGCTATCCAGTTTTACTTACTGACTGAACCAGAGCTACCCTTAAGACTGGATTAATTTTTTGTTTGCAAATTTCCTTCAGGTATTTGCAGAAGGTTCTAAAAAAATGGCCTTTATCTTTTCAGACACTGAGCCATGGCTGACTCATCTACAGTTTCCTGGTTTTTCATTCTTTCTCTTTCTAGAGAGAACCATATCTCATAACCTTTTGCAGATGTTTTTGCAGATTTCCAGTCAATGGAATAATTCACAAACTATGAGTTCATTCAGCGTCCTAAAATATTTCATTTCTGGTCTCATAGATGGGAATAAAATAAAATTTCCTTGTTAGTCTTTATTCTCTTGGTTATCCTTCTACTTCCCAATCCATTTTGATATGCTCAGAAATCTATGATATATGGGTTTCTTTAAACACACCCATGTGTGCATACCAATGCGTACACAGAATGAGCGTGAGACAGAGAGTACCACAGTAAAAAACAAAAACAAAAGAAAAGGCAGTTTATTCTAGGAATAAACTATGGCCTAGAAATTATTTTTATTTTGTCAGTAGGAGAGAATTGAGTACAGTTAATGGTCATTTTGGTATTTTCTTAATTAAACAGACAGAAAAGTTAAATACGTTTCCCTGAAGAGAAAATAATCGTAAACTGAGAAAAAGGTTTCTTTTTATTAAAAAATAAAGCAAGATGTTAAATGGTAGGCCCAAGTAGAAAGTCATGACCACTGGCAGTTTACTGTCATTCACCTTCCCGTAGTGAATTATTTTGCCATAAAGATGACAAAGATCATCCTCTGTGTCAGAACCCAACCCATGAGACTTATATCCAGAGGATGAAGGGAATTTTCAGACTTATCAAGAAGCTCTTATGCTTCTGTAACTGTATTATTCAGCAGCTGAGTACCTTGGAATCTAACTCGGTGTTTGAACTGATGGACATCTATCTACCTGTTAAATTTACGTGCCAAATGGAGTGTTTCAAAACACCAACTGATTACAAAAGAAATTAAAAAAGGATTTCAAAACTACATATGAACTTCTTTCAAATTTTAGGTAACTCTAAATCTATTTTTAACAAAAGATAAAGTGTTACAGATAAAATTTACACCACAGTTTAATTTTAATTGTATATATGACTTTTGTTCAGTTTTGGTGTAATACTTTGGAGATTGATCGACAACTGCTCCATAGGAAAAATAAACAAACCCTAAAATATTATCTAATTTTTAAGTGGAACAGAATTTTCATAGTAATCAATAACATAATACCTTTTAAAAAACAAACAGAACTGACCTGCCATATTTTGCTACCTTTCTTTCCTAGGAGAATGATGAGGGTGGAAAAAAGTGAAAGAACCTTATTAAAACAAAACAACACCAAACCAAAACAAACCAAACCAAACAAACAAAAAAACCACAATAGAAATATTATGTTTAATTACAAAGATAATCTAGTATTCTTGTTGCAACACTGCATAAGACTAAAAATGCTAAGAAGTTGATAAAGTTTTCTCTTGTAATTCCTTTTAATTGAAGCAGTCTACCAGAGATGGGTAAAATTATAGGTTATGTTTTTACATCTTAGAAATCTGCAGTAAAAAAAGTCTTTGATTGGTAATCAGTTGAACCATGATACTTTCACCGTCTTGCTGCAAAAATAGAGTAGGCTAGCAATGGAAACTCAGAGATAGAATTTTGAAATGCAGCCTAAATTTATTTGAACCAGTACACAGCAAAAATAATTGAAATAAAAATCTGTTGCTCCTAAAAGTGATGTTTGTGATCTCATGCAGTAAAAGTAGTTATTGTGATTCCAGAAAAGAAGATTAATTCAGCATTTTGTATGAAACTCAGCTCCAGATTAAGTATCCAGGTTTTCTGCTAACAGTTTAGATTTCTATGTTTGTGCTCCTTATCTAAATTTTCATTATATACTCAGTGAAGAACTAAATTTACAGTCAAAAGAATTTATCTTTTTTTGCAAGCAGACATACTTGACCAAAAACAAGTATGTTAAAAAAAAGAGCTCAACTTTAGGATTTTTGACAGAATATGCTACAGACCTTTACTCTCCTTTTCTTCAGAAAACGTCCAGTTTGAATTCTAAATTGTAAATAGAATCACAAAATAGCTGAAGTTGAGAACCATCTCTAGAAATATTGTAGCCGTACAGAAAGTAGGTGAGGTGGAGCAATTTGCTCAGAATTATGTTCAGTTGGATTTTGAATATCCCTAATAGTGGAAATTCTACAACCTCTCCAGATGAAAAAAATATATGATGTGGTGTGATAAGATCTTATGAATGCTTTTTGTTAGCAGTTAAGGTAATGATGTTAATCTAAAACCATTTAGTTACTTATATTTTATATCCAAAAAATAAACAAATAAATCTTCTTCCTTGAAGAAGAAGAGAAAATAATGTGAGCGAAGTACACACATAAACATGAAGTCAAGTACTAGAATATAATGCATTCTGAATTGTATCCCTTCAACTGATTTTCACAACCATGGCAGTCTGAGGGAGCACCCTGCTTAGCAGTTTCTAGGCTCTTGAACAAACTGAAGCACAATAAGCATTTGCATTAGTCGAGCTGCAGTTATGGGAAGTTGTGTGAGGGCCAAGTAACAGTGATCAGGCTACACAATTTTAAATTTTAGATCTCGTACTGAGCTCAATACCCAAGAGAGGAGCTAGGAATTTAAGAGGAATGAGCAAACTTTGTGAGAGACTTTTAGAGAAAACCAACAGGAAATACTTAGCACAGAGTGAAGTACAAATTCCTGCCATTCTCTGGAACTGCAAACCCCCAAAAATTAAACTTCAAGAAAAGTTTCCTTTTTCCTTCCTCAAATTCACTTTTGAAAACCAGTGCTTGCAGAACAAAATTCAACAGATTTGCTCTGCAAGACATGTTCAAGATTCACTATTGCTAAAATTATTCCAGGAAAGAAAAGGAAGATATTTTTAGGGCAGAACACTCATGATGGATCTGGGAATTGTAAACCTAGATTTGTTTGAAGCTCATATACTTTACAAGTGGTTTATGAACAGAGACTCCAGGTTTATTGATTATTCTGGGAAATTACATACGTCCTTTCCTTCCATTGAAGTTTCTGTAAAATAAGAAAGGATCTTGTAGAGATAATCATTACCACCAAACCAAGTGGTCAGGCTATTATAGGTGAACTTCCACTCCGTCAGCTATGACTGCCTCCTATGAAGAAACTCTCTTGAAGTATATTGAGAATATTCAAAGCATCAGGCATTCAAAATCTTAGCCATTGTTATGGCAATGCTATGCTTTTGCAACTTGGTGATTACATCCATCTTAATAACTAAATTGGATCAGGGCTCATTCTCTAGTATTGGCAGCATAGAAATTGGCAGCTTTTTCCCACTAAGTTATACATTCTTACCTCTCAGAATATAATGACTGTATTCAAATGGAATTGCTGTTAACAAAGCTGCATTTTTTTTGTGAGAATGTAAGTTGGCTTTAGGAAAAAGTGCTAGCAGGCACTGCACAAAGATTTTAGTGTTATGGAGAAGTATATGACAGTGCTGAATCCTATAGTCTTGTCCTGTTTAATTTGCTATTGCAAATGTAAACAGCAGGGCTTATACAGAAATTAGAACTGTTATTTCTCAAGTAAGAGAGTTATAGATACTTAATTATACTACTATATGAGTATATAGATTTTTTATGAGGATTGAGAAATACTGCTCAAGGAGTAATACCTTTTTTTCCAGATTGTATATTTGAACATTTTCCTTCAATTCCACCTACCCATTTTAAGTGCTGATTTTTAGTCCTTAAATACTTCTACATTTCCTCAAAGTTTTCAACAGACTGTGTATTCAGGGTGCTGTGGACTTCAGGAGACCTTGACAATAATCCTTATTGGATGCAGGGCTCATTGCCTTGCTCAAGGCTCTTGCATGGCTGTCAGGGATCACATCGTTTTCTACTAATCTCTTAGGGATGCTCAAAGGATTAATTAGTTAATGTGTTTTGAAGTACTTTGAAGATGAAAAGTGCTAAGCATTATGAGGAAAAAGGTTGGGGAGGGGAACCAGAGTTTGACAGGTAGCTGAAACACAGCTTCAAAATCTCTCATTTGTTATTAAGAGCCTTAATTCTCTCTGAATTATCTGTGATCTGGGTTTCAGAACAGTAAGAAAATCTTTAAAACATCACCTTACTTCGTTTGAACCAGATGAAGGTTACACGTTTCCCTTCTGTTCTTTCCCTTTAATTAATTGTGATAAATACAACGGAACTTGCTGTTCAAAGAGTTTCAACTGCTTAAATGTTACCTTGTAGTAAATATAAAGCGCTGTATGCTTGCATGACTTTCCAACAGCTTGCAAAAAAGGAGAAAAGAATTGACAATGTGCCCCAGGAGGAATGGAAAAAGCTTTGAAACCACCACCATTGCAGCTGGAGCACTTCAGTGGTGTTTCACCTTATGCCTGAAGTTTGTTGGATCAAAAGAACTTAAATCTCGCTATTGTCATTTCACAGACTTGTGCACTTTTAATGGTGGTGCCATGGCATCAAAGGAGTTAAGGTTTGCAGTTTATCAGGTGGAATGTGGGTAATAATGTTTAAGAATCCAAAAAGGGAGTTTAAAACCTCTCCCTTTTTGTTCAAATGTTGAAGCTACGGACATATGCTTTTGTCTTGCACATGACTTCTCTTTATCAAAGCAGAGGTGCCCTTATCCCAGGATTGTGAATCTGTCATCAACAAAGAACTTCTGGGAAAAAAAAATGCTTTCTAGACATAACTTCTAGGCTGAGTGTTTTGAGCTAAAGAAGAGGAAGCATGAACAGTTTTCCACTTCTACTTACAATGTAGTGAAATGTGTTTCCACTTGTATTGAGAGTAAATTGTGTCCAGTCTTTTGGAGACTCTTAACAGGTAAAAAATCAACCCATTTTGATTTCACAAAAATGCATATGCAAAAAAAGCTCTCATCTAATAGAAGCTCAACGTACCTTCCCATACAAACCACTAGTCTAAAAATGCTGTCATAGTGAAAATAGAGAAAGAATCCTTTTAAAAACAAAAACCAAAGGAAAAAAAAGGAAAAAAAGAAATAAGGAAGCGTGAGAAATATTTCTCTTGATATATGTCAGTTATGCAAAATGGCATTATAAATTTAGAATGCTACAACTGAACTTCAAAATAATATATTTCATCTTCTGCCTTTATTTATGTCCTTTCATATGATTTCATGACTTCTGAGTTCAAAAGAGAAACCAAATCAAATTGAAAAGGCAGGAGGTTTCAATATTCCAACATGACATAGAAGTGCACATTTATGTCTTTTGGAGTTTTTGCTTGTAGTTTTAATACGCATAAAAGCAGGCAAAAAAATCCCCATGCTGTCAGTATTTCTAAAAATGCTTTGAATTATTTCCTCTAGTTTGATCATGAGAGACAAGAAGACTATCTCTTCACAACCTGACTAGGTGTTAAATGTATTTTAATGGAATTACTTATAACACCACCAGTAAAATCATATTGATTAAATAACTTTGTGTTTGAACTAGTGAGCTGTTGACGAAAAAAAAACTGCCTCAAAAATGTTGACAAGGTGATTAAATTCCCTTTACAAATGCTTCTTATCACATGTGGTGACCATACCTTTAATATTAGAGTGGCTTTAGACCCTCGCTAAGCAAACCTATTAAACTACATTAATAATAATTATAATAACAACCAAATCAGCAGGAGCTATAGTATTGCATCTCTTCTTAGATATTTGTTTGGAAGACCAGAACATGGTTTTGTTCTGTTAATGTAATTGGTGTTTTGAATTATGTCAGCAATTATTGTCCAAAGTAACATTTTTTGCATTTTATCTTTGCTAAATTGATCACATTTTATTTTATCATTTAGACTTCTGTTAATCCAAAATGCTTCTTTTTTCTAAGGTCTTAAATGCAAAGAAAGTCACATGAAAAAATGGTTACTGTGTTAATTTTCAAACAGCAGAATATTTTAGGATTGGATGTAAGTAAAAATTTGAAGTGCATATTTTTAAAAGTCAGGAGGCAAATATTAATGCTAGAATTTCCATACGATGTCAACAAAATACTTGTTTAGCCTGGTAACTTTTTTCTAGCAATAACCAGTAACACAGGGTATGAGAACAGGCAAATGCACAGGGATAGTTCCCATCAGTATGTAGTTTAGGAACTTTTTGCGCAATAGATAGTAAAGTTTTTGTGATTTGTTTTTTCTTCCATGGGTTTGCTTTGTTCCTTTTTGAACCTCCAACAATTTTGCTATCAACACTGTTTTCTTGACAAGCTGTGTGTTCTGTTAGCATTCCATCTCTCAGCTGCTATGAATCAACACTTGCTTTCTAAACATGTACTTTGTAAACAGTACTTAATTGCAGCATCAGTTTTTAAAAGCTGCCTGATCTGAGCAGAATCATTCAAATTGCATATAGTAAGTTTTAGATACCACACACCTATCCTATTTAAAAACAAACTACACAGACCCGCGTCCCTCACAAAGTGCCAGATCACGAGCTGAAGCACTGGCCTATATCACTTAACTGTTAGCCTGACCCCACACATATCTGTGTCCCATGTCAGCTGACACTGTCTATTTCAGATAAATTGTCTGGAGGATAATATATATTAAGGACTATTCCAAGAGTTGGTGTAACCTGCCTCTTTTAGAGGTAAAGGGAGTTCATGTACTTAAATGTAGGCTAGGATACAAAGTTTGGTCTAAGGATGTAAGAATGTCTATGGCTGAATGTGGATATCTGAGGTCAGCCTAAGTGCACTTTGGGTAAAATTCTCAGACACAAAGATTTGGAAAAAACCCAACAAAAACCAGAACTGAATCCATGTCAGGGCAACTTTGTTAACCTATGCCTTTGTAATTAAGAATCAATAAGATGTTTATACATTAAATGCTTTTTATTACTAAGTAAATACAACGATATAAATATATTTTTTTAGTCTATATGGTCAGTAATAATAATTTCAGTAAGCTAAGCCTTACAACTGAGCAGCATGGCCTGTTCCTGTCAAACTTTTTATCTTGATGTCATGACAACAATCCATGTCATTTGAAATGATTAATATTTGAGCAAATACAAGAGCTGTGGCTTAGCAGAATCATTGTGTGTGCTAAAGCTGCTGAAGTCCAAAGTCTTATATTAATTGATTTCTTTAATGTGCGCTAAAATATTAGCCAATATTTCATTTCATTGCCTTCATAAATCTAATACAATGCTATTCTATCTGAATCAAACATATTTTATCTCAGATCAAAATCTTTCTATTTGATTAAGACTTTGCTAACACATTTTAGTTTTTCACCTTAGTATTGCTACAGCTTCTGAAAACATATTTGACAGAGTAGATTGAACACTGCTGGGTTTATTGCCTTTTTTTTTTTTTTTTTTTTTTTTTTTTTTTTTTGAGACTGACTTTGGGAAAACATTTTGCTTCTGAGTTAACAGCTTTATTCCAACCCTAAGGCATCTGTGATAATTAATAACTGTGTCAGATCAGTTCATTCTAAACAGATGTGCTATGCAGGGTTTTTTTCTTATCTCCTCTGTTTTCTACCTTGGTAAGTGACCTTTATTAAATTATGTTTCAAACTAGGAATTCATGACACTCAGATTTCATAGGACAAGATGAGAATGCTATTATCTCAGCTCATACAAGAAGCTGTATTATTCTATAGTATTCTGAGTGTATCTTACTAGCAGGCGTATTGTTTTGTTTGTAATGCAGGTTTTGGTGGAACAAGCATTAAGACCAAATCAGGATAAAATATTCCCCTTTCATTCAATTTTATTTGTCCTGCTGTAAAAAAAGAGAAGGATAAACAAACCTATCTAACCCACCAATAACATCAAGTCATCAGGTCATGATTTACGTTTTAAAAAACTTTCTCCTACTTGGACTCCTGTTAGAGTTACAGTTCCTGACGAGTCTGCTCCAGTGGAGGCTTTCCATGAGCTCACATTTTCCTGCAGGGCACACCAATGTACTACATGGTGGGATACTGCATGGGCTGCAGGTGGATATCTGCTCTCTGTGGACTTCCACAGACAGGGAAACAATCTACTTCACCACAGGCTGCAGAGGAATCTCTGCCATCACACCTGGAGCACCTCCCCTGCACTGATCATCTCTGACCTTGGTGTCTGCAGAGCTGTCCCTTTTCTCATATTTTTTCCTTACTCCTCACTGTTCGTGCAGTGTTATTCCCACCCTTAAATACACTTGAGTGTCACCCTTTGGAGTCCAGGGCACAGGAGTGCCCACAGTGTGTCAGCTGAAGACATCTGGAAGAAGCATGGCTGGGGCAACCCCAGCCCCAATCTCACCCTTCCATGTGTATATACATTTGTGTGCATATTGTTTACTGTAACTATAATTAAAATTATGTGTATTAGGAAAGTACAAGAATTTTTTTGAGCCCATATGTACTAACATTTTTTATAAATTGTATCATCAGCTGCATGGGATTTCTAAGAATTCATGTCTTAATTTTAAGTGTTCCTCATTTAGCTACTGCTGTGAGAGAGATTGTACTGTTTACCAACTCCTGATTAATTTTAACTTTTTTTTTCAAGGGTTCTTTTACATTTTAGTTTAACCTTATAAATAGACATGCCATTATTCACATGGATTATGAACCATGTGATTCAAAACCAACAAAAAAAAAGAAAAGAAAATGTAAAGGGGAGAAAGTAGGACAGTATCATTACTATAAAAGCCATGTGAAAAAAGATGGTTAGGGAGTAAGAGAACATTTAGAAAAAAAATCATAACCATGTTTTGTAATAACGAATTGATTCAATGCTTTAATTTTTTATTTATTTGTTTATTTTTATTTACTTGGTTGTGTTTTCTCCTCTTTTGAAGTTACAGTAGGAGCGGTACTTTCTCTGCTGAGGACATTTAGAGCATCACAGCATACAAGCACATGAGAGTAGCCCAGACAATTCCACAACCTTCTGAACCTGCATAAATGATAAGAATAAAGCATTCAGTATATTTTTAGCATCAAAGAATATACCAGATCTCCTTTAACAGATATGGAGAATCCTTTGCTGGAAGAATAAAGTCCAGACTGTGAAGGTTAAAAGAAGAACTGCTACATAGGTATCCCATATTAATCTGAGGTGTTTTATTAAAAGGTTTACTAAAGGGTGAAGCCATAAAACATTTTTACCCTCTGCATAAGCATCTGAATTTGTTTTGTGTCTCTGAGTAATTATTTGTTTAATTTTTCATCCCCAATGGATGGACCTTTGAGGGAAGATGAATAACAGCATAGTAAAATTTTTCTTTAAGCTTTGTTGGAAAGAAGATAAATATATTTAATCACATAAGGCTGGAAAGCCAGTGTAGTTTGCTTAGACATGTCGAAGGAGAAGGCAACCTGTTTTATTCAGTTTGTGAATATATAATTCCTTCATAAAATTTTAAAAGGTGCAGATCATCAGCTTTAGTAGCTGTGTTCACTTTTAACTGATATCTGTGCACTTCTGTGTTTGGGCTGTTTGCCTTCTCCATGACTGTTTATATTTTAATAGGTCAGGTACTTAGCACATAGTTCTAAACGTCCTATGGGTTGTCCTGTCTTTATGCCTGCATAAAGATAACTTGTTATCTCTTTATCTTGAAAGAGATTGAACTTCTAAAGTAATAAATAATTTTCAAATTTATTTTTTGCTTACTTACAGCTTCTTCCAAAATTGGTAGATCATTCTTTTTTCCTTTTCTCTCTGTAAAGCATTTGTGGTTAATATATTTCTGATTTTTAACAGGTTAAGCAATGTGACATTGAATATACTTGGAAGATTAAGTGAAATGGATAACTTTGCAAGTTATCTATT
>VXBR01000289.1:593192-608177 GCA_013400215.1 Cisticola juncidis | reverse complement strand
GG
Organism: Cisticola juncidis; assembly: GCA_013400215.1. Taxonomy (NCBI): domain Eukaryota; kingdom Metazoa; phylum Chordata; class Aves; order Passeriformes; family Cisticolidae; genus Cisticola; species Cisticola juncidis. The sequence goes on along the minus strand of VXBR01000289.1, from coordinate 608,175 downwards.
GTTTTTTTTTGTTGGTGGTGGTGAGGTTTTATTTTTTTTTTCCCTCTCAGAAATACACTGGACATTTCCCTCATAGAATCATAAAATATCCTGAGTTGGAAGGAACCCATAAGGATCATCAAGCTCAGCTTGCGGCTCTGCACAGGACCATCCACAAGAATCACACCATGAGTTAGAGATCATTGTGCAAACACGTCTTGAGCTCCATCAGGCTTGGTGTTGTGACCACTTCCATGGGGAGCCTGTTCCAGTTCCTGATCACCCTTCAGGTGAAGAATCATTTTCCAAAATCCAGACTGAACCTCCTCTATGAACTTCAGGCCATTCCCTCTGGTTCTGTCACCATCACCACAGAGAAGACATCAATGCCTCTGCCTCCTCTTCCCCTCAGGAGGAAGTTGCAGACTGCAATGAATTCTGCCCTCAGTCCCCTTCCCTGTCGTGCTGCCGAGGGATTTTTCGCAGCTATCCAGTGTGAGTGTTAAGTGATTGTGTCAGTGTGCCTGTGACTGCTGGTGGCTCTCCACTTGGGGACACTTCCAGAAGGTTGCAGCACCTTTCTACCTCCACCCACCACAACATTTTTTGACTTGTTTCTGCAAAACAGTGTCCATAGATTGGACCTCCCTCAGAGTATGTGAATAGAAAAGGGAAAAAATAAGGAGGAAAAGGCACAATATGATTAAAAGTTTGATACAAAGTGTGTGAAAAAAATTGGTATTTTTATGGACTTTAGATCTGGCAATTACTAGTAGAAGCATTTTTCTTCTCTCACCATTGCATAGAAAGTCATACAGAAAAACAAAATATATTTCCATGGTCACAACTACTTCATTAATTCATTTTTTGCTCACAAAAAAAAAAAAAAAGAAAAAAAAAAAGGATTTAATCTATATACAGTGTAAAGCTTAATTGCTTAGATTTTTTTGGCTGGGTTCCATTACCATGTATTTATATAAGGACATTGAGGTAGGTGTCTGGTTTTATTTACATATTGATTTTAAACAGATTTACAGTTTTTGGCATTTAAATTTTAATGTATATCTGGCTTTATACAATAACCTACTTATTCCAGAAAAGGATATATACCAAAAAAAAAAAAAAAACCCCAGAAAAGAAATCCAGATTCAAAAATATTGAGGCAAATTATAGCTATAAAAAGAAATAATTAGAACTATAAGAACAATGGAAGATATGACACTAAAATGAAAACAAAATTAGGTGTCTTTGAGAAATGTTCTAAAATTAAGAGGCTATTGAGAATACCTACAAATGAAAAAGAAATTTTATGACTGTTTATCAAAAGTCATATTAAACGGCTATTTTTCTTGTAGCTTAATCAAAACATACTAATAATAACTGAATTACAAATCTGTTTCTGTTGCTAAACATAGACAATTTGAATAGGCACAACTGAGTTACCACCTTGCTTTAAAACCTATCAGCCAGTTGAAAATTTCCTAATGCCTCCTGTGGTCATCAAGAATTACATCAAAGAGCAAAAAATTCCTCATGAAAAAGTAATGAAAAATTCTTCAAAAACATGTTTACCTAAGCCCTCGTTTGACATAAGTTTACCATGAAATTAATTGTATCAAGTTAATTTTTACAAATAATATTTAAATTATGGACAATAGAAGAATTAATGTGACTTTTATAAAATTAATCCTTTTTATTAAGAACAAACACAGTATTTATCTTTTCTAATAGAAAGATAGGACATCATAAAATACATGGACATCTAAGGACAGAAATAATCTCCATCAGTATTTCTCTTTTATTGCTGTACCTCACAGCTTTTCAGTAGATTTAACATCTTTGTTAAGAGTTCTTTGAATGCCCAGAAAATGTCTACTCAAATTGAAGATGCTGTCCATTATTGACCATGGTTAATGTATTTAAATTGCTAGTAGTACCTTTGGGAAATGCTATTGTATGCTGCTGCCAACTGTTTCCATTTTCTGTTGACAGTGGTGTATATTGTAGTTTGACATGAGGAAAGTTTTCTCTAAGAACAGGACTCACATCTTCTACCTCCTCTGTCAAGTCTGCCAGTCTAAAATAGTTTCATACTTACTCATTTGGGCTTTTTTTTTTTTCCTTTGTAAAAGTCTCTACTGCTTTTAGTGGGAATGAAAACTATTGCAGACACAGAGAGAAAGCTTTGAATGTCATTAATTCCCTTGCTGCAGCTCTGTTAGCTAAGAAAAAATATTATTCTTTATAAGGAAAGAAGTTCTAGAAGACCAGATTGCTTTTTAGATAAACGTGGACAGGCTGGAAGAATGTGCTAGTTCTTTCTTGAATGAAAGCTCAGGAAAGTTTAAATTCAAAAAACCCCCAAATCTCATATGACAGTATAGGCTAAGAATCAACAGGCTTGGAAGGAACCTTGCATTAAAAAGCCAAAGGATCCTGGCAGACAAAAAAATTGGACCTGATGCCAAAGTAGACTCTTGCAGGGATGAAGGCAAACTGAACAGAAGGATTTATTAATGACAGCATAACCACAATGAGTTGAGGAATTGATTGTGAATTATAACCCTGCATCTGGAGTACTGTATCCAGTTTAGGTTTCCCAGCTTAAGAAAGACAATGATATTTGATCAAAATTAATAAAGAAACAACAGGATAATTAGGGGCTAGAGAATATGACATTCAAGGAGAAACTATGGGAGTAGAATTTCTTCAACCTAATTACAGTCTCTATGCACCAAATGAGAGCCTATATGCCAAACAGACCCAGACTGTTCTCACAGGTGCAAAGTGAAAAGATAAGTGGAATCCAGCTGCAATACCAAATATTCTAATTATATATTTACCTTTTTTNAAAAAAAAAAAAAAAGAAAACAAAATTTTTTTTTTTTTTTTTTTTTTTTTTTTTTTTTTTTTTTTTTTTTTTTTTTTTTTTTTTGTATGAGATGCCAAACATCTCAGTTTTCATCCTTGGAGATATTTGAAATTCTACTAGACACAATTCAGAGGTTTCCATTAGGTATTGAACTTTCAGGTTAGATCAGATTTCAGTTTTGGTAATTTTCTTTATAATATGTTATTCTGTTATCATAGATTAAAAGAAAAATTTTCAGTATAATTATATTGTTTTTACAGAAATAATGAAAAAATGCCTTCTCTTAGATATTAAAAATATCATATTAGGGAACTTACTACTCAAATGCTATGATTGTCTTTATGTGTAAATATGCAGAATCTCTTACAACAGAAATTTTCCTATTAAAACATCCAGACTGGTACATTTAAAAACACACATTCACTTCTACAATTAATTTTTAACACATACTTAACATGTATGCACATTTTCTTCAGCTATATCCTTTGAACACCAACTCAAACAATCTAATTGCAACTATTTAATGGCCAAACCATTTGAATCTCTAAAATCAGGATATTTTTTACTCTTCATGTTTCAGATAGAATGTCTTTTTTTTTCTTTTTTCTTTTTTTTTAAATTTATTTCAACAGGGACTTCATTGTGGCTACACAAGCCTTGCAAAGTATTATTATCAAATTAATGAAAATCATTAGAGATTGATCTTTCAACATCAAAACATTAACACTCATAAATTTCAGTGGTTAAAACACATTTTTTCTATATTCTATTGTGGTTTGTTGCAGGCTAAATGCCAGGCACCCACAAAAACTGCTCACTCACTCTCCCCTGCAACAGCTAGGCAGAGGAGAGAAAAATTTAATGAAGGGTTTATTAGTTCAGATAAAGACCAGGAGAAAGTACTCCAAGGGAAAAACAGGCTCAACATAGAGGTACAAAGTGAATTTGTTGTTAACAAAATCATCGGAGGCTAATGAGAAGTAAAATAACCCCTTAAAAACACCTTTTCCCTCCCAATACCTTCCTCCTTCCTACCAACAGCATAGGGAGACAAGGCATGTGAGTTTTGTTCAGTTTGCCAAGCAAGGAATTGTGTTTCCCATGCATGTTCTCACCTCCTCTTCTCCTCTTGCTGGAATTCAAATTGCATCACCATTTTGTTTTGATTTTCTTCTTAAATATGTTATAACAGAGTCGTTACCATTTTCTCTCATTGGCCCAGTCTTGGCCAGTAGCACGTCCATCTTCAGAGCCATCAGAGATGGTGGAACTTCCAGCAGCNCCATCTTCAGAGCCATCAGAGATTTGCTCTGCCAGACATGGTGGAAACTTCCAGCAGCTGCTCACAGAAGTCACCTCTGTGGCCTCCTTGCTACCACAAACCCAGCTGTGCAAAATCGTGCAATGAGGAACAAAGCAACGAGGATCCGCTTAAGCATCCGAAGGAGATCCATTTGTTGTGAAAATCTCACCCTTTTATAACTTTTTTCTCTACCTGACATAACTGAAACCAAACTGAGACCTAACAGAACTCAACAGAAGGAAGTACTCATTGGCTGGCCCAGCTGCAGTGTTCCTGTCCATGTGTCCCTCCAGCCAATCACCTTTCTGTTCATATGCTGTCCACGCGTTCTACCATCCAATCACTGTTCTGCTCATACGCTGTCCATGAGTCCCTTCAGCCAATCAGCTTTCTGCTCATGCGTTGTTGACGCATCCCTCCAGCCAATCACAATCTCACTTCAACTGTCACTCCACTGCCTCTCTCCTCACTGTTACTGCCTCTCACCCCTCAACCTCAACAACTTCCGACTGTGCAGCCTGCAGCTGTGCCTTCCCATAGGGCCTTCTGGTGAGAACAAACCTGAAACACTTTTACAGCTATAAACTAAACCCTACACGAATCAGCACACAATCAATGTGTTGCACATTTACGTTTTCTTTAGTGACGCTCAGAAGATTGTAACTAACAGCTAGCTGAAGTTATATTGCTTGTACAATCAAACTGGGCTAAAGCTACACACCTGTGAAAGATATCATACAACAGTTTTTCACTCACTTTCAGCACCTCAGATGCCATGTTGCTCTCAACAGTATAAACTATATCTATATAAATATCCATAATATCTAACAATATCGTTAGCTTTGGATAATATCTACTTTAAAAGCATACAACGGTTAAAATGATCCAAAAATACCAGATCAAGTGGATCAGCTATGACAAAATTGGAAATATTTATATTTAAGTAAGAAATGTTTGTATTCAAATAAGATTCATTTGTGTTTTCTCCAAATTTATACTGAAATATCTTAATGAACAAAATTGAAATGCTCAATGTTTTTCACTAATTTTACATCTGATATCAGATCAATAGCTGGGCAAACGGATTAATTTTGATAAAGAACTCCATAGTAATAGTCATCATTTCTTAGTCATTAGGATTCTATTCCACTTATAAAACACTTGTCAGCTGTGCAGAAATGAATCAGCCAGTCTCAGGATGAAGGCAGCTGGATCTCTTCAATAGATTTTCTTTCTAGTTTCTTGGCATTACTAATATGTCCAGAGAATTTTCTTTTGTCTCTGGGATTAACCAGTCAAGCAAACTTTATATTCTTTAGTTTGATGTGTATGTATGCAAACAAACACACGTACAAATATATCTATTAAATACATACATGATGGTGAATATGTATCTTCTAAATGGACAAGAACAAAAAGTCAGAAGACAGAATAAAAAGAAGAGGAATTGTAAATAAGACTGTTTGTTGTGAATATATTCACACTGAAATGAAAAATTAGTTGGAAATTTGACATTTAGATAGAAAGATGTCAGTGAAAAGAAGAAAACAAACATTTTAAAGTAATGCACTTTTAGTTTGGTTTAATAGGATCAGTGACTTAGATTGGAAAAAAATGAATTTCTTTCTGGATCTTCATGACAGCAATATGATAATAGTGGACTTTTGTGTTTAGTAAACTTCAAAAGCTCATCTTGTACTCTGTCTGAATGCACTGACTGGTTACATGGGGTCATGTCCCCTTTGTTTTGCCCAAAAGTTCGCCATAGCATAGAGGAACTAAGAAAGATCTACAGGTAGGTTAGACATGGTGACACCCTGATAAAGAATCTCTGAATATATTTGCCTTAAACTCTTAATAATACTGAAATCTTTCATAGTTACAAAAAATTGGCTTTTGGTCCATTTCTGTGAGTTAATGCCTGCTCTTAAGAGTAGAAAAGCATGAAGCACTCAAACTTTAAATACTTCAGTAGTTCAAATGGTTGCCTTGACACAGGTATCAGAACGAACTACTGTTAAATCATGTTAAGTACAGGCACAAGTATGGGTTTTTGTCTTTATAGCTTTATTATTTTTCTCTTGACTTCAATTTTCCAGCAGTAGATTCATGTTTACAAAAAATATGAAATTTTGCATGTCAGTTAATGTGAGTAGTTTAGCTCCCATATTCTGCTGAGCCACTAATTAATATGTATTCTTTTTCTCCTGTTGTTGCTGATATTTATATCAGACAGAAAAATAAATTCTAAAAACCCATAAACATTGTATGTCTACCATAAACTGTTTGTTTAACTAGGTTTCCTAACTTCTTAAACTTTTAATTGTTAGGGACTGTGAAATTAAATGTGGCAGAACAATGTTTGTAGCTGTACTTAAATACTTGAACATCGAAATCTCAGTGTCTTTGAAAAGAATCAAGGCAGAGGACAAATGTGTTAACCAGGCAAGGATTGGTTTTATTCTGTGATGCATAACATCCTCTACTTATTCAAAGTTAATTTACCTTTTATAAGCATGGTCTGTTTCCTACTTTTGATCTGAATTAGACAGAAACTTCTTTGTTTCAAAGTGCAAGAGGTCAACTTATGAAATGGGCTGATTTGAAAGGTAATAGAATTGCTATCCTTTGAGATATTCAAGGCTCTTGGCTACAACCCTGAGAATTTCATCAAACTTTGAAGCTGGTTGCAGCTTCGATTTTGGCTCAATTTTAAGCATTTATGAACCAGACAACCTCTAGAGGATGTTTGCAATCAAAATTATTTTAGGATTCTATGAATTTGATAGCCTGAATTATCTCGGAGTGAGACATCACCCTTTTTGAGATCAAGGATGTCAGACAGTGGAATTTTATCAGTTTCCTTTTTTAAAATTTTCCTATCTTGCTAGAATCTGTTTTAAATAATTCCACTGGAAAACGTTTGCACTAAACCACAAACTGCTTTTAAAAATAGGAAAATAAGAACAGTAAGGGTAGAATTCTGAAAAGCAAAACAAGAAGTTACATGTGGTCGAATTTGAAGTACACTAACATTTTGGAAATAAAGTAGATTCTTCATTTTATCAGAATGATGCAAGAGGAGTAGAAAAATTTTTTTTTCTAAAAATTACCATCAAAGGATACACCAGTTATGTCTATGTAACACAGTAGAATATTTTGGTAATGCAGGTTGATGTGAAAATTTTTTTACTGTACCCTAGATGGTTTATTAAAATTAATATTTTAATCATGTTATAGGATAAAATAAAATTTTTAAAAAATAATCATTTGTTATAAACCTAGAAATTTAAAAGTTCTAATATATGAAATGTCATGATAACAATTAATGATTTAATGAAACACACTCGAATTTCTATTAATATAAAACAGTGCTAAAATTTGGAATATCAAATCTATTATTAGACAATCTATTTATATAAAAAAAACTAAGAAAAAAAACAAAATAGTTCATATAGAAATCAAGGTTTAATAATCTATTAACTGAAAAATGAGCATGGAAGAAAAAGCTATTGGGTCTGTCAAGATTCAGTACAATAATAATTTTATTGACCGGAATGTCAGAAATTAAATTAGCACATATTTTCTTTCTACCTGAAGACTAATTTCAGATCTTAAAAAATTAGTGAGCTATTAACTATCTTCCTATGTTGGTGTCTGGGTTTGGAAAAACAGCTGTCTGCTAAGGAAGGCAGGAACGTCCCTTGGACTGGAGAATTTAAACCCCTTCCCCCTTCAATTATAATTTTGAAATTAAGGGGTTCTTGGGCAAAGATATGGGGATATGAATAACAGTTATTTACTAGGAAAATTAAAAATGTAGTAGTAAAAAACCCAAATAAACAAAAAGAAAACACTGATAGAGTCAGAATAAAACCTGACATCCTGTTGCTTAATGTTGGTAGAAGTCCAGTCAAGACCTCTTGGAGTGACAGATGTAGTTGTGTTGAAGCGATGATGCTGTAGAAGGGTGAATTTTCCTCTGAAAGTCCAGTGGTGGTGAGATGGGTCCAGTCTTCCTCTGGGAATCCAATGAAAACAGGCTGCTTTGATGTTCTGACTGATTTTATCCAGGTAGGAATGCTTGGCTCCTCCCCTAGGTGGAGCATCTCACAATGGGATGATGTAATTTTATCATCCATGCAGTGAGCTTCAATGGCCCACTAACAAAAGATATTCCCCTGGAGGGAGAATAGGTCATGGAGGAGATAGAGAACACTGCCCCACCTGGTTTTAAAGGATGGTAATAGAATACATACTTTTGGTTACATCTTGCATTACAACCCAAGGAATTAGTGATGAAACACTAACAAATCGTGGTTGCATTTCTTTGGTATCAAAAGTACATTTGAGCTGTTAATTGGAATTTTTAATCCAAAAAATGAAGAATAAAATGAAAAAAAAAAAAAAAACAACAAACCTTTAAAGAGATCTGCAGTAAATTTTGTGAGCTATGTGTTAGAGACTAAGAAACAGAAGTATGTTTCAGTGATACCATGTAGTTGCATGGAAGTGAAGAGGGAAATGTTGCACTGCAGACTAAAATTACTTTCTCCTCCTTCTTTTCCTTTATTATGTAAGATCTCTTTTATACATTTATACTGCTGAAATCCTGTGGAAATATTGTCTAAAACACACTGAAGTTTTGCTTCCAATCATAGGTCTGACCTCTGAATGTTTAGTTTAATCACTGCTTTTCTCCTTTATCATTTGAAATAATTTCACTCTAATTTGGCTTTTTAGGGATTTTTGAATGTGGAGCACACAAATTTCAAACAATCTGTTTTTTCCTGTTATTCGTATCTCATACAATACTTCTGCTGACAGCTTCATTTATAAACCTGCCAGAAACTGATGAGAATCATTGAATACATGATTCTACTTTGCTAAATCCTAACAAAGATTATGTGGTTGGACACTAATCTTTGAATTTGTACTTCTACTTTTATCTAAATCCATCTTGATTTCTAATTAGTCTCTGAGAATGTAGAACTTGTGCTTGGGCTTAAGGACATATCTGAACAAGAGTTAAGTTTTTTTCTGTTCTTTTTCCGTAAAAAGAATGAACGGCTAAACATAATTACAATTTATTACAATATGCATGATCAGTGTCATTATCAGTAACTAATATGTGTTCTTCTACTTCATTTAATTGAATCATAAAAGAACTGCTTTAGAGAAAACATACTAAACTGAAACCAAAGGCTGTTTTTCTTTGTGTGATTTCTACAGAATCATTGCTTCAACAGAACTACATCTGTCACTCCAAGATTTCCTTGAGAACAAGTATACTGAGATCAAGCAAAAGGAACTCTCTTGCAGCTAATGGGACATTACTGTGGAGAATTTATTCTGAAGAGAAGAACCTATACTCTAAATGTGGAATATGCTTTATAAATTAAAATTATTATTATTTTTCTATTTTTATTTTCATTTCAATTTGCCATCATGTCCAAATTAAATGATGTGGTAAATGACTGGTGAATAGGTGAAGAAATAACAGTTGCTTCTCTCTGCAATGAAGCAATGTATTTAATAAAGAAATTATTTCCTTATTTTGGTTTAATAAGAAAAAAAAAATCTTTGCACAAATTGCACTTTAATTATTTTGAATTTATGTTAATTAAAACAGCAGTTAGGCTGCTTCCTCAAAGCAGTTTAGTCCTCAGGAAGTGACAATGTGTCCACATCAGGGAGGATGTGCATTCTCAGGCAGGATTTGCATCTCTGGTTCCCAGACAAACTAGACTGTAAGACCTGATGAATTTCACCACAACTCATCTGTCTGTCACACACTGAGATTTGCAAGTCTCATCCATGAACAGGAGGTGCTTCAGACCTCCCTCGACACAGTTGCAGAGTCCAACCCATGCTGAGCATTCCAAGCTTTTCCTGCCCTGCAAAGTAAAGAAAAACATGGAAATGGAGAAAAGATATCTTTCTGATACAGGACTACATTCCATATTTTAAAAAAATTACCTTTAAGTTACAGATATTAACAGCACATTTAAATATAGAACAAAATTAGTTATAGGCATATCTAATTCAGAGATGATAATTCTTATTAAGTATCTAAATGTTTGTATTTTAAATAATTCTGGCTCCTGGAGATGATGGTTAGTACTGACATTCTTCTATTTCCTGAATCTTGGGATAAAAGAAACTTTATTCTTTCCAACTGTTACTAAGGACAAGTTCCAGAGGATTTTCTTTACTCTGATTGTCATGAAACTGCTTACCCTATAAATGCTGCCACTACAACAGAGTTCTTTTGATCATATTTCTAGTATTACAAGCCCTTATCTTCTTGCAAAACAAGGAATGTAAACAGCAACATAAGGTTCTGTATGGGTTACATGCAGAATTGCTTTCTTCTGTCAGCTGCCTATGAGTGTGAGACTGTGCTACATACTGAAGTTGCTCTTCAACAAAGCATTTCCCACTTCGTCAGTGGGAAATTAATTTCATTGTTCTTATTTAAAAGTTATCAAATTAGGTTTTTCTAATTCTAGCCATCTCCATATTAATTTTAAAAAAAAATTGTTTGAGATAGATTGGATATATTTTATATAATCTTGTGATTGGATGATAATAGAAAAAAAACACAAACACTGCAACACTCAAAGATATTAGTTTCTTTAACCTTAGCACTTCCTCATCCAAAACCAAAGTTTGATATTTTCAATGTTGCTAACTATGGACAATTACAGTGCTGTATGTCCCTCTTGGATTTTTTCTTCTAATCATCCTGTACAGATTGATAGTGTTAGACTTAAAATAGATCAATTTTCCTCTATTTGTTGACTGTTCTATATCTCATAATGCAAAATTTCAACAGGATATTGCTGGCATAATGATGCAGAATATTTTTTAAGCTTAATTTTATTAATTCATACAATAACTGAATAATTATTAACCAAAGGATGGACATAGAAGTAAACACACATAATTACAAAGATGGGAATAGAATACCTTAGGAGATGTGATTATGCTACGAACATTAATTGTGTTCTTTCGTGCAGCCCAATTCCCCCACATTGCTAAATAGAAATTAGTTTTATATCAGGATATCAGAGTGGAGTTCTCTTCTGCATGACAGAAATGAATAATATGGCATCTCTGAAAAAGAAAATTCAGCTTGATTCATTATTTTCCACATCATAGGGTTGCTTTATTTGTAATGCTGAGAGCAGGTTTGGAGTAAATCTGTGTTCCACTTGTTGAAATCAACTTTATTGTAGATCTGAAGTTCTCATAAGAAAATGAAGATCAATAAAAAGAGAAAGTGAAATATGTTTATGTGTTTGCAGCAAAAACACTTGAACCAACTAGATTATTCATATTACCCAGTAACATCAGAACTCTTTTTCCTATCAGAGTATTTGTGTTATGCTGCTTTAATAGATACAATCCTGCACCATCTTAAAGGAGACTACAAAGTAAATTTGAAAATGGTGAGAAACCAGATCTCATGCCAGTCTCATTAATTTAATGTCTAACTGTGTTTTTATTCACAGTGGTCAGGTGTCATAATACTTTTTCTTGCCTTTATAAAAATGGAGTAGTAAATTATTCTTGCTGCACTAACAGTTTTTTCCAAAAAGACATTTTGAGGGCATGCTGATATTATTAAAAGTAAAAAAAGGATCCAGGTTTATTCTATGTTGAGAAAATATTCCCCATGGCTAAGAAACTGTTCAGCTTTAAAGATATTTCTATTCTTTAAAATGGAGGATGGGTAGAATACGCTCAATCTTTTAACTTCAGAGAAAAGATAGCATATACTGCCTTGGCCTATCAGAACAATGTATACTCTCAGAAGATATCTACTTCATTTTGAGAATTCTGCTGTCATTCAAGATCTGTGAAATTTTATTCACTCCATTGCAATAGTAAATTTACTAAAATAAACTTGTTACCTTTCAAAAACAGATAGAAAACAGTTCAGTACATATGCAAACAAAGTTTAAACTTTATTACAATGTGGTGCCTTTTGTTTTGTGCATGAAGTCTAGACCACTAAATTTTTATAATAAAGAAACAGATGTGTGTGTTGATCTTTTTACTCTTCTGTCTTTGTTCTAAATAAAAGCAAGTAACAAGTGTGCCTTACATTAAGAACTGACAATAATTATTTAAGGTTTTCACTGGAATATTAGAAACCTAACAGTGTTACTGAGATTGTCCTAACAGTTGTAAAAAGTGTCAAAAGTATCTGACTTGCCTTTCCTCCAGCTTTCAAGCTTATCAGGGTAAACATTAGTACTTATAATAATATTTTAAATATGTGTGTGTGGTTTTGTGTATGTATAGGTATGTACACCTAGACAAGGTTAAGGATGATAAACAAGTGAAAGTACTGGTGCTGTTGCCTGAAAATCCTTTCAAATTAAAACTGGAAGCAGATATCTGTATTTCCATTATTTGTCTGTCTTTCCTCCACCATCCCAGCTATAGAGTGGTTTGTTCAATCCTTTTAAATTTACTTCATTATTTATTTTAAATTTCATTAATCCTTTCCCATCTCTTTTAATAATAAAAACAGAGATGAGAGTCATGCTGGAAGGAACTGATAAGGTCATAATTATTTTCTTTGCTTTTTCAGTGACTTATATAGTAGTTCTTTGTAGCTAAGGAAAGCTTGAGTGTGGCCTAATTAGACTCCTTATTAATAATACTGTCTGATTCTGATACAAATGAAAGTTTTCACCATCTTTGGATTGTTATTTTTGTATGTTCAGCATGTAATCATTTATAGCAGAGGAGAATAGACAGGAAAAGTATAAGCAGCAAGCAAAAGAAGTGTGATTTCAGAACCGTAGGGCAACATTAAGGCAATACTCTTGTATCAGGAACAGAAAGGGGCCTGCTGTCATAGATGATGCTCTTTTTCCATCATCAATACTGACGATTTGTGAGATCATTATATACATTGTAAGCCTGTGTTTTTCAAGGATTTTAGTTGGGGTTTTTAACTAGTTCATGAAGTTAATAGGCATTAGATTTTTTACTTCTTTTTGAGTATAGATAATAGGTATTCTGACTTCAGTAATAAGTTTTAACTGGTCTTCTTCCAAGTAATATTCAAATTATTGTTTCCAAGGTTTTATTACATTCACATGCAACTTCACAACAGTGCTCATCTGCACTGAATGCTCTCTAAGGAGAGGCAAGAGGTAGTCAAACACTAATGTGTAGGACAGGTGGATAGTTTCTGATCACTCCATTAAAATTCAAAATACAGCAAAGAAGAATCAGGATTTGCTGAAGAAATTTTAATTTTGAGTTGTATTTCAAACGGAATGTCTATTGATCCCTCACAATGTGATTTTTTTTCCTAAACTAGGGCATCATTTAATAGTCTTCTCCAGCATCACGTGTTAGAAAAGTATTCTTTGTATCCCTTCAGAAATAGAGCAGTCATGGTGAATGTTCGAACAAAAATTTATCTCTGATCAACAAAAATAACTCAGTGTCACAAATAATCTTAAAATAAATTTTTAATAGGAGAATTTACTGAATACCATGAAAAAGAACAAATCAAACAGATGAAGATCTATTGCAAGGACTCACATGCATGTGATTAGAAAGATGACAGAGAAAATACAAAGAATTAAGGAATCCAAACAACTTAGAAGGAAAGAAGATGAATGAATGGACAAAGATCAATAATGTCAAAAGCATGAGAACTGTCAGGCACCAGCAAAGAACTGATTGATCCAGAGCCTGAACTAATTAAAGTGCCATTGGTCACCTGTAGCTCTCCAGTTCAAATACTGTGCAGATTTCTAAAACAAACCTTGATCTTTGGAAGTAATAAATAGATGGCAGTGTGATCCACTTAGATTAGTATTCATCTGTCTGAAAGGCTTTCTTTTTCCTGTGAAGATGGGCTTAAAGCAAGGTTTCAGCTTTGTTGTTAATCACCATTCATTAGTTTTTATTCTTTTCACACCAGTGAAGTTTTATCGACATAAAAATATAAAAATAAACTATCCTAACACTTAGGGATTTATAATTTTTGTAATTTATATCTTTATGTATCTATTCTATATAATAGCATATTATATTTCTCAGGTTACAGTTATATTGTACTGTTTTCTTCAGAGTTGTCTTTCATTTATTTTCATAGCTATGTTACTTTTCTTAATTGTCAGATTCCTTTCCTGTTGGCAAAAATTTTCTTGCTTTGTAATCTTATTGACTTCAAACCTAATACAACATTCATTAAATTCATGTCTCACTACATTTTTTACTGACATGACTTAGAGGTCCTTCCTTCCTGCCTTCCTTCTCTTCCTTTCTCCCTTCCTGCCTTCCTTCATTCTCTTCCTGCCTATCTACAAAATATATGACTGAGGCAATATTATACCAAGTAAAAATTAAATTTATAAAATTTATATTTCAAAAGATTCCATTCTATACTATTACAATGCATGCCTTTTGTGAGACTTTGTCCAAAAACTAAAATCACTCGTAATAACAAAATATTTATTTACAAGATAAAAAAATAAGTGTTAGGTTTGAGCTCAGAAAAGATTTTTCTTTATGTTAAAAAACCTCAAAAATGGACTATCTATAATAAAAAGCATGACAAGTAATGAACTGAATTATCAGTTCAGAGATATATTGAGAAATTCACAGTTTAAAAATTATTCTGGAACCAGGGCTATAAATACAGTTTGCTATATTATCTCTCTGAAGAAGGAAGATCTAAATGTGACTTCCAAAATTTTAAATGAAAATTGATTATATGTTCTGCATATTTATAACAACTGAGACAATTAGCATGTACTTATTTTCAGAGTATAGTGATTTTTATATATTTA
>VXBR01000289.1:578803-593169 GCA_013400215.1 Cisticola juncidis | reverse complement strand
TTTATTTTTATTTTTATTTTTATTTTTATTTATTTATTTCCAACAGAGACCTTGATACTACAGGGAGTATCTGCTCCAAAATTTATAAACCACTTGTGATGTCTCAAACCAATGTCCATATACTTTATAGTAGTTTTATCTATTTTTTTCTGCTATTTACATACCTAATGAATATGACCTATACTACCACAGCATTAAAGAAATAAAATAATTTTTTTAAAAAAGATCCATAGTAAAAATGATGCAAAATATTTCTCAACCTAGGTTCACATCACAGATTTTCTTCAATAAAAATTAAGTCATGCTGCTTTATCAGCATTTTCTTTCAATGTTTATTTGGTTTTGAATGCTTTTTTGCTTGTAAAAAAGTATTAGATATTAGTAAATTTCTTCTTGAGAGAAAAGTAAAAGCTGAGTTTTATGCACTTTACATGGCTAGGAGAAGCCTTATAATGAAATGAAACAGATTTTCTGCATATAAAATCATCTATTCTGAAACCTTCATCTTCATTTCTAATGAGTAATATTTTGAGAATAAAGTAGTATTTAACTACATTTTTAACAGAATCTAATATAAAGTATGTTCAAACATGTACCACTGAACACCTATGACATTAACATCTTTTAAAGAGATTTTTATATGACCAGCCAAGCTGAGGTGGATCTGCAGTCCAGTCATTTAACCAGCAAGGATACTGGGCTTCAGAAATATAAATGCAGTACGATAAATAAATGATTTTGGTTTACTTTTCTGTCGTGCTTGGCTTTTCTAGTACATTTTGTGATAGGTAAGTTTAGTCAGAAGCTGAAAAATATTCCCAAGACTTAGAATTCTCTGTTAATAGCTGTCAGTTTCCATTGTCAAGCCCTTCACCTTGGTTCTCAGTGTTTTACATGAATGTGTGAAATGAATTTTTTTTTTTTTAATTTTGCTTCATTCCTAGACTGGAATAAAGCAAATTTATAAAAAAAAAACCTTGTGAGTTTAACAGGTCTTGAAAGACTTACAGGCTTTTCTTTGATCATAAAGGAAAATAATTGTTTTAATTAGAGCCACCGAGATGTCCATCTCCCAGTATGAAAATATGTGACACTGAAAATGAACATTTAATTTGTTTGCCTAAATTTAGTTGCCTAATCCTTTACAGCCAGTGCTCCAGAAAAACATAGATCTCATACAGGTCACATTCACTTCTGTTAATTATGGATGTCTTAAATACCATAATTACCTCAGCTGCTAGTAGATACTTTTAGGTAGCTTGGAAGTATTGTGAGTAACAACAAACAAATTCAGATTCCCTGTTATGCTGGTGCAAAGTCTAGATAAAACTTCCAAATGATCACATCTTCACTGCGTTTCCCTATATTTATTTGAAAGCAAGGGTATGAAAGTATTGTAGAATTTGTTTTTCCATGTTTAAGAACCTCCTCTGTATCAATGAAAAGTTGCCAATTTCTATGAAACTTTATAAACTAAGACATGTAAAATATATGTCCGTTATCTGTGAAACTTTGAAGACTTTTGTTGCCATGATATGTATCCATTATGAATGAGCAGAAATTATTTATTACTTATCTGAAAATACCACCTTGGAATAAAAGTGAGATGTGCATTTTGTTCATTGAGCTTCCATTATTAAATGGACATGTCCATTTAATGGACCTCTGCCTATCACCTATTATAAAAACATGTATAAAACTTGTCGAAGATACAGAAAATCTAGTTTCCTTGAATTTTTTGACCTCTCTTTTTCTTTCCCCTTTTTATTGTCCTTCCCCTGTTAGACTTTCTGTGCTGAAAAATGAAAATGGACACATCTGAAGCCAAATTGCCAGCCAGCCTGACAGTAGGGAAGAAATGGACACAGAGGCAGAATCACTTTTGTAAATATACTTGAACTTTTCAGCATGAAAGATTCTGCCTGTTATTTTACAAATTTCATTTTTTCCCTTTCTGTCTTTCTGTGTTCAACTTTCTCTTTGTAGTGTTAACACTAGAAGTTTTTGAAATGCATTAAGACATAAAAGTAAATTGGAAGCACTTAGCCATTGCTGTGTTATAAAACTCTTTTCTAAACTCTAAGAAGAAATTGATGCTCAAAGGATGATAATGGGATTTAAGTTAGTTTGAGACTAATGAACAATAGCTTCAATAGCTTCATCTGATAAATGTTTAAAGGAAAAGGGTGGAATTCAGTAAGGGATTAATAAATTCGTTATCAGAACCAGAAGGAAAAGAAATGTAGACGCTTAAATTTTGATCCTGGAAACACATTCATCTGCTATTTCAATAGATGACTCAGAGCTGTAATTTTTATGTTCTTTTCTTTTCTTTTTTGTTCTTTTTTTTTTTTTTTTTTTTTTTTTTTTTTTTTTTTTTTTTTTTTTTTGTAATCTTATTGTTCTTAGGCAAGTGGAAGATCTATTCTGACTCATATATAGAAAAGTGTTGTTTAATTAGAAGCAGTAAATCAGTGTTTTTCTCTTGCTTGTTCCTCATTGAACCATCACAGGCTAAAGGAGACATGAATCTCATTAAGCATTGGTCATCCAA
This sequence comes from Cisticola juncidis, assembly GCA_013400215.1. NCBI lineage: Eukaryota > Metazoa > Chordata > Aves > Passeriformes > Cisticolidae > Cisticola > Cisticola juncidis. The sequence goes on along the minus strand of VXBR01000289.1, from coordinate 590,615 downwards.
TGGATAGTATCTAATTTAAGCTTGTTGTCGATAGTGATTTGTCTCTTCCTAAGGAAGATGTCAGACATAATCAGGATGAACTTTATTTCCAGGTTCTGACTTGTCTTCACAAACTGTGGAGAGAAAATTAACTTAGACTAGGTACTAAAGATAAATTATAAAACCTGGATCAAAATGAAGCCCACTACATCTGAAAGGCTTTTTCTATATTTTTAGATGTTGAGTCACGTTTTTGATTTGTACCTAATTATGCTACATCCCATAAAAGCAATCTGTTCCCTACAAAGATACCACTTGTTTTGTTTAGTTTGTTTTTCTTAAAACATAGGTGATGCTATTCATCTTTAATAAACATTCCCTGTGATTCCAGATTATGAAGTATGACAGTTCCTCACAATTTTACTTCATGTAATTAATTTTCTTTTTTTTAAGCCTCCTAGCCAATCAACCAACCATCCTCTGCTCTGCTCTGGAGAGACCATATTTGGAGAACTGCATCCCACCCTTGAGTCCTCAGCACAGGGAGGACATTGACTGGTGGGAGTAGGTCCAGACTAGGACTACGAAAAGAGTTAGAGAACTAGATCAGTTCTCAGAGGAAAGGCTTGAGAGAGTTGCATTTGTTCAGCCTGGAGAGAAGACTCTGGGGGCATCTTATTGTAGCCTTTCCTACTTGAAATGAGTTTGTAAGAAAGATGGGGAGAACCATTTTAGGATGACCTGCAGTGACAGGATAAGGGGTAATGGTTTTAAACTAAAGGAGAGCAGATTTACATTAGTTATAAGGAAGAAATATTTTTGATGAGAGTGATGAAACAGTGAAACCAATTTCCCAGTGGTAGATAGAATTATAGAATTGTTAAGGTGGGAAAAGACCCCCAAGATCATCAAGTTCAATCTGTGACTGAAGAACACCTTGTTAGCTAAAACTTAGCACTAAGTGCCAAATCCATGTATTTCCTGAACACCTCCAGGGATGGTGATTCCACCACTTCCTTGGGTAGTATGTTCCAATGCTCGAAAACCTGAACCTCTGACACGGTCCAAGGCTGTTTTCTCTTGTCCTGTTGCTGGTTGCCTGGGAGAAGAAGCTGACCTCCACCTCATTATTATCTCCTCTCAAAATAATTGTAGAGAGCAATAACATCTCCCTTGAGCCTCCTTTTCTCCAGGTTAAACCATGCCAGCTCCCTCCTCCACACCTCACAGGACCTGTGCTCCAGTCCCTTCATTGGTTTGATTGCCCTTCTCTGGACACCCTGCAGTACCTCAATGTCTTTCTTGCAGTGAGGGGCTCAGATTTGGCACAGGATTCAAGGTGCAGCCTCACCAGTGCTGAGCACAGGGGGACAATCCCTGCCCTGGTCCTGCTGGCTGCACTATTGCTGACAAGGTCCAGGATGCCATTGGCCTTCTTGGCCGTCTGGGCACAGCTGGATCATGTTCAGCTGCTGTCAACCAGCAACCCCAGGTCCTTTCCTGCTGGGCCATTTTCCAGTCATTCTTCCTCCATTCCTGGAAACATTCAAGGCCAGACAGTGAGGACTGTGAGCAACCTGACCTAGCTAAAGATATCCCTGCTCACTGAAGCAGCAGTTGGACTAGATGTCCTTTACAGGGGCCTTCTAACCCAAACTGTTCTACAATTCTATGACACAGATTTCCAGATTTCCCCTTGAACAACCAATATTCCTATGATTATTTAACTGTATAGTATTGAATACTACAGTGTCAAAGAAAGAAAATTAATTTTTCAGTTTTCTAGTGTTATTATGACATTTTTTTTTCTTTAAAGTATTTAGATATGAGGATAATAAATATCATCAATCTGTCACTTGAGCTGGAATTTTGGCCTTCAGCTGAGTCTAAGAGGTCAAAATATTTTGTCAAAGTAGTTATGAATGTTTTTAAATAGTATATATTTCTTTGTCTAATTGCAGTTGTTGCTTCACGCTCATAAACATGGACTTTGTTTGTTTATTCTAACAACTTAATTTTCCTGTGGCAGTAACGTGTCTGGAAAACAGTAAGAATCAGTTCTCTTCATCTGCAATTTTCCCCACGTTTTTAACTGAAAAATATAATGAATAATATACATCTTTGTCTAATTTTATTATTTGTGTAGGAGAACTGTTTGTACAAGCATTAATCATATCTGTCTCAAGGTCAATAGCAGATCAAGAATTAGCTCTTATATGTGAATAAGGTTAGATGAAAAGAAATATGAGTTGCAATTTCAAAATATGTGTTTTATAACCTTGATACTCTGATACTCAGAATCTCAGTAAATGGAATTTATTGATCTTGGTATAAATAGTCATGAGTGAAAAACAAAGCAGGAGAGGACTAATTCAGCTCTAATGAGTCAAACATCAAACTATCCAAGAATGGAAATACAAAGATAAATGATCAGAAAAGCAGCCAGGAATAGAAAAGTGATCTTGTATTATTCAGCGTTTTTTTCTATTTAGTTGGAATTGGAAAAAAACCCTCAGTTTCTGTTAACTAATTTACTGCAACATTGTTTTGAATTTTCTGAAAAAGGCCCTTATTTTTTGCTAAAAAATTACATTCTCATTACTGAAATTTTGATAAAGAATCCAGATTAAATGTGAAACACATACAGAATTTAAGTAGAATGCATGGTATTTAAATAATAACCAATCAAATCCATTTGTTTTTTTTATAAATAGATTAATTTACAACAATAGTAAATATTGAAATGGCTTACCTGTACAACTCAGATGTTTATTTTTTTCTTTCTTTCTTTACTTGCATGAATAAAGGATTACAAGGCATACTGAAGTCCTTGAGGAAATTTCTAAGTCTCTGCATAACTTGTAAACTCACCTGTACTGTTATGAAACTTGTGTCAGGATTCTGCTGGAAGACAACTGTACTCCATGCTAGGACCTCAGAATATACATGTTGGAAAATTTTATCATGTCACTATATGGTGCATCTAATCACAACTCTTTGACTTGCACCTTTATTTTCATTTCCATCAACTCTAGATATGTATATTGCATGATGAATATAAAAGTGATTGAGTTTCTGTATTAAATTACTAAGATGTAAGAAATATTTACTGTTAACTTTAATGACATTTATTCATTGCACACTCTAGAAGTGTTAATATATTTGTGAGATTTACTTTCCTTAAAATAAACAGTAAAACCACTGCAATTTTGAGGCAACATATTGATCTTGTCAGATTAAAATGCAGTACTGAGTGTGCAAAGTTAATGATTGTCATATTTGAACTCCTTTGAAAAGATAATGATGTTTACAATTTTGTCTACAGTACCAAACCTGTAGGGTATTTTCTGTCTGACTCCAGTGCTTTAAGTCCTGACAGAAAATATACACCACTAAAATCAGGGTCATGGCTATCAGAATTTTATTTCATACCTTTGATGTTTCTGCCCTTGGGAGAATTCAGGTGGTTTATATCCTTCTACCCTTTCCCAGAAAACGAACATCTAAAGTGTTTTCTGAATTCTTCAGTACCACATCATGTATAATATAGCATGCCTACAACATGAAAGTGTAAAATGGTTTGCTAATTAAAACCTTGCTTCAGCTTGCTTTTTAGGAGCACAGTTAGTATATATTCAAAAGCCAGGTACTTAAATATTATATATATAATATATATAAATACCTTAAATATTATATATATTATATACCTATAACAGGTATAAATAATTAAACTTTATTTACTGAGCTTTCTTGGAGTTTCTTATACAGAATCAGTCTCATTACTTGCAAGGTGTTTATAAATAATTATAATCATTCCATTTGTCTTTAGGATTTTGCATTTTAGGTTTATTGCTTTCCAGAAATGGTTGGTTGGGCTACCTTTGTATATAGTGAGTATCAAGAATATGATCAATTTCCTAAATTCATCAGTGCATCATAATACAGCTATCAAACAACCAAGATATCAATACAGTACCTGAACCAAGGAGGTACAGAAGATCTCTGAGGGCATTTGTACAAGTCAAAACTAAATCACTTCTTCACTCATTAATGTTTAAATATTTTTGTTTTATACAATATATAACCCCTTTTTTTCTTCTTCTTTTCTACCTTAATTCAATAAGCTCTTCAGGATTTAAAAGTCATTGCAAGCCAGATAACCAAAAAATCAGTGAGCCTAAGCTGTGTTAAGAATTTGAAGATACATCCAGTAGATTCTTATTAAGTCATACAGAATTTTCAAATAAAGGAATTTGGATCCTAAACTACTTTTTCTCAGTGTCATTAAACTTACCACAGAGTTTGTAGCTTATTTTCCTCCTTAAAATGAAGATATTTTGTAGTCTTGTGATTGCAAAGAAGGAGATAAAGAAAAGAGAGAATATTGAAAGGAAAAGAACCCCAAATTTGTTGAAATACAAGACACTTCTATTATTCAGTGGCTAACTATTAGTCACACTGTAATGAAGGGTGATGTTTCACTATTAATGCCTATGAATTTAATTTGAACCTTTTAAATCAGTTTATCTATTTCACAAAGATTTTTTTTAAAATATAAGTATGAAAATTCAGAATATTTTTTTCAGCAGGAAATCATTACAGTTCCAAGGTACTGACAAAGTCCTCAATATCTTGTCTGGAAATAACAGTGATTTCCCTATCTTTGATATTTGGGGGGTTTTGTGTGTGAAGTTACACCATGCATTGAAATAAAAAGGCACAGCATAAGATACCATTACACACTTAAAAATTAATTTGTAATAGTTTAGAGGTAGTGTCGTCAATATCTAGATATAACCTTTCTATTTTAATGCAAAGTAAGCATTAATTCAAACCCCATAAATAGTTAATTTCAGTTTCCAGTTAAAAATCATGCCTAACTCGTATTAAAAATCTGTTTCACTTTGACTTTCAAAATAGGATACAAATGTTGCTGTGTGTGCAGTGATTTTAGAAAGAGAATTATATAGCAAATCTATTTTCATTTAACCTTACAACTAAAATTCATTTTGGAGAAAGCACCCTTGTAATACTATTATCTTGCAGACCACATGGAAAAGGACAAGTATTAATAATTCCTGTTTGTGTACATAAAAGAAATATAAATAAGAATTAAATGCCCAGCTCTGATGATTTTTTTTGTGTTCTTATATTCATTTCTATTCTGTGATGCTTAACTATCAGTGAGAACTCTTAAAAATATTTTACACAATCATTTTAAAAGGTGTGAGACATAAAAATGAGATGTCTTAACATGTGCATTTTGTTCATTATTTGTCCCTTCCTCACATATTTTGCCCTTGGAGTCTTTTACTGTCATTTCTATTTCCAGCAAGTCAATAGGATAGATAGCCAGACTTCAAAAAGCTAATATAACCCTTCCTGCAAGCAAGGTCATTCCTGAGGATAAAATATCACATAGTGTAATTTGCTTAACTGTATCAAATGTCAAACTACAGTTTATACTGTTGGAAAACTTTCTTCAGAAAAGTGAGTGCACACCTGTATACACACCATATATTCCTGATTATATCATTATTAATGATTTTGTGCATAAAAAAGAATAGTCACATAAGAAGAAATAACAGCTCACATCTGAGAATACCACCAAGGTATTATACCAAATGGGGTTTAAGAATTTTTTTTCTCTTATATTCTGTATCACAAGTGCAACTTTTAAAGAACCTTATCACAGCCTGAAGTTTCTGAACAAGCAAGATTAAGTATGAGCAGTAGTTTTATCTTGCAATAGGGAGTATATTTCTTACCAGAATATTCTCTTAAGTCAATGCCAGGATTGAACAAAAGGGGGTTTTGTGTGTTATTTAGTTATTTATTTTGTTTGATTTAGTTTGATTTTTTTGTTTTGTTTCATTTTGGTTTTGAATATTTCTGAGTAGTTAAATTACACTTGTTTTCAAAATGATGTCAACATAATTTTTCTTCTACATTGATCAGAATAAAATTAAATCATACTTTATTGTATCTTATCTGCACACTTCTCCCAGAAGAAATCATAAGAACTGGCAAAAGCCAAATTGGATGGTGTTAATAATTTGAAAAGACAGTTCAGGTCTAGAAAATACGTTTAGTAGAACATTAGCATATATAGCTTAAAGACAGGATTTTTAACTCTTTGTGATTAAGAGAGTAATCTGGAGTAGTGAAGGACCACATAGATCCATCTGCATCCCATGGAGGAGACCCTCACTGGAGCAGGTGGGTGCCTGAGAGGAGGCTGTGAACCCACGGGAGGCTGGTGCTGGAGCAAATTCCTGACAAGGACCTGTGGACCTATGGAGAGAGAAGCCCACATTGGAGCAGGTTTCCTGGTAGGACTTGTGGCCCTCTGGGGGATCCACACTGGAGCAGGCTGTGCCTGAAGGACTGCACCCTGTGGAAGGGTGACCCATGCTGCAGCATTTTATGGAGAACTGTTGCCCATAAGATGGAATCAGATTGGAGAAGTTCACGGAGAACTGTCTCCTGTGGGAGGGACCTCATGCTGGAGTAGGGGAAGGAACCTCTCCCTGAGCAGCAGCAGGGTGAAAATGTGTGATGAGCTGACCATAATTCCCATTCTCTGTCTCCCTGTGCTGATGTGGTACAAGGAGGTAAAGCTGTGAAGGAGGGAGGGGTAGGGAGGGGTATTTTTAAGGTCCTATTTTACTTCTCATTGTCCTGCTCCAATATTTTTAGCAGTAAATTCAGTTAATATCTCCAATTTGAATCTGGTTTTCCCATGATAGTATTTGATGAGTGATCTCTCTCTGTCCTTATCTCAACTCATGAACTCTGTTATGTTTTCTCTCCCCTGTCCATCTGCAGAGGGGGGAGATGGAGAGAGTTTGGTGAGTGCCTGGCATACAGCCAGGGTTAACCCAATAAACCAGTCAATGAGAATCCTGCTTACCTGGATCCATGATGTTGGTCTGAACTGGATTTGGAGAGACTGTGACTCTGACTGGTATCTGTGACTCTGGTATGTGTGAAGTGCACGTCTTGCAGAACAGAAATTTGGGGTTTGGAATCACTATTCACTAACTATACACATCCCACATATTAAAGAAATTTTAGACTATATGTCACTAATTGGTGTGGTGGTTCTTGCATCCACTCTACATAAATGAGAGAATAGAATCGTACTGTCATTTGGGTTGGAAAATACACTTTAGGTCACTTTCAGTGGGAAAATATGGCCAAGTCCATCACTAAACCATGTCTCCAAGTACCACATCTACAAGTATTTTTAAGTACCTCTTGGCTGGGGGGCTCCATCCTGCTCTAATATTTGATATCCTTTTTGGTGAAGAAAGTCATTGTGTTGTTTAATCTAAACCTCCCCTGGCATGGCTTGAAGCCATTTTCTCTTGTCTTATTATGTTTTACTTGGGTGAAGATATCAACCCTTTTCTAACTACAACTTCTCACTCACTACAACAAGGAATAAGGTTTTTCCTGAGTCTTCTTTTCTTCAGGCTGAACATCACAAACTCCCCCACCAGTCCTTATAACACTTGTGTTCCAGACACTTCACCAGCTTCATTGCTCTTCTCTGGATATGCTTCAGTGTTTCAAAGATTTTCCTGTAATGAAGGGCCCAAAACTGAAACCTGGACTTGAAGTGCAGCCTCAACAATGCCAAGTACAGGGGAATGATAATTACCTTATTCCTGTTGGCTGTACTATTTCTGATGTAAGTAATCCATGGTATCAGAAATCCCCTTTTATCAGAAATAGTCTGTTTCCTAGTTCTAGACTACATGTAGCACATTCCCAGACCTGGATTTATACTGTATTATATTTAAAGAATATTTTCCTTTTTTTTTTTTCAGCTACAATGTTTTTGGATTTTTTAATTTTTTTTCAGCATTGAAGCCACTTAGTAGTTGAATGGCAAGCAGAAAAACAGAAATTAATTTGAAAATCCAAAGCAACAGTTTTTACAGTACATACTCTAAAAGCATAATAAAAGTAGTATGTCTTTTCTTCCAAAAAAAGAAATCTAAATTAAGTATTGCTCTTTCATAACCTGCAAAAAGGGTTTTTTTTGTGTAGAATAATTACTATTTTAAGATAATAACTACATACTTCTTCTTTAACACTTTCTTGTCTGTTGCAATAAATACAGTGACATACTTCTGTAAGAAAGATAGTAAAGATGTATCCCCCTGATTGCACTAACACAGGTGTTTTTTTTTTTTCTTCATATCTGAGGAGTTTCCTTTGGGAATGCTTCATCAATTAACAGAAGTTCATGGATCATTATGTTGCCCAAGGAATGATCTATTGTCCCAATTGAATTATGCATTATTATGTTGGCCATATTACTATTAGAGCCTTGCTATACATTCATTAGTATGCTTAAGATTAGACAACAATTAGAATGTAAAATAAAACTTTGGCAGACATAACACTTGAGTAATCCTAATTTCAATACTAGAAATAAACTGATAATGAATTTCCTGAAATATATCTCACTTCGAATTAATGGCATTATAGAGTAATGAACTTAAATACATGAAGAATTTGATGTGACCTTTTCACTCTCTGTTAGTTAATGTGTTTCCTCCAATTCAAACAAAAATGAAGTTATAGAAATATGTGATTTGCAGTCACTGGCAATACAGACAAACATGCTGTATTCATGGAGGTAAATGCTCAACAGTTACACAAATTTCAACATAGCAATTCCCATTCCTTTAATAAGTGTTTGTTTTGTTATTTAGATAATGAAAGTACTCCTTTCAGTACTAACGAAAAAAATTTGCAATTCAAGAAATGGAATCATTACTCATAGTTCTGTTATGTCATAGTCTTTCAGAGAGAAATTTGCCTAGTTACTGGATGGCAGTATGTACCACACTGTTAGTTGTATTCTTTTTGCTTTATCTATACATCTCCACTTCAAGATTGATCATATATATTGAGGTTTTTTAACTGCTAGATCGACCTGATTCCTTCAGACTATTTCATTCACCTTCATTTTTTTTTTTTTTTTTGTAAAAAAGAAATTGCTGTTTTCGATTTTTTTATATAAAATACCTGGCACTTAATTAGTAGACTATATTAAATGACTGGTTAAGTTTTCTGAAGATTGTGGCAGTGTCAGTCCGAAGAGAGTAACATCTGAGCATAAGTTCAAGGACGTCCAAACTAACAGTCTCACCTGTGTGTGTTGCCTGTGAATTTGTTGACCACACCAAAATCTATGAGTGTGTGCAGCAATTTAATAATACAGATAAGGGTCTGTGGTTTTTTTCCCTTTTCGATTACTAGTACATTATGGTGTATTTGTATGTTAATATAGTATAGTGTAAGTAATTTCTGTTTATTTGCTATCATACCATTTAAATAAAAGGGAAAAAATGTTGTGTTTGGACCAATATGAATGTAACTACAGAGTATTTTCCTGGCAGTCGTAATGCCCCAATCTACCCAGCAGCTTTAGGGAAAGGTAGTTGGATTTACCCTGGAGAGGTACCCTGAACAGAAGAAACTACAAAATTCTCTGGAGGTTCAAAACCAACTTGTACTTGCAAAGTTTAGAAATCCAAGGGAATCTTCTTCTTCTTCTTCTTCTTCTTCTTCTTCTTCTTCTTCTTCTTCTTCTTCTTCTTCTTCTTCTTCTTCCTTCTTCTTCTTCTTCCTTCTTCCTCTTCTTCTTCCTTCTTCTTCTTCTTCCTCCTTCTTCTTCTTCCTCCTTCTTCTTCCTCCTCCTTCTTCTTCTTCCTCCTTCTTCTTCTTCCTCCTTCTTCTTCCTTCTTCCTCCTTCTTCTTCCTTCTTCCTCCTTCTTCTTCTTCTATGTATTAGCAAAGTATAGTGCACCACACCACAATGAGACACCAAGGAGTTAATAGAGAGAGAGAGAGAAAAAAACTGTTACTAGAGCATTAGCTGAACACAATACTTCTTAACAAACACTTTAAGTAAGGGCATGTAATTAAGCAGGAAAATTTTGCATAACATTCTGAGTTGGAAGTGAGCCTCAGGGATCAAGTCCAACTCTTAACTGAATGACTCATACAAGGGTTAAACCTGCATCCTTGGTGTTATTTGCACCATGCTGTAAACAAATGAGAGAATCACAGAATTGCAGATCTTATTTTTCTCATTCCCCTTCCTACATTCTCTCTCTATCTCTAATTTTGAGATTAGGCAATGAGTGAAGGAATTGGAGTGAAAACATGATATGATATGATATTAGCAGAGATTTCTGAAATCATGATGGATTGAAGGCCACCACAGCTCATAATCTGTGTCATTGCATTTTGAATCGGCAATGCCTTGACTTCTCTACAAATTATGAAGAGTTATAAGAAAAGATTCTTCAGATCCTTGACTTGTGTTCAAATTAAAACTGAGATCAAAAGCAAATGTCTCCAAAAGGGATGAAAAGGGTTTTTCTATTTGCAGAGTTTGAATGGTAGTAAACTTTTCATAGTACTGTTAGGTGCTGGCTTTATGTCTACTTCTATGGTCCTGGTTATATTTCCATTTCTGAGTTTATTGCCAACAGCAGATAACACAGTATTCTACTTTACTTTGAGAAAGAAGTGGCTATTTTTTAAAAGTCCATTAATTTATATCTACAACTAATCTGATCATACTAGATTTTGGGGTTTGTTATTTTTTTTTTCCATATTTAGAAGTATTTTAATTTCTGATCTTGGCCACATGAGACTATTGACAAGGACTGAATGAAGACTACCAAAAACTACATCACTTTTGACCTTTATATCCTCTACATTACTGTGATTTTCATCCATCTATGGAATTTCCAAGTTAATGCTGTAGATAGATGATTCTGGAAAATATTGAAGAGATGAAGAATGATTTTCTTCAAATTATACAGCTGTTGCATTTATAAAGCCAAGTACGTTATATCAGATAGGACAAATCATACCTCTGTTTTTAATATATATAGACTTGAAATATATGCGGTATTTAAAGTTAATGCATGTCTCCATTTCTTTAATTGTCATACAATAAAGATTGTGCTCTTGTAAGAGGTCTGTGAGCTAGTACAGAGTTCAATTTAATCTTTTAGCATACAATGAAAACACAGTCCTTAGGGATTCTGACATAATTGAAGTTCATCTCTAATATTACTGAATTCAATTTGTGTGCAGTTTTCTTTTTTTTTAATGAGAAACAATTGTAAGACAATTATAAGATACATAAAAAGAAAGAGGAGAAAAATAAACTATATAAATTCTCTCTTTTTATACTTAAACATCAATACTGATTAAAGTCAATGAAATGAAAATAAACATTGTGCAATTTAAACTCACTCTTCAGCATCTTGAGATAAGAATGAATTTAGTTTAAAATGCATTTTAATGGGGAAAAGTATCTATATCAGGATATAATAAAATATATCCAGAATATTATCCTTTTGAAAGAGCTGAAAAAAAACACTGAACTTGAGTACATAAGCTTCTGATGTATGGCTTAATTTTAATAATTGCTAACAATGAAATAAAACTTGAATGAAAGTTATGTGAATTGAATGTGTTTGTACAGTTTATTTCTGTTCATTTCCTATATGTCAGAATGTCATATGATAAAATAAAATTTAAATAAATAAATAAGAATAAAGAAAGGAAAGGAAGAAGAAGAGGGCTTGGTGGAAAATAAATTGCTGTACTTTCAGATATGTCTCTCAGTGCTTACCTGGTCTTGTTATGTATCACACACTTTTTCAAGTGAACTCTACCAATAGCAACTCTGGGAAGAAAAGAAAAAGAAAAAGAAAAAGAAAAAGAAAAAGAAAAAGAAAAAGAAAAAGAAAAAGAAAAAGAAAAAGAAAAAGAAAAAGAAAAAGAAAAA
>VXBR01000289.1:534879-576376 GCA_013400215.1 Cisticola juncidis | reverse complement strand
TTTTTTTTTTCTTTTTTCCTTTTTTTCTCTGAAAAGTGCACCCTGGTAACCTATGAAATAGAAGTTTCTTTCTGCAGACTTTGAGATATTTTTCCCCTTGAGAAGACAGACTGGCACCAAGAATTTAAAACAAAACATTCAGGACTGTAACAGTACTCAAAACAGACAATCCTGAAGCCAGTGCATGCAAATGCATTCACACTGTCTGTAGATCCATGTCCAGGCTTTCTTCTCAATGCAGTGTGTGCTTGCAGCTTAGAGAGATCTGGTCTCGTGAGGGATCTGCTGTGAATTCAAGCAATAGTTGTGGACCATTAGAGGGCTTTCTCAGGCCACACAGAAGCAGCTCAAGTACAGCTGCCTGGGAAAGGGACATTGTATGGAGGACTTGGAGGTATGGGGTCCTATTTTGGGGAGTTAAGAGTCACAGCCATCCTTGCTGAGCATCAGAGGCAGAGCAGCAGTGGAGAGGAGACGTCAAGGGAGAAGTGGCTGTTAACGCTGCAAGGAGATGGGAGCCAAGGGAGAAGAGGAGATTATGAAATTATGAAGGTAAATTCATCGGTTTTTTAATAGGTTCCTTGTGTAATTATTACCTGTTTGATGCACCCTGGTTGACATGACCTCTGTTCTCATAAACAGTAAATATTTAAACAGTGATTGATTCATATTCTGTCTGTATTTTGCAAAAACAACTGCAGCAATACTAAAAAAATACTCAAAGCAACTAAACCAAACACCTGGGAGTGATATAATTTTTCAAAGTATTTCCTTTCCTCTAGTGGAAGTTTTGATTAAGTGTTTTCCAGTAGCACTCCATCATATCTAACATAATGTTGTGAAGACTGGAAAAGTTATCATTTTACAAGACATGGTGAAAGTTTCACAAAGAAAAACATAATTAATCCAGAAAAAGAAAGTCAGGGCTGGTTTTTTTTTCTGGTTGTTGTTTGATTGGTTGGTGGTTTTTTGTTTGGTTGTTGTTTTAAGTAACACTAGAAAAAGTTGCTATAAGTTTTTTTTCTTACACAGAAGTTATCAACCTGCTTGTCTTCACACTTCCCATATTTATTTTATTCCATCTGAAGTCAGCACCTTATCAGAATGATAAAAGGGTGCTATAAGAATTAACTATTATTAATTATGAAACAGCACTATAGAAATTATAAATATCTGAATAAGCAGAACCGGTGACAGTTTTAAAATTTACAGAATACAATAAATTCCTCTAGGGATTAAAAAAAAGGTGAAATGAACTCAATATTATTTTACAAATATGAAATTCAGAGAAAAGAGTGTAGTCCATAAAAGTTAATATTATCAATACTGCAGTGATTTTAGCATTCTTCCCAGACACTAGTAAGGATGCTTGTTGGTCGTCACATGTATATTCATATTTTTAGCAATTATTATATTCCTATAATTTCACAAGAGATTTTCTGCAAGATATTTTTTGTTGTTGTTGAACTACTTAATCTTTTTTTTTTTTTGATCAACTGAGTCAAAGCAGGCAAAATGGACTTTCTGACATTGGCTGGAATTTTGACATATTTTGGAATAGACATATTAAGTTATGGCTGTTGATCAGTTCCTTTATCTGGAAGGTATAGTGAACATACATGTAATTTAAATCCCAAAAGAAGCCAATTCCATGTACTGCTGTATGGTGAATGAAATATGTGAAATATTTCATACTCATACATGCACAGATTGACAAAAACAAAAATGCTCCTTGTGATGTTACAGATACAAAACAAAGTAAAGAACAGCACAAAAGAAAACACACCAGGAGAAGAAAAAATACCAAATTCATTTGTATTGTCCTAGCTGTGAAGGTTACAGTGAGCTCTTTTAAATTTAAATTCTTGTCTTGCAGTACTTTAGACATAATTATTTAGAGTACTGCTTAGTACCACCTGAAATATTTATCCAGACATTGGCTTTCCATATTTCATATAGCTGAAAGTTTTATATGCCAGAAGGTGATCTTGGCATAGACTTTAAGCATTCTTTTTAGTTCTTGTTTCTGCTCTTCCAGTTCTATTATATGATTTGATAGCTCTTCATATCTAAGACAGTCAAAGAATTAAATACTCGCGTATTTTCTGCCTGCCTCCTAAATGCCACACATCTGTTTAACTAGGACAACAGGGTGGACATTTCCAGAATAAATACAGTTGTTCACACAAGGATATCTATATTCCCAGAAAGGAAGTTCCTCTTTGGAGATTTTCACAAATTAAAAATGTCTGTACAAATAATATTTTCCAACCAAAACAAAGATTACATTCTGCATAGTTAAATCAGGATTTGCATTTTGAAAAACTATCTTGTCTTATTGCTATTTACTTCTACATAAAGGCAGATAACTCTTCAGTGAACAATGAATTTTTGGCAAAGGCAGAATGATCATTAACTTGTTCTACCTGTTACTGCTTAAGCAGGGGGCTTGGACTAGATCATCTCAGGAAGCACCTTTCAACCTAGATGACCTTTTCTATCTGTGTAATATTGATAATGCAATGTGTAATATATAAAAAAAAACAAAAAACAAAAATACAATTGCAGTACTCTCACTAGCAAAGTTACTTCTAGGTGTTTGATATTATACACCAGAAGAAAAATGTCAAGGCCTTGCTCTGAGATTTTGCACTGCACTCTGATTTGAAAGGCATTCTGACCATATCAAGGCATTCCTTAGTTTCTGTTTTGACAGTCTTAGGTCAGGATTCTATCATTAATATGCAAAAATAATGACAAGCAGTTTACTTTTGATGAAGATGTTACAGTGTAACAGGTTAAAATGAGCTATAGGCTGCAATTACAATGTGAATGGATACATTTTTAAAGTATCTTGTACACTGTCATGTACTCTGCCAAAGTACACTTGAAATGTCCTTACATTCTAGCAACAAAGGAAAAAAAAACAGCAAAACCATCAATTTAATTAAATAGTTGAGCTGAATTTCAATGCATAGGAAAGCAAATTTCTGATTTAGCCTCTTTCAAAGGATTCACTGATTTAAACAACAAAGCTCATTTATGTCACACAGCTCTTTACTAGATGATTCTTCATGAGCTTTTTTTTAAACCTCCATTCAACAGTGAATTGTTCACATTATTGACTTTCAGCACAACACGCTTTCATTGTAATCTCGGAATCTCATTTGAGGTGTCATGGAGCAATTTTATTTCTCAACAATAGTATTTATGAATTTCATTGTGAAATAATCAGTTTAACCTCTGCAGGTAATACAAGCTCTTTACAGTATTGAAGATCAAATTAGATTGGTGTTTTTCTGAACATTACTCTGATTCAGCAGATTAACTTATCCTGAGGCCTTATCCTCAGCTAACAAAATGCAAAAGGAAATTACTTTTTGTTTGTCAACATCATATATCTTTCTACTCCTAGATATCCCAGATGCCTTCATGTTACTTCTTTTAAAACAGCTAATCAAGTTTCCAACCAGGTAAGCTATTAAATAGTTTCATTCTACGCACAAGACTGCAATGACCCTCACTTCAATAGCAAAGTGTTTGAAGTGAATATTGAAGCAACTAAAATCAGTATATGTTTTGTATTACAAAATGAGTAGGTTAGATGTTTACAATTATCTATTTTAATCCCAAATCTATGAATTTATGACCTATTAAATTTTTTCTTTAGAATTTTTTTCTTTAGAAATCTAGTCATTAGGCATCAAAAAACATCATCATGGACTCATAGACCAACTTGATTATTTTCTGTAGTGACAATAGATAGAATGTGGGGTTCTTTGCCCTCTGTAATGTAGTGCTTTCTGAAAAACACCCAAACTACAAACAAACAAACAAACAAAAAACCCTGAAAAAAGCAGAAGGGGATAGGGAAACTGAGATTCAAATACCTAGCTATGTTAATGGTAACAATATCAAAATAATTTTTTCAAGCTGTACCAAAGGTACAATTGTAATTAAACTACTTTCCAATGTATTAATGAGCATTGTGGAATATGATACTATAATATGAAAATAAGTTCTCTTATGCATTCCATTAACTTCAGAAAGGAGATGTTAGTAGCAGAAAATATTTGATGATACTTGATACAAAAACAGAAAACCATTTGTCAATTTAAGAAAAAAGTATTCAAATATGTGTTGTGAGGTTGACTACAAACAATCTAAACTAAAGATTATGTGCTTTTCCTGAAACACAAAGGGAAGCAACATACTCTGTGATGGTTTTACATAATTAAATGCTAAGACTATATTAAAATTTAAAGATTAGAATTTACTCTGAAAAAAAGGAAGTCATTTCCAAGCTGAAGACATCTTTCCATTCTTAGCATAGCCTGACTTTTTTGTGCAATATTTCGTAACAGTTGAAGAAATGTATTATTATATACTGCTTTCTATCCAATTCTGTTTTAGGGAAGTTTTTAGGGACTGGGCATAAGATTTTAGTCAGAAGACAAATGAAACTACATCTGTTATATTGTCTTCAGTTCAGAAATACATTGATTAAGAAAGTCATTGCTGAACTGGTTTTCTTCTAAGGAACCAACTTGTCTCCTGAAGCAAAATATAAAACATGTTCAAGTACCATTCATCCTGGGTATACTCTTCTTTTTCACCAAGACCTAGGCTTCTTTTCTTTCCCCCCCCCCAATATATAAACATCATTTTCTGTTAAGATCTTGAAAAACCTTGGTGATAACTCTCTGCTGTGGATGTCTGTCTACCTGCAGAATGATTTCCTGCCAAATTCAATTGAGATCTCTGTCCTGAGGAGTGACCAACAACTTAATATATGGCAGACAAAGTGTAGAAACCCCGCTTTCACAAATAGTTGATCAGGATATCCTCAACAAAAGCAAGAGGTTCAATATTCTAACTTTGCAACCACCTCTTATGTGACAGGTATTTGTATTCCAGTTTAAAAAAAAAACAACAAAAAAAAAACCCCAAACTTGTTCTATATAACAATTATTTTGGAGTTGATGATAAACCTCTTTTGTTTATATTCATATTTCATTTTATTCCAGATTCTTTTTTCTTTCTATCTCAAAGGCAGCCAAAAAGTACTAGAGATACTGGATGTTTACAAAGATTTAAAAAATAAATTCTCTTAGGAAACTCCCTGCACAGTCATCTGAACCACAGGAAACAATTAAGAGATTACAAGTTTATGTTCTTTTTTATACTTCCTGCAAGTTGCGAACTGCAACAAAATGAAGAGCTATTAAATTCAAAATATTGCATTTGCTTTTAAACTAACTATGTTTGTATTCTTCTATGTAAATGGTAAAAATAACTTCGTGGAATTCTGGAAATTGGCTCCAAAGGCTTCTACATGGTCAACAAGGGAAGAATAACTGATGTAACATACCTAGATTTCTGTATGGCTTTTGACACAGTCCAACAGGTCATCCTTATCTCCAAATTAGAAAGAAGGCTTTGAAAAGTGGACTATTCAGTGGATAAGAAATCTGCTGGTTGGACACAGCTGTCGGAGGCTGGCAATGAGAGGTGTTGCTCAGGGCTCTGTCTTGGGAGGGGTGCTTTTCAATAGCTTTAATGACACAGGCTGTGACATCCAGTGTACCCTCAACTTCTCGTATGGAGCGGACTCCTGACAGCTCAGGTCAGGAGGGGTTTCAGAGTATATATTTGCCAATTTGCTGGAAAATTTTCTGAAGTTCAGTTCAATAAGCCATATAGTGATGCCTGGAGAAGGCTGACCTGAAACAGAGACTGGACAGAACTAGAGAATAAAGTAAGTATTTATTGAATGGCCTCCAGGATCCACCTTGGGCAGGACAAGAGCCTGACCAGGGCTACACCCAAGGTGGACTTAGAATGGTCACAAAACTGGACAGCTGGTTATGAGGTCTTACACTTTCGTAAATTTTGGTCCATTTGCATATTGGAGTTTATTTGTCCAATTACAGCTCCAGGCCGTGAGGTTCCATCCGTCTCGTTCCTCCCTTCAGCCCACCGTTGTTATGCTGTTGGGCCTGAAAGCTGTCCTTGGTCCTCAGCAGGGAAAGGATTCGTTTTGTCTACCTACTCTGTGAAGAGAGTTTACTGGCACTTAATATGAGGCTCAGAACTACACCCCTAGGCAGCACAAAATCTGAAAAACATGAAAGCCAAAACTTAAGGCATTGCAGTGTTTCATAGTCATTTATTCTAAACGCACAGTATAGGAAAGTAAGTAAATAAAATTTCAAAAGACATTGTGAATAATTACTACAATTAGGGTGCAAAAAAAGTTTATTCAACATTCCCTGTTTTCCTGCACTTTAAAATAATTCTTCAGAAAAAGGATTTTTTTTAGTTGAAATGCTATTTTCTTGATGGTTGCACAAGAAATTACATAGATAAAATTCCCTATTACCCACCACCTCTCACCCTTCCCCTAGCAAAAGTAGAAAGAACCATTTTTGTCTCATGAGGTGAACATATTTAGAAGATGTAAACATCCCCATATACGTCCAATCCATGTGTGCTTTGGAAGGTTCTGAGCACTGGTGACATAATGGGTAAGACACTATATTCAAATACTGAATTGTCTGTTGTGACAAAAAATGACTTTAAGCTTTGGGGTTTGCATAAGTTTGTACTGATTTGAAAAGAAAATCTGAAGTAAAAAGATAAGTAATAAGTATTTTTGAGCTAAGATTTCTTTTTGTATTTCTTTTTCTACATCATAATTTGGTTAAAATTCAAGGTTACTTTCAATAGCTGCTTTTGCTTTAACTGCAATTATTTTTTTGTACTTCCACTTGTCTCCGTGTATTGCAATGTCAGTCATGACAAAATGACATAGCATGTTTCTAGTATTAAGAGCTGATTAATGGATAAACCTCAGAAAATGGAAAATTAATTATCAGATGATATCAATTATTCATACAAATTTTATGTAAATATGGAAAGCCTTGCATCAGAAGAGAATTTAAAAATAAAAAATACATTAAGGCAGAAAGTAAAAGCCTTTAGATAGTTAGCTGATATATAATAATATATACAAATATATATACAATTATATATAATATATAATACAATACATTATACAATATATAATACAATACAATACAATATATTATAAAATATACTAAATATATATACAAAGTCTTCCTTTTTGTCTTCATATTCAGCTGCTTAGGTAAATCTTGAAGCAATATTAACATCAACGTCAGCTGTGTTATTAAAGAATTAAGTATATTCTGCCTCATACATTTTCCACTTTGAGTTCAACCTGTACATAGTTTGAAGACATTCCAGTCATATTATTTTTCAAGAGTAATAACCTAGCATTAAGAGAACAGAAGTGAAAAAATTTCTCAATCTAGTAACAAATAAAACCACCACTGTAAAGTTTAAGCTGTCATTTTGGTATAGTATGTGCATTGTTCTGTAATAAAAGATTCAAAGTGCATAGGTGCTGGACTTCCAATTTATTTTCACCTTCTATTCAGTTAATAATCCGTAAACTCCATCTATTACATAGCTGTGTCCTCAGGCCACTTCAGTGAGTATTAAAAGATTTCTTTTTCCAGGCTCCTGTACAACTTTAATATCCTAATAAACTTCACACACATCAGATCTAGGGGTGAAGTTAGATGCTGAATCCCTGTTCTTCTTCTGTTCTTCTTTTTCAGGATCTATGCAACTGAGGTTCTTCATTAAAAGAAAGTAAGGATATCATCTATTACTTTAGCTATTCTTTTCTAAGAACAATTTCTTTTTAACTTCTTGTCGTAACTTGTATTTGTGAGTCTGTACTTTACAAATGTGGATTATTTTTGAAGGTGAGAGTGTGCTGACTCCAAGTCTTACAGAAAGACATTCTGTTAAAATATTTCCACTAAACCAAAATATTGGTAAATAAAAGGCAATTTTATAGCCCTGTTGGTAAGACATGGAGGAGTTTATAGTGGAATGCAGGAGTGTTGTGCGATAGATAATGGGTCTGACTCCAAGTTTTTAAGGGGGATGCATCATGTGCAAATACAATCCATTGAAATTCAGATTTACATACCTGTGATACCTCAGCTCCCCTAGTTCTTGTCATTAATCCTGATTTCAGATCCTGCTGACTTGCCACTTTGTCAGGAATGAATGATTTAGGTTGCTTAAAGGATCACCATAAAAGTTATTAGCAAAAGCCATTTTAATATGATGTCAAAGTGCAGTTTGGCAAAGGTTCACTTTATTACTGCATGGAAGAAACATATACAGGAAAATTGGATTAGAATTGAGCTAGAAGGATTCATGTAGAGACTGCAGACAAGAATGTGTAAAGGGCACACTCCTGTTGAATTGAGAGATTCAGAGTGGGCTGTAGATTTCTAAACTCCTGATGGAACTTAGGTGTGGCTGGGTCCTATCTTAGTCTCAGACTTGGACAACGGTTTATATATAATGGAAGAAATGTAAACAAGGAATATGGGTTTGGATTTGGATTTTTAGATATGGGATACCATTTGGGTATGGGTTTTTAGGTCTCAATTACAGAAACTCAAATCTTTAGTGTTTTTGCCCAAGGACAGGGTCACATAGTGTGCAATCCAGCAGCGATTCAAGAGCTCAAATTTGGCTCATCTGAAGATCTGACATTAGTAAAAGTTCTCTCTGACCTCAAAAGCAATCCTGACATGTATCCCAGCTCAAGAGGATATTCCTGCCATCCAGCCACACTGCCCAGAAGGGATAGCTCAATGTGTATATGTACATCAAACGACCATGTTTTTCCTGAATGTGATTAGCTGAGCCTTTAATTTATTATCATGAGTCTGGACACATAAAATAAATTAAATGGTGTGGTGGTGGGTTTTTGTTAAGCTGTTTTGAGTTCTGTATCTCAATGGTTCTTCCCTGTTTCTCCCTGCTCGATGCATTGGGTGCTGTCCAGGCATGTCCCCTTTTTGTCTCTTTGTCTACTTCTCCTACCCCTGTCCTGTCCCTAGAAGCTTTGGTCAGCTGTCCATCTTTCCCCTGCCCCTGCCCTATGTTATGGAAAAACCCCTCTCCATCTGTCCTGGGACCAATCTCCTGCTTGTTCACACCCCCCACCCCTCGGGTTTAAAAGCAGGCACAGGCTTTGTTCTTGGCTCATTTTCATACCCCTGTCTTGGGGAATAAAGGTCTCTGAGAAATTGTACAAAAAGGAGTCTTCTCTAGTCCTTGCTCTGAAGTCTGGGCACCGTAACACCTGTTTGCCATGGAGGAACCGCCTTGTTCTGCTCCATTACCTGAACCTGCTGGCACATTCAGGTTACAGCCGGGATCAGAAGTAGCTGGGATTTTACTGGCCGTGTGAAAATGGGAATAATGTGGCTACCAGAATATAAAGAATAAAGTAAAATATTAAGCTAGAAGACTAGCATTTAAAAGCAGGGAATGCTCTGGGATATGGTTTACAAAACTATGAAATCTCTTGCGGTCTGCAGCTATTTGGCTGTTGGATACAATTGTGTTTTCCAAGCTTATGGCCACAGGCATCTTTGAAAAATAAAATCGAAAGCTTCCTCTCAAACTTGTAAATATAAAAAGAGTGCAATGTCACAATATGATCTGACTATTTCTTTCAGCCAGAGGCCCTTGAGTTCTGATGTGTGTGGTAGCACAGGCACATTCTCACCAGCTCCAGTATTGCTCTTTACAGAGTTATGGGAAGAACAGCATTTTAGCCACATCCCTGTGGCAGTGTTGCAATGTATTTACACAGTTCCCTACCATTTGGATTCTGGGAAGCAATTCACTACAGCTTACAATTGCACTCCAAGTACCTTGATATTCTTAAAGAAAGAACTACATATTTTTAATATGGCTTTATTTTAAGCATCTCTACATCTCTTGATTTTATATAGCTGTACACTGAGACAGATTAATCTCTATAGATTTTTGGGTTTTTTGTTTTTTTTTTTTCATTTAATGAAACCAATCATGGTACATCATGCATGCACATATACCTATGTTTATGTGTGTGCTTGCATACACAAATATCCACATTATGTTTATATGATAACTGGAATTAAGGTGCCGAACTGTGAAACAAAAACTAGTTTCTTGGTCCTAACAGAATGCATGAGAACTTCCAGATCAATTGACTAAACTGATCATGGGAAGCTCCTCTAAAAAAAGGTCTCTTCTTGGTCCTGGAGAAGCTATCCTCCTGCAAGAGGAGAATTTACGATTCCGAAGAACAAGTTTCCTACTCTCAAAGGTTTTTTTTCCAATTAGTTCTTCCCCAGATGCTAGTTGTAACATAGTCCCACTCAGAATTAATCCAAGAGGCAAGATAAAGCAGTTGAGAAAAGCTGAAAAAATCTTGATGAACTGCCTCAAAAGTGTCTTAGAAGGAATTGCCATGCTAGGAATTGCCAGTTCTGTTTTGCACCTTGATACTCAGTGATGAGAAGAAAACCTCCAGCTATGTTTTTTCTTACAACTCAAAATTAACCAGTCCCTATGTTCCTTGACTTTTGTGAGAGAGCTTATTCTTAAGAGGAATGGAAATACCTTCTTGTCTTGGTTTGAGCCCAGCCAGCAACCATGCCCCTAACAGCCACTAACTCACTCCCTCACCAGCAGGACCAAGGGAGAGAATTGAAAATGTAATAACACTTCTGGGTTGAGTTCAAGAGAATTTAATAGGGAAAGAAAGACCTGTGCATGCAAGAAAAACATGGAATTTATTCACCGATTCCCATGGGCAGGCAGGGGTTCAGCCATCTCCAGGAGAGCAGGGTCTCATTATGTTGCAGTGGTGACTTGCAAAGATAAACATCATCACTCTGAGTGTCCACCCCTTTTTCCTTCTTTCTCCCCTTCATATGGCTTAATGTCACTTTGGGGTTGGCTGTGACTCCTCTCAACCCCTTCCAGCATGGCAGTATGAACAGCAGAGAAGGCCTTGCCTCTGTGTAAACCCTGCTCAGCAGTAAAAAAAAAACATCTTTTTTCTCTCAACCCTGTGTTCAGTACAAATCCAAACTCAGCCCCATCCCAGACACTGAGAAGCAAAGTAGCTCTACCCCAGCACACTTGTACAAAGAGCAATACAGACAATACAGTAACCAAATGAAAAGCTCTATTCAGAGAAGAGTTTAAACATTTGGTAGTAAAACAATTGAGAATCTTCTGAGATAGCTTTCGGTAAACAGAGACTATATAGACAAAAACTGTCTCTGTAGACAGAAGCTGTAGAGGAGGATTTAAAGAATCACTTGTACACACTCAGAGAACACTGACTATCCTGAATACTTATGGAACTGAGTTCCTAGGGAAAAAAAAAAGTGCATGCAAAGAAAAGAAGTGTCATAATGGATACATTAGGACAGACATTGGGAGATTATTAGACAGATAAGCAGCCATTCATGCACTCTCTATATTTTTTCAAAGCTTGACTTTGTGATGTTAGTGCTCCTACAATACTTTGTTTTTCATATTTGCTGAAATGAAATAATTCATTCACACTTTCTCTCAAATAAATATAAAGCTGCTGCAAAGATGATGAACAAAAATGCTGAGTAAAATAGAAGTACTTTGGTTTTTCAGTGCTTTTGCCTCATTGAAAAATGTAACTAATAAATCCAAACCACTTCTGTGAAGTGGTTTGGAGACACACACATATCTATATCATCTATATATCTATATCTATATAATCTATATCTATATCTATATCTATGGAAAAAGTGTATCAATATCATATTGATCTTCTAGCAGTCCAGAAGTTGGTGTCCACATGGAAAATTCTGTACAGGGAATCAAAATTAAAACTACTTAAAAAAAAAAAAAAAAAAAAAAAAAAAAAAAAAAAAAAAAAAAAGTAGAAAACTCTACTCAAAGGTAATCAGTTCTGCTGTGCAGACATAGTTAACCCTTGTAGACAAGGGTTGTGACTTTGCTCCTGATATTATTTTTAAAAAAATATTTTCGGAGGCCTTGTCGACATGTCCTCAAACATATATTTAAAGTTACTGGATAAGATTTCATAAACAGATCTTTCAAAATTAGGGAATATTTTGCTGCATGAGTAGTTATCATGCTGGTCATATTGGAAAGAGTTTGCAGTACAGAAATACAACATGTCTATGTTATAGCTTTGCTCAATCCAATAATAATGTTTATTATTTCTTCTATTTGGCCTATTTCACCTATATTTTGTATTTCTTTCCTAAAAATGCAACAGATTGTTTAGATAAGATTGCAGCTAAGTAAACAAATTCCTAATATTTTGTTCAAGACAGCAAAAAAGAAAAGACTTCTTAAAATTCAGAGGTTTCCTCTTAAGTGCTAAGGGAGAGAAATTTCCATAAAGAGAAATTAATTTCTGAAAAGAGATTAATTGGTCTTATAAATTAGTTTATTTGTTCTTATTACTTATGAATATATTCAGAGTTTTATCTGCTTATTTTAGTAATCTGAGAAAATATTTTGAAAGCACAGAAAGCAGTCAATCATGCAGGCGTAAATGACATTTGAAAATTTTCTGTGAAATTCTTTTCCCAGTATAGTTTCTTACTTTCTTCTGAAGAACCTTGGTTCTTGGAATGCTCTACTCTGGTTTGCACCTCAATGTCAAAGTCTCCAGTTAACTTCATATTACAGGTAAAATTATTTTTTGTTCTTTTGCTGGCCCTGGTCTGTATCAATATTTCATTTCCTCATGCTTTAATAATTAGTAGTGGTGTTTTTTTGTTTTGTTTTGTCTTGGGGTTTTTTTTGTGGGTTTGTTGTTGTTGTTTTTGTTGTTGTTGTTGTTGTTGTGTTTTGTTTGTTTGTTTGTTTTTGTTTGGGGTTTGGGGGGTTTGTTTGTTTGTTTTGGTGTTTTTTAATATCCAGCTGCAGTTCTATGAGAAAAGGCAGTGATGTAGATGGAGGATACATCTGCTGTGCAGAATCTCTATGACTGATGTTATACAATTAATATAGAAAAGAAGAGGTAAATGGAAAAGTAGGCAATCTAACAGAAAATTCTGTTTTAGCAAAAGTCCCTGCAAATTTTCAGCTGGTTTTAACTGATCTTGATTTTTCTTAATTCTTTCTTATTGTTCTCTTCTACTGAAAATATGTTGATTTGTAGTGAAAACACCTAAAACCTGCAGAAATATCAAAGTTTGCCTTGCTTATCTGAGCACCTCTGTTTGCATGAGATATCAAATATGTCAAACAATCATGTAATTGCTTTAGAGATTTCTGGAGAGAGCTGATTAACTTACGACTTATCTTTCTGTTGAATAAATACTACAGCTGAGTCAGGAATTGAGTATGAGAGAAAAATTTCATAAGACTAGCAATTATGAGTAACAGATTATATTCCCACAGCAGAGGGTGAATGAATTAGTCCCTGGATCTCTCAAGACACCTTTGAGTAATCTTCCAATACAGAAAATGTATTCCTCAGCTATTGATTTTGTCCTAACAGTTCACAAGGGCCTTGCTCCAAGATAAGTCCTAGTCAGATAACTGATAACTAAGAGCGAATGGCTCACATAAACGTTTTTTTGCAGCCTGATTAAATTTAAAGTCATACTTTCCAAAAACAGTCATTAAGCTTCCATGAAACTAAGTAGTAAAAAGGCTATTAGGTGTTTATTTTATTTAATTCTTTTCACAGAACCAAAAATTAGAAAAAGAATTTAGATTAGAAGAGTCTTTTGGAAGATATGCAATCCTTAATTGTAGTTTTGGGGTTTTTTTCAGTCACTGAAAGAATTTCAAAATAAGATCCCTTTAATTTTCTCTCTATACACACATACAACTCATTTCCTAAGAACACATCCTAAATTATTTGCTTATCCCATGTACTATAAACTTAAACCTCTGAAATTCCGCATTTTATTTGGTTCTAGTAAAACTTTCTGCATAACACATCTTCATATACTTAAAACATGTACTATTTCTCTCTTCTGCAGTAGAAACATAATACTGACATATACATATAAATATTTTGCTTCAAATTTTTTTGAGTTTTGACTTTTTTTCTGGTAGCAGTGATCACAGATACTTTTTTGTGCATAAAATATTTTTCTATTGGAAAATGGATTTTGAGGTACCAAATACATTTCTATTAATGTGACAAGAGAACATTTCTTGCTGCTTTATGAAAATGCATCTGGAAAACATTTAGCAGAACTGAGCTAAGTACTATGGTAGAGTGAAAATACAAGGACTTTTGTTTGGTTGGTTGGTTTTAAGTGCCAGTTACACTGAGTCATCCTGGTAATTGCATCAAAGCTTTAAGTTCTGCCAAACTGACTGTTCAGTATAGAGCAGCCAGTGACGTTCTTGTCCTATTTATATATTTGGAAGTTGTACTATTTGCTTCAGGAGACTGAACACCTGAATTTTTTTTTTCCATCTTCCATTTAAGCACTATGGTTTTTTGTTTTATTTTTCCTGTTTAAGTAATTTAATTATGGATCTGATCCCTGACACTATATTACATATAAATCAACAATTTAAAAAATGAAATTGATCCTAAATCATAATTCAGGAAAACACTCCTTTTGAACTACTGAAGCATTTAATTAGTGAGCAATTACTTAAGTTCCCCTGAATTTGTATTCACTCCCTTTGTCTTTATCAAGGTACTCTTTTATTTTATTTTATTTTTTTACCTTGGCTATATTTAGACAAATTGTGTGCAAATATTTCAGATAACTCTGGATTTCAAAGTGAGCAAGATGAAGACATTTTCAAAAATATTTTACGCTTCTTGAACTACTGTTCTGTTCAGAGAAGACAGATCCTAAGATCTTTCTTTCTTTGAAATTAAGGGACTATGAAATAATGGGCTTGATTCAGTTCATAACTGAAATTATCGAGTGAATTCTTTTCTTTAATAGACACTTGGAATTCCATACTGAACATTCTGATATTGAGGTTATTGTTAAAAGAATTAAAACAGCAACAACAACTTAGCTTTTCATCCACCCAGATCTACTATTTATGTAGTCATCAAACATCTCAGGCTAAGAATTTCTGTAAAAACAGAGTTTAAATAATTCCTGACATATTTGTTATAACAGCTGGTTTCTTTGTAAACTGCTGTTAAACCTTGGCCCAAGGTTCTTTTCTACACTCCTTCCTTAGACAAAATACAGCAATGTATTTCAAAATTATAGCACTTGCTATGTTTCTCAGATTTTTATGTTTCTTTTCACCATTTTTATGCACTGTCAAAAGGCACAAAAATATTACTGCAGTAAGGCTCATATATGAACAGGGTACATATATTATTAAGATAAACATAGAACAAGAGGTGCTATGTGTTTTTTTCAGTTCTTGCTGTTGCTGCACTATCCAGCTGTCAAATTCTGAATAATACTCTCGCATTTTAAAAACATTACAAATGTGCTATGAGTGCTTTAATATCTCACAAGATAGTTTTATATCCCAATAAAAGGAGCATTTACATTTTGTTGTTTATATTTTTACGCTACTTAAGTGCCCAGAGAGTGAATATAGGACTCTGTATTTATTGCAATGGGGTCAAGAGAGAGGCAATCTCTCTGCAAAGCTGCCGTACCTTTGCACATCATGGTTTCCTAGGTGCCCTTAGTCTAACCTTCAGATAGACAGCTATTCCCTGTGCAAGCTAATCCAGCCAGGATGTCCCTCAGCAAACTGTCAATTATGTTAAACTGTGTCAACCTGCATGCATTGTGTAATTTTCCATTCTGAATTATTGTCTACTAAATAGAGTCAGCTGCAAATATTGAACTCTTGCCATACACTCTAGGGGAAGCAGTGTAGGAAATTTATGCGTTCTTTTAACATCTGCCAACTGGCCTCTTGCAGAGATGTGGAGGGTCATAAAAGTTATACAAAAGTATTGCATATACTAAAAAGCTTTATGAAAGCAACAAATATACTGGTTTTCTTTTACTATATTAACATCCTACTTAGTGCACTGTTGCCATTGAGACCAAGTAATATAAATGTTTAACAGAAATATCTCCATAATTTCATTATACTGCTAGACAGATCACATGCTTTCATATCAGGAAAATTAGCCAAGGAGGGGTCTGCTGCCCAATTCGAGTAAATTTCTATCCAGCTAACAACTACAGAAATTCAGTTTACGGTTCAGTTTAGCAGTTCAGTGTCTGCACTGAGATACTCTGTCTTAGGAGCTTAAATTCTGTAGATGTAGTTTACATAGCTATTCAGTTTAACTGTTGCAGTTATAGTATTCTGTGGAAAATTCTTCTGTAACTTCTTATTTTTAAAAAAATTAATACATTGTATACACAATTCTACTGGCTTTAAAGATTTCATTACCTGTAAGGGCTAAAAACCATAAAAATTTTTAGCCAAGCAAATAGTCAAAATGACACAACTGTAAATATGTGCTTAAAAATAACAGTGGACATCATTTCATAAATCTGCAGTGTGTATTAATAGTCATATTGTTTTGTTTAGGTTTAGCTATTTTTCCCCCATTTTTTTTCTTATTACTTACTTTACTCCATTCTTTGCAAAACAATTTGTAAAAATTTATTAATCTCTCTTTAGATATCTTTTTACAGAATGGTCAGGCAAAATGTACCTTGAAATATTTTTTTTCCCTGTTCAATGAAATAAATATTCAAACTATTTTTATTACATTACTTTTTATTATTTTTAATGCTTAAAAAATAATTAACCACATTTTTAGTATCCAGAATACAATTTCTCAGTGTTCTTATTAAGAAGAAAACAATTAATATGCTCATACATGAGCTACTTGAAAGGAAACTATTGAAACCACCAAGGAAAACAATATTCTTTTGCGGTGTAAACAAAGACAATTCAATAAGTGTAACTTGTTAACAATTAATTTAACCTGAACATTACTTAGCCTACCTTCAAAGCAATATGTGGCTTATAAGTGCATTCAGCCATGCAGAACAGGAAATGTCAAAGGAAAAGGCTAACAGTTTCATAGCAAACCTTAAGAGAAACAATATATAATAAGAATCATGAGGCTTGACAGCTCTAATCTGTTGTGGGTAACCTTGAAACTTGCAAGGACAGGCTGGTATACTAGAATGTTTTATTTGAGCAATCATAACATAAACTGTTCAGATTTTATGAATGTATTTGCTTAAAACAAATTTATCAAATCAAGTTTCAAAAAGATAACTTAAAATAGTATCTTTGTGCAGTTTGAAAGAAATGTAGTTTTTTTCTTTAATATCAGTTTGAATCTTTTGTTTCCATCTCTTCTGCATGACACAGATCTTAACAGACATTACATAATCCCCATTAATGAAATGTTTACTTGTGCTTTGAGGCATGACCCTTTGATAAAAAGTTATTTTTTGATGAAAACCATAAATAAAATATGGTTGAAAGACCTCCCATCCTTTTCTCAATTGCACCTTGGACTTCTTTGAAAAAATTAAATTAATCTTCCTGCTCCACCTGATACCTCATTAAGCTGCAAGGTGTTTCTCCTCATAGGAAGAATTAGCCATAGCTGTTTCAAATTGTTTAGGTTAATTCCATGAAAGATTTTAGACATAGCAGAGCCTAATTTTTGGCACATTTTCACTTTGTGAAATCTATTGTCCAAGTTGTATGCTGCTCAAGAAGTAAGATGCCAAGGATCAATGCCTATGTATAGAAGGAGAAATTAAGCTCCTAACACTTTCTATGTACACTGATAACTGGGGCTGGTAGAAAAACATAAAGGAGTTCCATGTCTCTTCAGGGCTTAATGCAGTTCTCTAGTGGGGTACTTAATACTTCTGCACAATACAAACTCATATTCTAGAAAACTTCCTGTTTATTTCAGAGAAATTATGGAACTAAACAATGGGAAAATGCAAAAAACAAATTGCCAAAGAGAAGAGAATTACTTATTCCCTACCCCATTACAGCAGTAGGCATCTAATTGTGGGCAGCACTCGGAATTCATCTGTTTTCTTGGGTCAGACTTCTTTCCTAGATCTCTGAAAACGTAAGGCTGAGGCTTACCCTATTGATTAGAACAACAACTAGTCGTGTGGAATAGCAGACATAGAAGCATATATTTCCATTGCCATGTTTGGAACAGACATGCTAACCAAAGATTTCTTAAGCTATGGCTTTTCTTGAAGCAGTTCCACTGGACTATATGCAGAGTAGCAAAACAAGGACATCAGTCCAGATGTTCAACTTCTTGTTATCTAAACTATCAGACTGTAGGACCACTCATACTTTCCCCAGCAAGACTACTGCAGCTTTACCCAGTCTGTATTTCTTTATTTAGGGAAATGTTACACAACTTAATTATTAAGATGTTTAGCTCATAGTTGTTCAGAGACTAATGTTAAATAGATCATTGCACCATGGGTTAGATGTGCTTTCTCAGTTGTTCCAAATAAGGCAGAGAAGAAAGAAAACCTAGAGGTGAAATACATTGGTCTTTGTTATGCACCTGGATTTCTAAAACAAGCTTGACCTCTACACCTCTCTTTAGGAACCATAGCATGATGACCCACACCTAAAAGGAAGGAAGGAATTTAGGATTCAAAAATGCTCATTAATCAAAAGTAATTATGAAGTTCAGAGGGTGCACAAACACTCAGAGTGTTTAATTAGTAAATTACACACATGGGATGGAAATTGGCCTACTAGTCTCTGATCTATATAGGCACATGGCAGTGGGTTTTGGACGAAAGGGTATGATGAAAAGGAAAAGAAAAATTAAAGGGATCTATCTATCTTTTCAATTAAAAAGGGATAGATGAATTAAAGAAAGGCAAAGAGAACAAAAGAGGGAAAGGAGAAAAAGAGAGGGTAAAAAAAGAAATCACTAGAAAAGAAACCCTTGTTAGAGCATCAATACCTGTGACAG
The DNA here is from genome assembly GCA_013400215.1 of Cisticola juncidis. Classification (NCBI taxonomy): domain Eukaryota; kingdom Metazoa; phylum Chordata; class Aves; order Passeriformes; family Cisticolidae; genus Cisticola; species Cisticola juncidis. The sequence goes on along the minus strand of VXBR01000289.1, from coordinate 557,556 downwards.
GAGGCTGATCCTGGTCTCAGAGCTGACCCAGCTGAGGGGATGCCAGTTCTGGTTTCAGCACCCATCCAGATGATAAGTAGCAATCCAGTTAACTTGGTCCAGCTGATGAGATGTTCAGGGTTCAGGGGTACTGCCTGGGTCATGAGGGGTACACTTTTACAGACAAGTTTCTCCACCCCAAAGACAGGTTTCCTGCTTTCTGTGCTAATCATTTGTCATGTGCAGTCTGTTCTTTTAGGGCTCTCTGGAAAGGGGTCAGAGGGCGTTGGGGGTCTTAGGTGGTTCCAATACCATTGTGTATGTCTATTTCCACCAATCATTCCTGAGCTTCAGCTGTACTGTGTTATTTTTCTTTCTGATGGAAAAGTTCTGCACTATCTCTACCTAGCTCCTCTTCTACAGCAAAATCTTGCATTTTCTCACAGCATGTAAACACAAACAGGTCTTGACTGTTACCAACAACTCCTGTTGGTTGTTACTGACAGCCCTTGGCTGTCTTCTGAGCCATCTGGTTATAGGTGTTTGAAACACACTCAGTAACCTCTTATCTTCTGGGAACTGAGGGCTCAAAAGGATCTTCCTTTGGACTGTTTGTAGAGTTGTAAGAGAGTGAGCTTTAGAACCTATCAGACCCTCGTATTTATCTCAAAGGAACAATTTACATTAATTTAAAGGTGATCATCAAAATTGAATCAGATTAATTGCTTTCTAAAACTGAAGAGAACTGTACTGGTTGTGAAAGGAAATTATCTCCCAGTGACTAGATTCTAGTAAGTACTGTATGCATACAGCTAGAGCACATGAATTCTAATCTGGGGTTTTTTTATACCTTTTCTCAAATTCTACTTACTAGAGTATTATGTCTTATCTTTGTCCTTTATGTCAGTTAGACATTGAAAAATTACATTGGAGACTGATTCAGAATAAAATTAGTGCATTTCTAAGTCCTGATGTGTTTTGGAATCTGGTCAGCTGATAATGAGCTTTGTCCAGGAGCAGAAATATGGAATATCATGGGGGGGGGGGGAAACACTATATTCACAAGGGAAACAGAATTCATAAATTTAGATATTTGGCTGCAGATTTAGGCAGCAACTGAAGCTGAATTTTTAGGATGTGAGAAAGTAATTTTCTTAGAATTAGCTCCAGACACATATACTACTTATCTCCCCTTCTGAATTAAGCCATTGCTTAATTTGAAACAAAGAATGCATGGTTTAAAAGGCCACAGTAATGAGATGGTTTAGCTAAGTATCACTCAAATGTGCAGATGAGATTTGACTGCCTCCTGATTCACATCAAGGAATAGTAATTTCCAATTCTGAATGTCTGTAACAAGTAAATTAATTGAAGAGCCTTTTGTGTTAGAAGGAGATAAAGTAGATTTGACATTTTGGCATGACTCAGTTAGTAAGCTGTATACTTGATTGCTTCTGGGTACACATGTCATTACTGCTGCTTTCTGTTGCCTTCGTACAGACAAATGTTGCATCTGAGTGCAATTGAAGATTTAAGATTATAAGGAAGAAGATTGTATTTAAGATTGTATTTAAGATTATAAGGAAGAGATTTGTATGGACAGGGAGTTAGAAACATGCAGTGTATTTTGGCTGTGAGGGAATAGGTGAAGCTACATAGATATCCTATAAGCCTGATATTCTACAAAGAAAAAAAGAAGGAAAATGAAGTTGTGCAGCATACATTGTTTTGTAGTGTTGACTCTGCAACTGTAGTTTTACAGTAGCAAAAGTAATATATATTTTTAATATTTATTAGAACTACTTCCCTGAATTATAACTTGTGAAGTCCTTACATTTAAATACTTATCCTATGCAATGTATGTTTACTAGGATTTTTTTTTTTTTATCTGACAGAATAATTTATGTTGGAAAAGGTCTCTGATATCAAATTCAACCTGTGGCCTAACACCATGATGTCAACTGGACCATGGCACGTGGCTGACTGGGTAGCACATCCAGTCTTTCCTTGAACACCTCCATGGATGTGACTCCAAAACCTCCCTGGGCAGTCCATTCCAATATCTAGCCTCCTGTTCTGTGGAGAAATTCTTCCTCATGTCCAACCTAAAGCACCCTTGGGGCAGCTGAAGACTACATTCTCTTGTCCTATTACAATTTAATAATCAGTCACAAAAAAAATTCTACATTCTTTTGAATTTTGCATGTGACACTTCCTTTGCAAAGTTTTCTAAGACAATAGAGAAATGAAAAAGGAAATATATAACTGGAAAATTACTTTCACATAAAGTAAAATGCATGCTCTTTACCACTGTTCAACCTTGTTTAGCAGTTAGTCCTGCATGGCTTTGAATGCAGCATATCACATAGTAGTGGAAAAATATGATTTTATGCAATCAATACTTTTTTTTTGTTTTATCACTGAAAATATGTTACCTTTGCTGACCCTGAGACAGTACTTAATTACTTTTGCTTAGAAAGCGAGAAAATACTGAACAGTAAGTATACTGAAGCTCACTGGAGCAATACTGTTAGAATGAGAACAACCACATGTGATTTCAGCAAAACATAAGCATGAAAAGAACGGATTTAGCATAAAGTTCAGGTTGTATTTTGATTATGGGTCAGGTCTTTAGTAATCAGCTAAGGCAATAAGAAATTTGTGTACATGATGCAAGATGAGGCTTTCAATACAGCAGAGCGAACCAAGCATAAGCTCCACAGAGTGAGTACCAGCACTGCTTTTCCATCTCCTGCAGTGTGAGGGTACTGCAGAAATTGGAGAACTGTCAGATATGGCACTGTGAGGAATGGAAGAAAGGAGAAAAGTTATCTATTTGCATTTGAGTCTAGCAGATGCCAAGCAACACAGAGCTGGTATGTTCTATTATCTTACATATATAGGTTGTTGCAGGAAACATCGTACATTAATTATTCCCCTCTCAAGAGTGTTCTCTCTTGAATATATTACATCAGCTTTACAGCTTTTACAGAGTGAGTCCATTACCTGAAAGTGAGAAGGAGAGAGTTATCCACGCTTTTCCTACACATCAAATTGTCCAAAAGTGTAGCTGAAAGGAATATCACACTTAAATGACGAATTTGATTACATGAGATCTACATGATTTAAGGTGGTTACTGAAATGGCATTAGTCATGTGTTCATGCATGGACTTGAAGCATTTACCAATCATGTCTTTCCTGTCTATAGTTTGCATGGGAACACGTGGAAATTGCATATCTTAGCATTTCTGCCTTTATTTATTTGTTTTGTGAAAATACTGCATAAAGTAGCCTTGTTTCATATACAGACCTGCAGCTATTTTACTTGTTTTACTATTCTGTTGAATAGTTGGTTGCCTTCGGAAATAAATATCCTTTGAAAGAAAAAGCTTTAGGATCTACTAGGCAAGTTACTTGCTGATTTTCTTAGCCAGAGATTTTCAGCCTCATTTCTTCAACAATGGGTAAAAGCTCAGTCCCAAGTATTTGTTATGTAGCATGAATATGATACAGTTGCCTGAAGGTAAATGTCTGTGATGATTTGAAAGGTTTTAGGAAATACTTTCCTGGCCTCCTGAAAGATACATATCTCATGTAAGGATTTTGTTGTTTCCCTCAGCTCTGAGTGGATTTCTCAGACCTGGGTTCTCTTCTGTTCCATCATAAATCTTGCATGACTTAGGACATCTGCAGTCAAGGTTCTGAACCCATAGCAATGGACTTCATGTGTAATCTCCTTTAATACAAAAAATATATGTATACCAAACATAGTTCAATGTCTCTATAATTTTTATCTGAAGAAACACAAAGTACTGATTTTGCTTTGTTTTTTGAGCTGATGACAAAAAAAAAAAAAATGAGACATGTTAGAGGCCATTAGTAATGAAAAACTCAAGAAAAGTTAATAATTTTAGCTATTATTAGTATTTTCAGATTTTATGCTGGCTTGGAAAAAGGTAAAACCATATTTTAAAGTCTTAAAGTAATTGAATTTGGAACAGACCTATGAAGGTCAACTGGTACATCTTCCTTTCACACTTACATCAGGCCTGCTGTAGATCAGATGTGATCAAAATTTAATTTGGATAAGCAAGCAATCCTAGTATCCTAGTGTTTGTTGTACATCAGAGTCAAAAGATAGTATTAAAACTCAATATAGGGAAAATACTGAATCACTATAGAGGGGTGATTCTTCAAGGCTTCACAGACAGAGTTTCTAGTCTTTGCTCTCTTACAGCTTTCCTGGGTGGCTTAGATATCTGCTAACTGCATTTACATCTTGCAAACGCTATGATGCCTATTTTATATTTTAAATAGCTGTGCAATTCCTCAATATTTAGTTACAGTTGCTGTATCCTTAAAATGTTTCATAGTAGTAATGCAGCGAAGACTCTTTATAAAAGTTGGCTGGTTTGATTGGAAAAATGGTTTGCACTGACTTTCATTCATTTTCACCAAAAAATATCCTTCTTAGAGGTAATAGCCAACCTGAAAGATTCTCCCCAGGGACTAGAAGACTTCTGCATGATTTATCACCCAGGATTAACAACTAAACAGCTGACCTTGGGGGAAGAGGAATGGGAAGGTAAACAGTGAAACCAACCAACCAACCCAAACCAAACATTGCCCAAGTTCTCATTTAAAAAATATGCATCATTAGTCCATGGGAAAAAAAAAAGTCACAATGCATTTGTTTTACAATACACAAAATACATTCCATATGATTAGGGATATGTCCTCATGTTCCTGATACAGACAATTTGGCAAATAAATCTTGAACATGAAAGTGACAGAAAAAACCTAGAAATTACAAACAGGTAGGGGGAAGACAGAAGAAAAAATGTTGAGTGGAAAGTCTGGAACAAACATATAAAAACACAAATCACATCAATTAGTGAGTTTTTCAAACCATTAAATAAAGCTTTTCTTTAGGCAGAAATCTACTTAAAGAGAACTCTACACTTAAAAAGACTGTTTCTTTTCAGACTATTATGTTCAACATTCTGTTCTTTCTGCCAAATGTCAACAATTTCAACAACCCAAGAAAATTCTAGCATATATTGTTGTTATATTTATGTTCAGAACACCTGGTAAAATAGTTCAGCATGCTAAAGGACTTCCATTTTTGGACCTGGAGATTCAAATTAATGGAATTCATTATATGGAACACTTTTTCTTCAGCTAAGTGGTTGACGTGTTATTTGTGACTCATACAATGAAAATGTGTAATGGATCAAAGGCTTTAGCCAAAGGTGTAAATTTTGTTAGATATGTATTAACAAGAAGAATATTTGTTTTAAGTGAGAAGTAATACATATGTGGCAAGCCTGATTTTCCACTATGTAGTTATTGATGTTAAAAAATAACCTTTACATTTTGCTATTTTGTTGTTTATGGTGTTGTTCCTGGAGCCCAAAGGACAAAGAAGTAAAATTATTCCTTTTTCTCTTTATTAATAGAGATCTGTCACCATATTATATGTACCACATAAAGATTTGTAATTGCTTTGGAGAGATACTCTGCCAAAGCTCCTCAGTGGGATTTTTGTAGAAAGTAAAATATAGCCATCAGAGAATAGATATTTCTCTTCTGATTGGAGTTCAGTGTCTGAGTGTTTCATCATGCATATTGATTTGAAATTTATATTACCAAAAAAACCCCACAAAAAACAAACAACAACAACAACAAAAAAAAGGAACACCTTTAAAGATTGGAATATAAAGTAGGAATGAAGAGAATTCAAAGGGAAGATGAATATTATTATAAACCCCAAATTAGAATAATTTGACTGTATCATTTAGGGAAAAAATACATTTCTGAGTCCCTTGGCTTAATAAAAAAGAAATTGGGGAAATAAAGGAGAAGCATCTTGCAAGGATGGGAAATGTGTTAAATGATTGATTTGTGTCAACTTCCAGCATGGGGAAGTTGAGAAGATATGTGATTTGGAACTGCTCTCTTCAGGTAATGAAGATGAGTTGTTGTCAGATAATGAGAAGTCAGATGGAGCTCAAAGTGATATATTAAGGAACAAACATTCAAAGAAGCAGATGGTTCTCACCTGAGAGTTCTTTGAGGGAACTTAAAATGAAATGGCTTAGCTACTGACAAAGATGTGCAGTCACACAGTTATGACGGTAGAGAAAGAAACTATAGGTTCAAACAATGTAGCTTTTTTTTTACCAAGGTATTTGGGATGATTCAGGGAATTACAAACCAATGAGGCCTGATTCAATATTTATAAAGCTGACTGAAGCAATAAAAAAATACATAGGTAAAAAGCAGAATGAGAATAGGGACAAAAAAAAACACAAACCACATTCCTGGTCCTCTTCAAATGTCTCAATAGAACTATGTAATCCTGTACATAAACAATAACTTCAAGTATGTACAAATAAATTCCTACAAAATTATTTAAGAATCTTGATATAATGATAAATCAATAATTTATTATGTTGTTTAAGTGAAGAAAGATGCTGATTTCAAATAATCAGAAAATATATTAATATTATATAATAATAATTTTTAAATAGTTATTGAAATCATGCCCATTTTTAACAACACTGCAGCTATCTCAGATTTATACTTTAAAGCCTACATTTACTATAACAGAGAAATAAGATAGGCAAATCTTCATTAGAGGAAAAAAATAACAAAACCAAAAAGAAAGCAAGCAAAATCCCACTAAACCTCCAAAAACCTTGTAGAGAGAGGAGTCCCAGTATAGATGTAGCCCCTGTGCTACTGAGTTGTTTTTAAATCCTGCTGCAAAACTTTTTAGTTAAACTTTCTGATATCTTCAAGGTGATGTATCTGGATGGAAAAGGACCAAACGCCTTGGAGCAACACAAGTCATAGAAAAACATTAGTATGTTGCTGCATAGGACAATGTCTTTATCTTAATGATATAAACTTGTCGCTGCAAATTGGATAAATCCAAATGTTTTCCAGAAACATTAGCTTCAGTCATTGTTGCCAACATTTATAATATCCCCTGGTTTTGCACAGCATAAGAGAACTTATCTCTTTTTCATTTGTTTCATGGCCTCAGAAACTACAGAAAGTTTGATGCAACAGCCTTATGGATTAGAGTTTATCTTACAGATTGGCATTAATTTATAGAATTACACTGGCAGTAATTCTTATTATTGTTGCATTTATTCTTTGAAATGTGAGTCAGAGAAGAGAGAACCTGTAGCAGACAGTCGCACATTATAAAAATCTACAGAGTTCAGAATTTAAAGGGTAAATCTTCTTAAGACTGTGCAACAAACTCAAAGGCTAACTTGTCTGAAAATACCTTGTTGGTGATTGCAACTTTGTATCCCAGTTCCGAGGTTTTCTACATAAACTATAATATCTGCTCATATTTTTTAAATACATTGTGCAAAGCATTTGAAAAGAAAAATTAAGTATCTTCCAACTTTTTTTCCAAAATACATCACTATAAATGTTTGCAGTTGATTTCCTTCCCTCACATATTACAGTTTATTATAGTCTCACAGTCATGATTGTGATATCAGTTGACAGCCAATAATAAATAATTTTGAATTGAGTAGCCTATGAATAAAACTACAGAAATACTTTCTGGAACGGCTAAAGGTGTAAACAGCATTCCTTTCTATAACTGAAATTATAAAATTATACTCAACTGATAATTTTTCTAGACTTCATCCTTTTGCAATGTTTTATTGCTGGTAATGATATATAAAAAATATTAACTTTCCCAGTCAGAGAAGATCCTTAAAGAGAATACCTTACTATATTTTCTGTGAAAACATACAAATTATCTGATGGGTAACCAAAAGCAGAAAAAATTTCCAACATGCAGGGATAACCAGCGTGAATTACCGTGCCTGGAAAAAAAAATCACACCTATAAATGAAAAGAAAATCATACCTGCTTTCCAATTCCCACCTATGAATAGAAAGCATAGGAAAAAAAAAGCTGAAACAAAAATGTCTGAAAAAGAAGGAGAGCTCCATAAAACTTAGGATTTCAAACCTGCAGAAATTAAAAACAAAGCAAAATGGATTGCATGATTTTTGATGCCAGGAGTCTTATTGCTAGGCTTCCTAGACAGAGTTTCACAAATGTATTGCATTAGAGAAAATGAAAACATTTAACCATCTTGGAGTGCCTCAGTGTAACTTTGTAGAATTGTTCCTGTATGATTGATACCCTTTCAGCAGAACCATTAAAGTGTGCTTCAGGGACTACACAGAATACAGCAGATTCTTTAATCCAGTGGTTTGGGGAGTTTGTAAGGCTTAAAGCCCATTATCACCAGCTTCTCCAGGTTATAAATTCCTGAGCAGCAATAAATGACAAAATTTTCCAGAAGCTATACTGCTGAATTAGTAGTCAACAAACACAAGCTATCCTCTCACCTTTCATTTTATTAATATCACTGTCTTTGCAGGGGGGCAAAGAGAATGGATTTGCACTTATAAAGGATGGTTTAATCATTTGAGTATTTAGTGTAAACATAAAGCCTATGAGCAAATAGAACTTGCTTTCTGATTCCATTAACAGAGTATGTTGAGATGTAACCACATTTTCTTTCAGTAAGTAGAAGGGCCATTGTATGAATTTTAACTACCACTTGCAAATAGTGTGTTTTGATAAGTATAAATTACCACATAATGAACAACAGCAAAAAAAAAAAAAGGTGACATGCATCCTTAGCATTTACAAGTGGAAACTCTTAGGTGAGGAGTGAGTCAGATAGTATAAATACAGTGATTATCAATTTCTAAATAGTGTGAGTGGAATTTGAAATATTTTAGATGGCCTTCTGGTGCTCAGAACCTGGAGTGGGGAATTCATATTCCCAACATACCTTGGATTTTCATCTTGGATATGCACATATAAATGTTAAATTTCTAGTTGGGTGTACTGAAACTTTTCATCTAAACATTTACTTTTACATTACCATGCTCTTATCCCATTTTTGATATTAGGCAATCTCACTTACTGCTGCATTCAAACTCTAACAACTAACATAGTTAACGAGACTCTCAAGTATCCACAAGTTGTTCATGTCTTTGTTAGATGAGTCCTCTGTAAAAACAGAGGCAAAATTTCCTAATTTTCAGGGAATTGCCCAACAATCGTGCCTGCACCACATTCTACAGTCAGAGTAGAAGTGATGTTCTGTGAATACAACTACTGTTCGTATGCCAGACTGCACAGTCACAAGTTTTACTTACAGAAGCACGTGTATAATTGCTGCAAGAGAGGAGTTCCTATGTTGAGGAGAAAGCAGGGGGAGATAAAAGTCCACTGGGAACAGATCTCATGGTATTGCAGGAAGAAAGAAGCATGTGTATGCATTTGTATTCTTTAACTGCTTCAGGTATTCCACTTGCTTACATAGATCAAAGAGAACTGAAAAAAAAAAAAAACAAAAACCACAAACAAACAAAAAGCCACCCATAAACCACAGGGAAAGGCAGCAGAAAGCACTGTATGCTAGGTTAATTAAGTTAGACAACAGTGCCAAACACCTTTGTGATGTGTACATCAACACAATTGAAGAAGATCAAAATCAGTTTTGGTATATTTCTGGGTTAGCACATGACTTTGTCAGATGACAAAATTAATTCTTTTGTTCCTTCTACCTTTCCAGCACGATTTATCATTCACTCCCAGGTGTCACCTAGAAGGATTGTACTCTTCCCTTCTCATTTGACAGGTTAAAAAGCAAAAGAACTGTGAGTTCTTTCAAGGGTGAGTGAAGCTAGTACCCATCCTTCTGCCTTCACTGCTGCCCCTAAAGCTCACTGAATTCCAGTCATACCTTTGCTCGAGTCCACGGCTTGTGATGCATGAAGATATCCAAATGATCCTGTCCTGTGGTACTGACACCATCCTCAAAACTGTACAGGGTCATATCTACACAAAGAATGGGCTATTAGGATGGTAAAATACGTCATCTTTATCTTATATCCACACAGCTAATTTCAAATACAATGGTAGCATTTGCTTTTGTCAAAGCTAAGAGAATGGGGAAATGGTTGCCACCCATACACTGCAGAGAGATCAATCCCATCCAGAAGTTCGGTTTTGGAGAGACACTAAAAGAGAATTTGACCCAGAGACTTTTGACCTATCAGTGAAACCATCAGCCTCATGCAAAAAGACTGAAGGTGAGGTGAGTGTTAAGGTTCATATGGCATGTGAGGTATTCTAAAATAACCACTCTGGAAAAGAAGGGCAGTCTCAGCTCCCGGATCTCTGGCAAAGCTGTTGCAAATTCTTCCTAAAGAAATCAGTGTAACAAAATGTCATCAACTGCTTTTTTTCCATTTGTCTTCATACTTCCAGAAGAAAACCAGTATGATAAATGTCTTACACTCTTAGAAAGTAATACTGCTGTTGCATCAATATCTGCAGTAAAATTATTCTTCTATGAACATGAAATCCCTCATTGCTTCTTCTAACCCTCCATGGGACAAGGAGCCAACTGAAATATGTTCTTAAAAACTATATTCCAAGCACTACAGAATTTCCTTCCTTCCTTCCTCCCTCCCTCTTTGGTTTATTTTGTCTGGGGTTATTGAATATTCTAGGTCTGTTTTGTTTTTAATTCTACAGTGTGCAAATACCTGGGGCTACCAGCTCTCAGGACCAAGACTATGAAATGTTCAGCTGGGCTCATGTAAACATTTCATCTTCCACAGGCTGCTTCATGGCAGAACAGCCCTCAGGACACAAGCCTGCGGCAGAAGTTGCTACACGAACTCCAGGGTGAATAGACATGACATTTGAAATCCTTCCATCTAGAACATGTTTGGGCCGACTAAAAGTCCCCTAGCACAAATCCCACAGCTGCTTTGCAGCAATGGTTACCACAGTGAAGATAGCAGCAGCTGGGAGCCGCTTAAAGAACTGCTGCATTTGAGGAGGCTGGGGAGAGCCTGGCTACAAGCAGCAGGTGCTTCACCAGGCCACTGTGCCTGAATCACTGGCAAAATGATCAGGCCAATAGGAGCCAGAACAGTCAATACACTGTAACATCTGAGGTTTTTTTCTTTTATTTTTCATCTCTACACTTTCATATAATAAGTGGGAAAACCTATTTTTTTCCCTTGTGTTTTTTTCCCCTTGCCCTACCTTTCTTTGTTTATTTTTGCAAGAACTGTCTTGTCTGCTGGGATATGACATAGGGAAATTACTTTGTGACAATGTTGAAAATTCCCTGAGAAAGCAAGCTAATATTTCAGTAGTTTCATGCATTCATAAGGGGACAGGCATCAGGAGTGTCTGCTGAGTGTCTGTTTGTGTCCCACTAGATACCAGTAGCTGGCCTATCAGTCAACACTTCGTGGTTATGTAGCACATAGTATTATTAGTGGAAGAAATCTCATTGCATTTTGATAATGTTGTTCTATTCAGAGGGGGCACAATGTTAAAGTGGGGTTGATGGTCCCTTTAGGAAGGTCAGAAAGATTAGGCATGTCCTTATGTAGAAAAAGAAAAAAGAAACTTATGTTCCCTGTTCATGTTGGCAGAGTTACAAATAGCTTTCCCGTATCATCTTTCAGACTAGCACCTGCTACTAGGTTGAAATTAAATTGGAGTGAGGTTGCTTAGATGTGTTGGGAGATGAGCTTGGAAAAATAAATCAGAAGAGGTCTATAGGTATTTGCTAATGGGAAGTGACTGATGAGTCTTTGTTGCTGTCTGCATGCTTGATTATTACCTTTACATGTCTGAGACAAGTTTCTGTCTAGGTCTGACCAGAAATGGCAACTATCTCATGAATGTAAATGTCTTGCAGGTATTAGAAAAGTAGTGGGAGCAGTGGTAGTAATGTATCATTAATAGCATTCAGACATCTTCAACAACTGCTGATGGATAATCTTTGTCAGGCAAACACATTCGTGACACATTAAAGAATTACTTTTCCATGTTGTTCTATAATGCAATCAATATTAAAAAAAGGAATATAAAGAAATATTTTTTAGATCATTGCCATTCTGAAACTCTTCATTTTAACCAGTTTTGTTCTGTTTTATAAGCTCTGCATTCTCAGGGGCATACTTTGTTTTAAGAACACTTGTGACCAGTTGCCAAATCAAGGGTTGTTTAAAGTAACACACAACAGATAACGGAGGAATAAACCTTTTTCTTGAAAGGAAAAGGAGAGATGTTTTCTTTTTGTTTGTTCATTTCCCTTTTCAATGGTGATTTTCTCCTTTTCACTTCCAATAATTTAAAAATATTTCCCAAAACTTTGTGATTGGCTTGAGTATCAGTTTTACAGTAAATTTCTTCCTTTCTTTCTTCCTTTCTTTCTTCCTTTCCTTCCTTCCTTCCTTCCTTCCTCTCCTTCCTTCCTCTCCTTCCTTCCTCTCCTTCCTTCCTCTCCTTCCTTCCTCTCCTTCCTTCCTTCCTCTCCTTCCTTTCTCTCCTTCCTTTCTCTCCTTTCTTTCTCTCCTTTCATCATCTTTTTCATTTGCATATCTGTCTGCCTCTCATCTTTCCTTCCACCATTTTCTAATGTAGACGTGTGGTCTAATAACTTTTCTAAATGTAGCCATCTGATGCAAAGAAAACTGGTTCTATCACTGTAACTCTTTCCAAAAGTTAGAAGCTATTGGAAAAAATAAGAAAAAAGCAAAACATTAAAACAGCAATAAAAGAAATAGCAAAATTATTAAATTATATGGAGGAACTAAACATGGGTATTACATATGTTCTATCATTCCAAAGCAGAAATAAAATTGTGAGACTCTTAATAAAAATAAGTAAGTAAACCACGGTAAATTGAAATTATAGTAATCTCTCATGTCTGTGAAAATATTAAAAAACAAAATTGTATCAGAAATTATGTGATATATATTGACAGAAGGGGAGTTTTATATTCATTTTCTTTATCTTTTTAAACACTGCAAAGGACAAAGAAAAAAGATTGAAATCTGTGATACTTTTTGATTTTTCAAAAGGAATAGAAAACATAGAATATATGATGCACTCTCAGGACCTCATACAGCACTGCAACAGCTGTCCAAAGAAAAATAATAGAAGTGAACTTTGTTGGTAGCAGTTTTGAATTGTTATTTGATGTGACATTGAACCTAATATCAAATTAAAATAGAAGAAGTTAGACAGGATACATCCTGGGGGCAAGTTCTTTTTCTTACTTCCCAATCATCTGAAATTCTTTCTCAACAATACTCTCAAATAATTCATTCAATATCCACCTGCGTATGTGAGAAAAGAAAAAAATGTAAGAGAAGCTGGAAAAGAGCATAAAAGGGCATCATCAAGGCCTTTAGTGGAACAAGCTTGGCTGGCTGTTTCAAAGTGAGTGACAGTACTTCAGCTGGTGGTCATAAAAGTGATATACCTAGAGAATCAACCATCTGCAAAGGCTTGAAATAGGATGAGTTCCTCCCCTGAATGTTTTTTGTCTTTGTAGTTTTTAGCAAGCCTCTGCAGAAACTAAATTTATGGTTGTAGCTGACCCCAGTGACCAAAGTCCTCACACCAGAGATTTTTTTTCTCTTTTTTTTTTTTTTTTTAATCTTGAATGGTTTTCTGGCTCTTCCTCTGTCAGTTAGCAGACTGCAGAGTGCAATGCCTATGGTCTGTCTCTGGCTTCCTATTAGTGCTTGGGACCTAAGTCACCAAAGTGAAGCACAAATGAGTTCTGGCTAGAATGGTGCAACAGACAAGCGAAGAAAACCTTTCTGTTACAGCCTACCTTCACACTCCATGTTAACCAATTCAGCCCAGTACAACAGGAAATTAGTAATTCCAAATAAAATAAAATAAAATTAAAGCCAAGCTTAAATTGTGTATCTGCTTTCATTGAAATGTTGCTGAATGTTTCTCATGATTTATAAGGGATGCACAATCCTCTATTTGGCAACTGAGGTTCAGTCAGTGAGAAATGTATAACCACTAGAGATGTGGGAAGCCTCTGCTGGATGGGCCTCTTGTAAAGAATGATTAAATCTTGTAAAGAAAGATTATCTGATCAGAAATTTCAGATTTTCAGAGTTCTCATATATTTAAAGAAAAAAACCTTATGGTGACTGAGACGTATGTGTTGTCTTCAACGACTGAGCCTAGATGATGAAAAAACCTACTGGATTTTGGGTTGTATTTTTTTTTTTATTATTATTTTCTGTTAATAAAAAGTGTATTTGTCTAATAATAAAGCAACTGTTATTATCCTTAAAACCTGAATTTTTAGTGTGACTAGCTTCTCAAAAGAATGTTCATCAAATAAGCACCTTACTGTAAGGAAAGACTAATAACATTTACAGCATATGTCTCAACATGTTCTCAGTGGTGAAAGTTGGAGAAAACACCACAGGTGTCCATGCAAAAGCTGTAAGAATAAGCAAAAGTTTCAGTTATGACCCTGCTGGGGCAGAACCAAACCTGAGACTTTTCACAGCAACATTCCACTGTAGTGTGTTATAGATTAGGTGCATAACTGCATAAACTCAAGAAGCAGGGTCCCAAATAGAACCCTTCATTTTGGGGTTACTTTCTTCTTGCAACCTCCAGAGTAGGTCACCAATTTTTCTGTAATTAGCATGTTAAAAAAAAAAGAAACTATTACTCCTTGCCAGCTTGGCCTCATTTTTTTTCTCTCAAAACGGTAGAGTGTAGAGATAACTAGAAATTTTTCTAAATAGTCCAGATTGACATGGCTTTTCAGAGAAGTTCACTGAAGTTTTCCTTGATTAAGTGTCAGTTTCCAAGAGGGTTTTTTTTTTTTTGTTTTGTTTTTTTTTTTTAATGTACTGGTGATGAAAAAATAAAATGTAAGCAAATGTGTCATAAACCCTACAAAATTTACCAAAATTAGAAAATAAAGAATGATCTGTTTATCATCCTCCTTATCTACCAATATATATGTTAGATAGTATTATATGCAGAAACACATGATGGTCAGAAAGTGCTATATTCTTTCTGGACAATGTTAGCATCAGATCCTCAAATCCAGGCCTGGCCTAGTTCTGATTGCATTGGAAGCACACCTTTTCACTGATTGTACTGTATGTTGCCCTAAGAAATTAAGCATCCCCTAAAGACTCTGGTCAAGGAGTCAATAGGCATAACAGTAACGAGAACACAGTGTTGATGGTTCTGTCATTTTATATTAAAGAAATTGAATGTAATTCAGTTATAGTATTAAACTGTTAAATTCTGTGTAGCATATTGGTTTCATAGGAAATGATTAATGGCTTAGAGTCTAAAGCAATCTGTTAAACATGCACATTCTTGGACATAAACCCACTGTGCTGGGAGAAGGCTACCAATAAAAACTGAGAGAACACTTATTTTTTCTTATCCTGCCTGTATTATGATGATTGCTTCTGGAAGTAACTAACAAGAAGATAAATTTGGTATAAATTGAACTAACTCTTTTTTTTCCCACAGAATTTCTCCATACCAGTTCTGGAACGGCAAACTACTAAATATGTAAACATAACAGATGAAGGAAATCAAGTACACCCACATTCATGCTGTGGCATTGATATTCTTGGGCAGATCAAAAGATATTTAGTACCTTCCCACACTTGATGGCAGAAAGTGATTCATTACAATGAGTCCCTATTCTAAATAGAAATTTCAAGATCCTAATTTAATATAAATTGTTATTTTAGCTATAAATGTCATTAAAATACATGCAGCTATGTAATATATGTATCACTATGTATGCAATAATTACTTGTCTTAATCAATTTGGCATGTAATGAACACAATAAATTGTTCTCATTTTAAGATAAAAAAGCCAAAAAAAAAAAAACCAAGAAATACAATGAAAATGAAACTAGACAACTAACATTTAAATTTCAGAAAGGCTAAAAGCTTGTTTGAAAGTATCCAAAAATGGGAAGGCAATTAATACCTATACAAAATGAGAAATCCAAATATAACATTTCATTTTTCATATGGTCTATAACCAACATTTTTTGAAAATATTTAAAATACAAGATAAAATATAAAATTAATTCCTTTATTTTATCAAATGTAGTCTGAAAAAATAAAGGCAATTTTACAAAAGAATATCATCAAACCAAAAGGTAACTATGTAAGAGCTAAATAAGATCAGCCATAAAGGAAAGCTAGAGTAGGAGGCAAGGGTGAAACATTCATTACCCTTCATATTCATGCATATATGAGGCTGACACAGCAAGAGGATTATCAGCTACCTCAATTTCAAGACAGAAACCATTCCAAAGGGTGCAGCACAATTGTTAGAAATCGAAGATCAGGTAGCAATCAACCATAAATTATTGAGTTCCACAACTAATCTATTTTAAGTGAAGAGAGAAGATGACAAGGAATGCAAGGCAAGAGTTGGGATTTGCTGTTTAAGTCCTCTGCCCAAACCAAGGTGCAAATCAAACCAAATTCAGTGATGCAGACTATTTTGTAATTTTAAGTGTGTAGGGACAAGGAAGCAAGGGGCAGAAGGTGAGAGAGAGGGAGCCCTATTGTAGGGCTACTTTCCTTGACAATTTACTTTTTCACTGGAATGTTGTTCCACATCCACCCCACCTGATAAGCCCTTAGAAACAGCAAGTTATGTACTTTTTTTTTTAATATCTTCTCCTCACTTTTGCACTCACTAATGCTTCATTAAACCTTAGGAAAACATTTATTTTCTGTTAACATTTAGCAATTTGGATTCCTCTGGTTATTCAATGCTATGGGAAGGATTTAACTTGAGTTCCTCAGGACAGGATTTAACTTGAGTTCCTTTAGGTCTTACTTTGGTGAAAAAATTGAACTCCTTAGCATGTGGTTCTGCTGAACTCTTCAACAGAATCTTCTGCCATTCAGTGCAAACAACAGTTGCAGCTGGAAAGCTTGCAGAGGATTTTCAGCCATAATTAAGGCAGCTGTGTGAGACATAATTACAATAATTATAGTTTTACTAATATGCATAGAACAATTATATATGCTTGATTTGTGGAAGAGACATTCTGAAATGTGTTGGTTAAACTGTTTTTCTGACAGTGATTTTCTAATAAAAATATCTAGACATTGATTAAACATGGACGTGGAGAGGTTTTCATCTAAAGTTCATGTGACAACCCTTCCCAGGCCCAGAGACTACTTAATTACTATTCTCAATCAATAGATTGAAGGAATTTTGTTGTTTTCCTGTTTTGTTGTACAGACTAGATCCTCCACCTTGAAGATGTAGATTCACTTTTCCTTTCATCCAGAGGGCTGTTCTCAGCTTCAGATTGAATTTTTCATTTTTTGAAAATGTTTCACTGTTCTACAGAGAGCTGTGGATACAGAGATCCTCAAGTTTCTACATATCTACAGAGAGAATGCTCTTCAACATAGCCATCAGACTGCTTGATCAAAATTTCTCCACTCAGGGGTTGAGAGGACAGAATTCCTCCATTTTTATTACAGCCATATATAAACACAAACACCTGCTTGTATCTATTTACAGTAACTCTCTTTAAAATTTCTGTATATGTTCACTGTTAAAAAAAAAAATCTCTTGGGATGTGAGCTTATATATCAGGAGAGGATTAAGAAAGCTGGGAGCTCCATCCTTATTACTGCAAGTAATAATGATTGAATTAACATAGTTGCATGTGATGTTAATTTCCAAAATAAAAAAAAAAAAGAATTTTTTTTATGTCCTTCATGAGACTTTTACCGACTTTGTGTAAAATGCCCAATATTAAATAAACTCCTGAATTCTTTTGGTGTTCAGTGAAATTATATTAAGATATATTTGGTCCTTGACTAGAACAGCTGCTACTACGTGGACAGTTTTGCCATTCATAGTCTGCCTAAACAATGTCTTAACTGAAAGTAAATTCCATTAAACAAATATGACATGAAACAGAATACATGTTGCAAGCAACAAGCACTGAACAGGTTTCTCCTGTAAAATTCATTAAAAGGCCAGAAATGCAAACACCACTGGGAAGCACTCAGAATTTACTACATGGATAGAGGGAGGCTGCTCTCAAAAGAAATATTTCAGGGATGATATAGCAACATCCAGTTTCCTTTTGTTCATCTGAATTTATTTAAAGAATTCACGACATGTCATTTGCCTGTTTATGCATATGTGAATTTTAGCCTTCACTACTCTTCCTTGGTTCCATTCCATGGTGCACAGGAGTGAGCAGAATCACTTTCCCTGCCTTGCCCTGTCCTGTTTACTCAGCCTCCTATAATCCTGCAAGCTCTCCACAAAATTACAGGCATACAGAAAACAGACTGAACAAGGAAAGAGACAGTTTTTTGATGAACTTTGAAAGTTGTCTGGTTTGTGTCTGTGGGATACAGAACACTCCACAACAACAGGAAAATGAAGATTTCTGGAACACATTGTATTTCTGCTCCACTAGATGCTATGGAGCATGGAGTGGGATTGAGTTCAGATGTCTTTATTGTTCCTCGAGATTTTCCCAGCTGAGAGTTATTCCACACAAAAGACCTTTGGACCTCCTATACTCTGAATAGCATAAATTATTATGAAATGTGTAAAGAAGCCCTCTCAAGATTTTCTCTATCTCACGTGAAGAGTTTAAAATGCCTATTCTAAGGCTGACCTTCAAAATTAATCAGTGTGAAGGGAACTGGGTGAGGAAATCAAGGGGCAAAATATAATTTTCCAGAGGAACATGTAAAAATAAAATATAAATTTCAATTCTCCTGGACATCAGCAGCATAATTTTCATTTGAGATTCCAAGAACATCTGAGAGCAAGTATTATCTATAGCTTAATAATTTGGAACACCTAGAAGCCAAATATGAAAAGACTTGTGCCTTGCTGACTGAATTTCTGTTGTGTCTGGACACAGAACAATGTGCCAGCAGTCCCAATAGCCAGAAGTTGGAGAAAAATAACTTTGACTAAGAAAACCTACTGATTTACTCTCCACAGTTATATTTGTTGATGGTATAGCACTTCAGAACAGATAATTAAAGTTTGCAATTCAATTCTGTCACAGGGGACTGTAGTCTAAAATCCTTTCGGCAATAACCATGCCTATATTCTGCTGATTTGTTAAAAGTGAATAAATAAATTTTATGAGATAAATTCTAGCAGGTTTTATTGACATGTTTAGTAGCTACTCTTCCCTGTGAAAAAAAAATAAATTCTAGGCAGGAATTAAAAGTTCAGTAAGTGTTAGAACTTTTCAATGCTTTTGGGATTCTATATGTTACCTTATATTGATGCTAGTTTTCATTTGATTGTTAATGGATACCATAAATTTAACTGATTTTTCTGCTCTTCTATCTCCAAAGTAATACTTTTTGCAGTATTTTCTGAAAAAAAAATCCATGTAAAGAAAAATAAAAAACAAGATTTCTCTTTATTTTTTAATGTCACCCGTCTTTGTCTGGATTGATAAAAAGTGAAAATCTATCAGACTTAGTCATTAAGAAGCAGGACACAGTGCCATAAAATCAATGTGAGCTGATTAAATCTTTACCGGTTCCAAAAGACTTTGAAAAATAGAAGGTTTTTTTCACTTGGCTTATCTTACTGAGATTATGTGCACTGCACTCTTCCTGGCTCTTACTTTGTAGTTCATACAAGACTGTACAAAAATGGATGGGCATCATCAGCTGATCACCCCCTAGACATGAACACAAAGGTCATCTCTTACTCAAATTTCATCAAAAAAGAAAATGTTGTTTAAATATTCTATTAAGCAATGAGCATTATGCAGGAATATGGTTCAAAATTTTAATTTTTCAGATCTGATCTATGCATTTCTGGAAAACAACTGTTCTTTCTGTCTTTAGGACTGGGACAAACAGCTTTAATTTCATTCAAGATTGACAAAACAGAATGAAGAAAAAGAAAATGCACTTTTTTCCCTGAATGTTTACAGAACACTTCTGAACAGATTCTAATAGTAAAACATGTTTAATAAAAGACAGATGAAAAGGCAGCTAAAATTCATCTGCAAATAAGAATTAAAGAAAATGTGACTAATCATGGACAAACTTTATCATTAACCAGATTATACCAGGTAAGGTGTGCAAGTCAGTTTTGTAAATACAGCATCTCAAGGACAGAGAGCTTAGAGACCTGCTAATAGGAAAACTTACTTTTATTTTCATTATCACTCAATGGAAAATAAATACATCAAAGATAATGATTTACATACATTGTAGATACTGTATACAAAAATTTCCATACAATTTAATTAAAACATATCTATATTTAAAAGTACCCAACTTGTGTATATGAGTTACATCTTTGTTTATATTTTAGTCTCATCTGAAACCTTTGTTTTGTCCCAAATATAACAAAATTTACCTCAGAAAATAAATATTTTGTTGAAATACATGAGATGAATGCTGTAGAAAACCTGGATTAATTTCAATAATTCAACAAATCTAGATCTGGACTAAGTGGTTGGTTGATTAACTTAGTTATACTTTTACTTAAGACAAGACACAGGCCTTTTTAGTATTTCAGTTATATGCATGGGCTTTGAAAGATTTTTTTTTCTTGGGTTTTTGCATTTCATTCCTCAATTAAATGTGATGCCTCTGTTCACTTAGGCTTAAACACTTGTCTTCACACTTCTGCCTTCAAACATATTTAGTACATCTTTGGTTCTAACAGACTGGGCTATTCTCATCGATAGTATGGAGGACAAAACTCACAAAATATTCATGCATAACTTACACAAATATTTCTTCTTTTGATCAACTGTAAGTTTCTAGAAATTTTATTGCTAAAGCTCCACTTTTCTTAATATAGTCCAAGTTTTTTGAGGTGAATTGTTGTTTTACAAATTCTCAAACTCTTCTATTGCATTTTTTACTCATATATTGTTTTACAGTAATATTTGGTGAGCTGTATTGTCTTTTGCCTGTCGTTTCATTGAAACAGTGTCTGCATAATTTGAATCTTCATGATCATTTCAAGTCTGTGGCCTCAGGCATTTTGTCATCCTTTCCCAACCTCATTCTTTTACCTTTTATTTCACTGTCTTCTGCAACTATTATTATTATTATTATTATTATTAATAATAATAATAATAATAATAATAATAATAATAATAATATTATTATTGAGGTTTTTCTCTCTTTTTTTTCTGCTTTTTGCCCTAAACATTTTTGGATCAGGTCAAAGCACATAAGTCAAAAGAACTGAATATGAATAGAGAAGAAAAAAGTAAACTTTGCCCTAAGGAAATTACACTTTTTATTGGAAAAATGAAGAAAGAATGATGGAAAAGTCATAGAATACAGAACAAGAGAGCATGGAACAAGGACAGTACAGGGGGTTTTACAAGTATCAAAGGAAGTCGGTGACAGAAGTTTTATTTAGGTTCAATAAGATCTATTTTTATCTTTTAATCCCTGAAACTCATTTCTGTAGCATGTCCAATAAAAGGGCACAAATTTTCACAAAAAACCTTCTTTTTACTTGAGCTGTGATTGCAAATTTTTTGACAATGTTTGTCCATCTTATTCACCTGCATCAGAGATTCAAGCGAGAGCTAAAAACTCCAATAATGTTATATGGATTTAGCACATTGCTTGGAAGATTAGGAGTCTGAAGAGTGATAAATTATTACAATGAACAGTTAATGTATTACTATAATCTGTGACAATATAATTTTATTACAGCTCAATTTAGGATTTGTACAATGCAAGAAAGTTTCCTTCCTTCCTTCCTTCCTTCCTCCCTCCCTCCCTTCATAAAAACCAAGCAAAACAAAACTTTCACCAACCCAAAACAAATGAAATGATACTTCAACATTTCAGAAAATGAGAAGAACTTATCTGAATTAATAAATATGCACAAATGTGCTTACAAGCCTGACATTTGGAAAAGTGGCTTTAAAGCATGAAGTATATGTTGGACTATAGTTATGGACTCATTTAGTGATGGACTCCTTTCAGTATCATCTATAAAAGACACAATACAGTTCTGGTACAGTATTTAATAAATTAATGCTTGCAGTATTAGGTGGTATATTTATCTTTCCAGAACACAGAATACAGCATGGGATTTATAAAAGACAGAGAACTGACAGATAACTCTTTTTGTGGCATAATTTGTGGAGGTTTACCACAAACTTAATTTAACACACCAAAGTTCACTTCTGTGGTTTTCAGAAGTCAAGTCAGCTGCAACCTAAATTAGGTATCATTTAAACTTCCTGAAATAAAAAGCTCCTTAGTTTGGGAAGGATTCATAAACTGAATCTCCTTGATTCTTGCCTCCAAGTTTTTTTTCTGATTTTTTTTATTGACATACGCCTTTTAAATTACATCTTGAAACATAGGACAGGATTTTGGCTTTGATAGTTTGGGTTTTCTTATTGATCATAATTAGCTTTTATTTTTAATAAATTGTCAGAAAAGTCTCTGAGTACACTGAAATCCCCTAGTTCTATTTATTTGGATTTTTCCAATATTCATTCTAAAAGTAAATAGATTTTATTTTTAATATTATTATTATTACAATTATCATTTTCAGTCATTACTATTTTTGTTATGTTTTGTTTTGTTGTGGGTTTTCTGTCAGATAGTACTTCTGGTACCCTGATTAGATTTGATGACTTTCAGCGATCTCCAATCAATTTTTAGGATTTGGAGGAAAGTCATACAAGTAGAACACAAGGTATTTCCAGGAAAAAGAAAAAAAAAAAAAAAAAAAAAAAAAAAAAAAAAAAAAAAAAAAAACAAAAAAAAAAAAAAAAAAA
>VXBR01000289.1:510755-534832 GCA_013400215.1 Cisticola juncidis | reverse complement strand
AAAAAACCAACAACAACAAAAAAAAAACCCACAAAACCAGGTCCAAAGCAAAGCATCTGCTTTTTGTAATATGTGTATACATTTAATTTGCCCATATGAACTGTTGTATAATTTTGCAAAGAAACGTTCCTATTGCCTACTAGTGAGATTTCTAAGAAAATATGCTTAAAGAGAAAGATTTTCCTGTATGAATCCTTGTTCAGCATGTAATTTTTAATTATTTTTTTGTGAATCATCCTTTTAGCTTTTCAGCCAAATGGGACTTATTTCTCTCTTTGTCCCCCAGAAATGCATCTGTGAAGGAAAGTTTTGGTACAGGACCTACAGATCCCAGTAAGGCTTTCAATGCCAATCTCCTTTAGACTATTGAGATTTGTACATTTCAAACCATACAACATACACACCAACCTGACACGAGAACTTATGTCAACAGGAAACATCAAACTGAGTTTTACAACTGCAGAAAGATTCACAGTCTGGGTCATATCTTAAGAAATGCATTTTAATAAGCAATCAATTCTGCTTAAATTCAGCATATACTTGTTTTGCTAACTGGGTCAAAGCAGACCATAACCATTTTCTTTTCATTTCCTTCACTTAGCTGTGATCACACTTATTTAGTTCCCTTTTTCTTTTTTTATTTATTTCAAATGAAATCTCTCTGGTTGAAAGTGCAATGCCTCAGCTTTGTCAAAGCAGCTTTGACAGCAGGACTTTGGGTGATTGCATACCACAATAATAAATCATTAGCCTGATTACTGATGTATTAAAAATTAGATATGAAGACTCTGGGACTATATACTGCTTGACACAACAAATTTTTGAAAGATCTTAACATTTTTAACATTATAGATAATTTCTGGTATTTCCAGAAATCTCTCTTTTAAAGTTGTTTATATATGGCTACCCTTCCTCCCATATGCTGATGGAGAAACAGGTGAGGATATATTAGCAGAACAATCCATCCATTATTTATAAAAAATAACACCTTGTAAAAATTAGTGACAATCTTTTAATTCCTATGTAAAGATGACTTCCTGAAATTGCCAAGATTGTGAATGTATTGGTTTACCTGATGTGCACATGCCAATCACTTACATAATTTCAGCAGCTATTATGGTTTATGAGGTTTCTTGGGAATCTACTTTTAAAGTAA
Source organism: Cisticola juncidis (assembly GCA_013400215.1). Classification (NCBI taxonomy): domain Eukaryota; kingdom Metazoa; phylum Chordata; class Aves; order Passeriformes; family Cisticolidae; genus Cisticola; species Cisticola juncidis. Next base: position 533,676 of record VXBR01000289.1, on the reverse strand, counting down.
AGCAAGGAGAGCTGAAAAATATATTCACTACCATAATAGGTGAGGAGGCCATACAAATACACTAGCTAGGCTTATGGAATCATAAGTATATTGCATAATTTAAGAGGGTTATGCTCTGATACTGAGCCCGTGGTTGCTGTGGAAACTCATATCCCACCAGCATACTGCGCACAGAAAGCTCCCATGGGAACAGTTTAGCTGTTTGTTCTCTATGGCCTGTTTTAACCTCTGACCTGGTGTCTAAAGGATTCTCACTAGATTTACAGCTTTGTCCTCTATTGTAAGTGACCTGCAGGATAATATAAGAACTGTTAATAATATCAATTCAGCAGTGTGAATGTAATTCCAACCTCCTTGCTACTATAGCTTCCAAACACATGGAGCAACACTTGATAAACACTTTAAGAAACAAAAGAATCCACAATACTCTGGCTTGTAGACTTGAAAGATAACTTTACCTGATGCAGAATTATAGCTCTGATTTCAGTTCTTCAGATATAGGATCTAGATTTTAAAGCAATAAAATCATCAGAAGATCTGATGGTGTCAGGGAGCCCCTGCCATGTTTAGATGGGCTGCATTCATAGGAAATAAAATGAACGTGGAATTGTAGTCATTGCTTTGTTCCAGATGTAATGTTGATATCCATAAACTTATAAAGAAAGCCATAAGAAAGCTGAATACAAATAGTCTCAAGAGCTTAAATTATTATTTATGAATACATTTAACGTGGTCATAGCATAAAATCCTTAGGATATTTAGATGCACCATTTTCTTTGTTGCATACTCTGACTGTATTTCATAATTTTTTGAATATTGAAGCAGTGCAAATCAATCTCTCATTTGGCATTGTTTATGTAACAATCCATCAGTTGTCTTTTGCATTAACAAACCAACTCATACTGGTTAATACAGGGTACACAGATTTTCATTTTTAAGCAGTCAGTTTGATAGCATAGGATGGAAAAAGAATTTCTAATGCCATGCACAGTGATTAAAAAGTCTTTTGGATCCATCCCTCCTGGCTTTATTGAAAGAGTGAAAAAAGTGACACAGTCTTAATAGAGCCAGATTTATTATGGCTGAAATCTGTATTCTATTTTATTTAATTAGCTTAGCCTGCAGAGAAAAGTTAAAATCTCTTTTTCTGTCACAGTACCCGGAATATTCTTAAAAGGTGAGGCAAACAGGAAGAAAATTATTTAAATAAAATAATTCTCTACAAAAATATGACTTAGATTCCAAACCTAAAATAACCATATGAAGCTGTAGAATTTTGCATCTTATCCTATTGCCATGTCCAATTAATCATTCATTTTCATGGAAGTGGAATTAAATAATATATCTCTGATACAAAAATATATTTTCAAACACATTTAATAGTGGTAGTTTCCCACTGCTCTTGTCTTAAAGGAAATTTTAAGTGAGGTAACAAGAGAAATTAAAAAAAAAATCAAATTTGTATTACTGGAAGAGTAGAGAATACATTAGCCTAACTTCAAATTCTTTATGTAACAGTTCTAATATTATGCCTAGTGCAGGGCATATTTATTTCCCTTTGCTAATGTTATGAACCCCCTATTTCAACCTCAGATTTCATTGGCCACGATTTATTGAGGCAATTTTACATGTAGGCTATGAAAGGAAAGTTTAAAAAAAAGATGAGCACAAGCAGCTTTGACTTAGCTACATGAGGGAAAAAAAAAAAAAAAAGGGCTTTCTGGCTCAACAAGGTCTTGGTTTTCNAAAAAAAAAAAAAAAGGTCCTTTCAGCTCAAAAAGGTCATGGATTTCAGAAAATAGTAGTCCTTCCCAAGGAGGTCTAACCTTTGCACATAAATATATATATATTTTAAAAATATATTATTTTGTTCTCGTTGGTTGGATTTTTGGTTGGTGTGTTGGTTTGTTTGGTTTTTTTATGTGTCATATATTCCTTCTGCATTTAAAATAATGAAAATTATTTTAAAATGGAACCCTTACAGGCATGGTGCCATTAGCCCTTTATAACAAGTACTACTAATAATAAGCAAGTAGGTAGGTAGGTAGGTAGGTAGATAGATAATAGATAAAAGACAGACAGAAAGACAGACAGAATACTAAAGCAACTAACTGTAAAAGAATTAATACAGTAAATGCCAAAGTTTCAAGTTTTCCCCTTAAAAAATCAAGTACCTAAGTCAGATCTGTGGCTAAACAGGGACACATTAACAGAAATTAAGGTTCTGATCACTTGAAATTTTAGGCTACAGAGCTAAGATTGCTCTCTTGGTTCAGCAGCTCTCTGACAATGTGGCACTGGTGAGTCCAGAAGAGTTTCTCAGCCCCTCTAGCTGGATCCATATGTAGGTTAAATCCTGACCCAGTCACAAGGATGTGATACACACATACCATCACCTGAACTTGTCTGGGCTTCAGCAGAGGGAAACCTCACTTGCAAGCACATTAGGCTGTGTTTTTGACACTTCGTTTTTAAACCTGTAACTCTGGTGCCAGTTCCATACATGAAGATGTGTTCTAAAGGAAATGAAATGCAAAGTGCAAAAGGAAAAAAGATGAGTTCTATATATGATTGTAAATGAATTATATGCTCAAACAATGAATTTAGCTACAGCTTAAGAATATAAAAACTATATAAAATCCTATTCTCTAAAATCTACCTTTTTAAGGTGTGTTTGATGTCTGTCCAATGAAGCATCATCAAGAAGTTCTAAAAAGTTGCAAGCAAACCAATGCTGCAGAATTGCTAATTATCTTTGCCTCTGAATGCTATTTCACTTCCACTCAATGTGGATATACCATGTCTCTCAGAGATTCTTTATGCAGTTGAAGCATACTACTAAATTATGTGGGGGAAACAGGCCCTTGAGTTAACATTCAGTTCTGAGCTAATGTTCTGAAGCAAAGATGTGTATTAAAAATGCAATAATTGAGAACTAACACACTGGTTTTAATAAGCAATGTATATTTCTCTGTGTGTGCACTTAGGATTCCAGCTGTTAATTTAAATTGAAAAACAAAATTTCTGTACTATTCAACATAAATTTTGTTTTAACAGAAACATTCCAGCAAAGAAAATAAGTAATCTTTGAACTGACAAAATTTTCAACCTAAGTATGCATGTTCAAAGGTTGAGGCTGTGGTTTAAATTTTATATAACTATTTTATAACAAAAAATCAGGACTTCAAAAAATCTCTCACTAATTTTCAGTATGAGAAACCCTGTTTCTACTGAGTAAATCTTGTCTGTTAGAGTCAGTAGTAAAGTTCTCTCTTGACTTAATTAGAATTTTTATTCACGTTTACCTTGCTGTTCAGTTGTTATTCATTTATAATGAACCAAACTGACTTTTCAGAAATCATAAACAGTATGGCTCTTTACTTGCAAAATTAATTCAGAATGTAAGTTCTTTAATGTTTCCATCTTGTTTTCATGTTTTCTCTAAAGCTTCTGATAACCCCATGAAACAGAGGACAGATGGCAGTCTCCAACCATGATGCTGAAATTAATACTATTAAATATGATTTTCTGATTTAAATGTTGCACTGCAGGAGTAATGGGTCTACTCTTTTTTCTACAAAATATTTGAGTAAAAATTTGAAGATGTCTGTTAAAAGGAATAGAAATAAATTTAATTGTGCTACCAAGTTGAAAAATTTATCTTTTACCATAAGGTTAATCTAAAAAATTATTATAAATTGAGAGCTAGGATGAAAGCAGAGGATTATTGTTCCAGGAGAGATTTGAATTTACCAATACCTCAAACTCTTATAGAGTAAAGATTAGAAGTTGTGGTTGGAAGGTAGTTGTATTCTTTTCTTAGTTTGAACATTTTATTTAACCTTGGAATTACTTCATACCTCTAACTACACCTTTCCAAAACCATATTTTACCAACTTTTGTTGTGAAAAAAGCTTAACTATATGATTAACTGGGCATATACCACCTGCTTTAAAAGAGGAAAAATTAAAAGTACTTCAGTTTTCCTCTCTTGTTACTTACTAACAGATGAATTTTGCCAAATTTCATTTTGCTGAAAACTGCCTAGGAATTAGAGATTACTTATTCACTCATGCCTAAAACGAAGCCAGAGGGTAATATTGACAAATGTATTTTTCTGAGTTCTAATAGAAGGTTCTTTAACAGCTCTAGATGTATTTTTATTTTGCTGCCTTTAGCATTGAACTAAACATTAAATTACAAGCAAATGCTGTGATATCATTTCCAATGCAGGAACTTCATGAATATCACATATCTGCAGGACTCACTTTGCTACTTAATATACAGGTTAGGAAATCCGATATCTTCCTGCTTTATATGATGTAATAAATGTGTTCTTTGGATGTGTAAACCAAGTGCCAGCTCTTCTTCCTCAAGCCTAGACCTTTATTGTGTGCATGTGTTCGTACAATAAACTTTTACTTCGTTTTGTTGCTTCATCTTTTTCTATTTAAATTATTATTTTATTCCTCTTTCCTCTTGTGCCTTTAATTATTACCTCTTGAATAGCTGACATGTTGTTTCTGACATAGCATATTGTAACTTTTCAGTCTGATTCACTAAATTCAGCATCCCCAGCTGATTATGCCAGATGGGTTTTGTTTGAGCTATTACCCAAATATTGTATGCCACACAAAATCAATACAGATTTATGAATTTGAAATAAAATGGTGATGCATAGAAACAGCAGCTGATTTCCTTGAGGAATAATTCCATCAAGTGGCTTGAAATATAAAAATAATACTTTATATGATGTTTATGGGGAAACACTACTGATAGCCTAAAAAAATAGATCTTCATCCTACATAATATAATGCTTGAGATCTCCATGGTGTTAAGGGCAGGTCTTCAGGTACTCCTGTGTTTTGTGAATGGAAGGTCTCATGCTGAAAATTTTAGTGGCACTGTGTGTGCACATTAACATTGTCTCCACCAGAAGACAAGTCATCTGACTTATAGTACTAAGCAAGTAGGATAAAATAAGAAATATCTTTTTCTTTCTTTTTCTTTTTTTGTAAAAACATTACTTGGAAATCAACATAACTCCAATCTCAGTGTTTCTTTGTTTTCCTTTCAGACATTGCACACAGTTGCAGTCCTGGTTTCTGCTCATCAGACTCATATTTCAGTGGCTGAAAGTTATAGTATTGCTTTTGCTTCCTTATTTCACCTTCTTAGAGACCTTCATTTTCGATCTCTCTCCATAGTGAATGACATTCGTTCTGTTGTCCTGTAAATAACTTGGCTTGAATTCTGCCTGATCCTGGAGATTTGCTTCTTCTAAATCTCCCCAATTAATTTAATCCCTTTGCCACACAGACTCTGCAGTCATCTAAGATAAAGTATTCTCACTGTCTGTGCCAAACAGTGTCCTCTATTGCAAATATACTCAGAAGCATTGATTAAATATGCTGATTATAACTTTTTGTTCTTGAAATCATCCTTCTGTTTGATGTTGTTTGAAACTTTCTTTACTGAGGATTTTTTGAGGACAGAAATAATGGTTGCACAGATATTCTAATGTGTTTAGAACTCATATGCAATGTCTTATAAAGGATATCTGCCTTGTTATATTTTGTGTCTTTCAATTTCATCCTTTTGGTTTTTCCCTGCATTTGAAGCTTTTCTTCTCTTTCCTCCTTTCCTGCATCATCTACCATCATAAGCAGACAGACAACATAATACATTTCTAAATATATACACTACTTCTTTACAGCCAAGCTAATGGAAAAAAAATACATAGAAGGATGAGTTTCATTAATAGGCTGTAGGGGGTACAAAGAAATTTGGATTTTGCTTGTTCAGAATGTGCTGAGGTTGATTTAAAGTGAAGAAAAAACATATGGTAGTAAAAGAGAGAAGAGAAAGCCACAGACAGTGCCACAAAAACAATTTTTGTTGCAATCTGTGAGCCAATGAATGTCTGATAGAAAGTAATGGAATGTGATTTTTGTTGTTGCTGTTTAGGAACCCTGCAATGGTATGTTGAACAAGATGCAGCTGATAAATAGATTTCTGCTGACACTCCATGGGAGCCAAATTACAAGTGTGGTAATAGTAGAACAAATGAACAAATTAGGATTATTTCACTGTCAAATACAAGTGTGAGTGTTTTAGAAATAAATAAATAATAAAAAATAAGTAGGTTTTTACTGAATATTAATCTAAGAAATTTAAAAAGCAATGTTGCCCTGCACAGCAACAAAGATGAAATATCTATAGAAAATACAGAGAATATTTCACTGCTAAATGAAATGTTTATGTATAAATAAATAAAGACATGTAATAAGAGAACCTTCTGGAGAAGAAATTGCCTATTAGGTAAGAGCATTATTTTTCTCTTTTACAACTGTCACCGAAACCAATCAAGAAAAAAAAAGTGACAGGCCAAATTCCTAGGGGTACCAAAAATTAATCCTCAAGTAAAATAGCATCTTTTATATTCTCAAATGCCTAGTATGAACTACAATCAGGATTTTGTCAATATATCTCATCTTCCATAACAGAAAAGCAGATGGCAGATAGGATGATGACACATCTGCAAAGCACGTGTGGAAGGACCAAACAGGTGAACATCTATGGTTTGTTTTTAGGTTCAGTGCTAGCAAGAAAAGCACTGTGGAAGGTGGAAGGCAAGCAGAATTCTTAGCTTTTTCTGTCAAGCCAGTGTTTGCTGCTGGTCTTGTCAGTCTGGGAAGTTCACCAAAGGAGTCTTTGAGGCACATTATTACACATAGATGTTTAGAATAGAAATTGATAATAAATTACGAACATGCCTAAGTAATACCAAGACAGCTACAATTACACTGTACCAAGTCTCAATCTTTGTGTTGGAGGGCATTATATATAGATCATTACTATGGAGTACTGAAAAATAAATATAGTTATTATCATAACAAAAGACTAAAAGCTTTCTGACACACTATAGATTATTACCCAGAAGAATGACAAATTGCTGGGATTTATAGCTTTTAGGTATTTAACGAAAACATAGTCAGGAGAATATGTCATTCTGCTATCAGGAAATAATTGAATTGCTGTGATTGCCAGGAATCTGACACTGGTGGTAATTTTGATTTAAAAGCTAGTGGAAGGTACTTTTCACACTGAGAATCTAAACTACAAAAGACATGTAGGCAACATGGAGCTTTTTCTGGGAATAGCATCTCAAAAGCTCATAAAACAAGAATCAAAATTATAGGAAACCTCATCGTTTGAAAATCTTGCAGAATTTTGGTGCTGGTAGCTTGATAAATAAGCATATAGAAAGAAGCTGGTCTGGAAAAATTGGAAAGTGATCTGAAAAAATCAAAATAATTAGAAGTGCTAACTGCAGTTTTTAGTACTGTCCTTGATTTCACATTGAGGCCAATACAGTGGCAAAAAAAGAAAAGTGTCCTGATAGGCAAATATTTATTTATATAAAGGTCATGAAGAATGCAACATAACCTAATATGTAATGGAACTTCCACAATAACAATTTTTTCTAAAGGAAAGATTATAATTTCAAATTTTGGACAAACTTTAAATTAAACTTTAATATGTAACCATAGATAAACAAATGATATTTGGTTCTTTTAAATTACACGTGGTAAACAGGAATGACAGTCATAAAGAAAGGCAAAACTTGTAAATATAGATGTCAGATTTATGGATTCCCTTTAGAAAGGTGAATTTTGAAAACCGAATTAATAGCTTTTACAATTAAATTTTGATTCTATGGCAATGGAAATCTAAAACCTAGAAATCTAAAAGGGTTTTAAGAAAAGATGAATGGGACTTTCTGGTGTTACTCTTCTTTAACTGGAGCTTTATACAGAGCATGTGGATTGATTTCTGTTTCATACACCTCTTCTCCCAGGACATTAAGACACTCAAGAGTACAAAATCAGTGACTGCCTTCTTTCACAGGAACTGTGCATTACTCATTCAGAATGGAATCATTCTTATGTTCTCTTTTGAACTTCATCACTTTCCTTTTTCCTTAGAAGACCTCATACCATTACACCTACATGAATGGTGTACTCAAAACATCTACTCCACTTGGGGAAAAAAAAAAACAAACAACCAGCCAAAGAACCCAAATCTTTACTTCCTTTATGCATATATAAAATATATTTTTACAAACAAAGTCATCTTCAACATTGCATTGCAATCAGTCTTAAAATGCAGATGATGGAGATCTTTTCTGAATTGTCAAGAGTTCACTCTCCCAACAATGCCACCTCAACCTCTTCCCTAAAAGCCAAAGATATTTTGGTGTTATTTAAGTTTTTAATTAAAAAATGGTACTTCTGTAGAATGACAGAATGATTGAAGTTGAAAGGAACCCAAGGATGTCAGCAGTTCCAAGTTTCTCCTCAGACAGGGTCACCTAGATACAGTTAGCCCACACTGTGTACAGGTTTCTTCTGTGACCAGCCCATGGAAAGAAATCATGCTGGAGCAGTTTTGTGTAGTTTCTCATAACTTCTTTTCTACAGCAAGTATGGCGGAAGTTGATATAAATAGTCTCTAAACAGGACATATTTTTCATACTAAAGAACAATGTCTAAAAATTTTTAAGATCTCAAATATCCTCTTTTAATTCTTGAGGGCTCCCAGTGTTACCCAAAAGAAAAAACTTCCTTAGAAGTTTTAGGTGCTATTTTAGAGCTTGGTGGAGACAAGGGAAAGGAAAGAAATTATCTAAAATGTTGCCTGTATACTGTTTTTCTTACCAGATGTCTTAAGACATTAAAACTTCTGTTATAGTTATTAAAACCTTCCTCAAAATAAATGAGACAGGGATCATATTTTGTATTATACTAAATTAATGTATTTTCAAATAGTTGCTATGATAAACCTTGAAGATTTCATTTATTCGTAAAATACTAGTTGAATTTCAAATGTTATGTAGGCTGTACACTGAGTACAGGGCAAAAAGCCAAATTTTTAACATTTTTAATCTTGGCTCCTAAAGTTACTCTCTCTGCAGTTTATGGAAAGCCACTTAGAGACTCTGCCTTGATAGATTTATATTTTGCTATTACCTTACAAGTTTCTTCTGCATATTAATTACCCAACACCTATAGAACACTTTGAGACTCTAGAAGATGATATATTTCTGTTACTTAGTAAATCCACTTTTTCATTATATAGTATGATACACAGATTTGTAACTTAGGTTTGCAGACATGAAGCAGGAATATAAAACTTTCTGCTAAACAGTGAAATTAAGAGTTAGCTAACCTATTAATCTCTCCAAATGATGCTAAAAATTTGCAAACTCCCTACAGAAAATATCCTTTCTAAAACACAACCTTTTTTTCTACTCTTGAACAAACAGATGTTTATGACTTCCACATGCTGCAGCTCTGTGAACTCATCACAGAACCTTCTCCAGACTCTGGGTTCTACATATGTGTTAGCCTTAATTAATTAGGCAAATGACTTCTCTGCTGATCACCAAGACCATCTTGCCATTGGTTTTGTAGTGTTCAATGCAAGTTCATCTCTACCTCAAATAAGAAAAGCACTTATACTTTCCTTACATTCCTTCCTGTTTAAAATATTCAGATTTCTCTTCTTGAAGACAGCACTGATATATGGCGTTGTGTTTAGGAAATTCAATATCATTTATAGCTAGAAAAGAAACTGAGGATAAGCATTTAAAGGGCAAAGTTTTTTTGACCCATTCTTCATCTGTTATTATTACTTTTAAATTAATCTCTACAAAAGCTCTTTCCTAGACTACTGAAGTTAATGGGAATATTACCTTTAATGGCTCTAGTAGAAGTGGATAAGTCTGAGGGAGCAAAGTGTTCTTTAAAATGTATTGGTGAGCCAAGTAGTCTCTTGAATCAGTTTGCTTTTGACCAGCAATATTTGTTATGATCCACAATGTTTTCCTGTAAGATTATGTGGAAAAAGATACCAACAGGAACAAAAAGGTTTTATTCTGGGTTAAGGTCCGCATTGGCAGCAATGTTTTGCTGAGTTGTTTTAAGTCAAACCCTGTGCACAAAACCAGCACAAATAAATTCACATCCATTGATGCCCAAGACAGACCATTCCTTTAACAACACAGAGACTTCAGGGCATTACTTTAGATACATATATCTAGAATGGATAGATATAAGTCAGGACAGAAGTATGCTGACAACACACTGAAAATACTTTCAACAAAAAGCTCAGTAAACATCACCTTGCTTCTGTCAGCATTCTGATTTCTAGGTTTCTTAGAACTACAGAATTCAGTATTTCTCAGAATCACAAAAATGTTAGATGAAAAATGACATGAGGAAATTCTCTTTTAGTTGAGAGAGACCTACTGCAAATGACAGACTACGTGAGCTACAACTTTGTTTATATGAGTCTTGAAAAACTCCAGGGGCTGATTCTCCTGTCTGTCAGGACAAAAACTTCAGTTTCATTATCCTCTTTGGTGGTGAGCTTTTTCCTAATGCACACTTTGTAAATCCTAAGCAATAATTTGTGCTTACTGTCTCTTGCCTGATACTATTGGGAAAAGATTTGATCTATCATTACTATAACAACATTTTAGGTAAGTGTAAGCAACTGTTAGATCACCCTGAGCCTCTCACCTCTCTGCAGACTGAACAAGACCAGCCCTCTTATTATGACTCCATCAGACATGTATTGCAGTATCTTAAATATCTTATTCCTCCACATGATTTCTTCCAGTTTCTGTTTCACTTCAACTGGTGTCCTACTACTCTTCCTATTGCAGTCTCACTGTTAGTGACTGAAGGATGATAACCACAGCCCTGCTGTGCAAACCACAGCCCTACCAAAGCTGTGCAGCTGTGGTTATTTGCCATGAGAGCACATTGTTGGTTCATATTTAGTCTGGCATCCACGAAAACCTGCCCTGAATACCAACACAGTACTCAGCCTATTGGTTCATAGCCTATTCTGAAGCACAGTGCAAAACCCCCTGCACATTCACTTTTCAAACTGTATGAGGTTCCTTTTGTCCTGGTCCTTATGTTTATAGAGATCACTCAATTTTTCTTGAGGAATAACTGCATTGTCCCTTTTAAATTATACCCAGTTAAAGGACCAAAGACTAAGCAGAGGAAGATAAGGAAGTTTTTCCGTTTGAATGCACAGCTGAAACATCTTTAGGGATTTTAGTAAGGACTAATTTTCAAAAGATAAATATAATTTGTATTCTGCTGTTAAAATTTACCCAGACTTTTAGCTTTCTCTACTAACTATTTAAAGCCTTTGAAGAGTTCTCAGCATAAGACCTTTGGAAAGTCCCATTAACACCTTCTGGAATTTTAAACTCCGTTTTTTCCTTTTAAGACTGACTGCAAAAGTGCTTACACTCAAAGTCCAGTTGGGAGTTGTGAATCTGAGTAACTCAAACAGTTGCAGAGGGTATATGAGATAAAGTGGTTGTAAAATCAATGAAAATAAAGGGCAGTACATTTGTAAAGAATATAACTGGAGCAACTGACAATACAAAAAAGTACAGAAGAGTATTCTATTACAAAATAAAAAATGAAACTCATGGATCTAGGCTTTGTAGTTCAGACTATTAAGTGTTCAAAGGAAACAGAGTGTTTAAATGGAAATGAGGTGACTCAGAGTCTTTGACTTGATTTAACTTGCTCTACTAAAGCTAGAGAGAAAAATAAGACCACATTTCAGTGAAAGGGAATATGCCAATTTTAAACCAAGAACCTTTAATAAAACTTCCTGAAAGAAAAATCTATCGGACTGCAGAAAAGAAAACAACAAAATACCATCCCAAAGGTAATAAATGTCAGAAACCCCAGCACATGGAACATTTTAACTGATCTCAAACTGGTCAAAACATTTGTGAATGAACAATAAGGATCAATCTCAAATGGACACAGAGGCAGACAAAATAACCTGATAGGTCTGTTCTTTCTTTAACTTCTGTGAATTTATAGCAAATTAAATAAGCACTGGGATATGGTGCCAGCACTGACGAAATAGTATGGAAGGGAAACAAGAGACTAACCTTGAAAAGAGAGAAAAGAGGAAGAATATTTTTCTAGCTTGTAAATATAAAATTTTGACAATTAACGTGGGCCAAGCTCATTTTAGGAGAAAATAGCAGTGAATATTCATATCAGGCATGAGCAGAAATGGGATAAATATTTTTAAAAACATTATGCACTTTCATTAGAGAAATGGGACATTGTTAAGGAACTTGGATGAGACTCTATACATAGAGTCTATATAGAGAGATTATATATAGAGATGATATAGATATCTCCATCTATATGAGATGGAGATATTTAGACTCTAATATATAATATTAGATATTTAGATAAAATACTACTTTATGACAAACAAAGCTTAAGAAAGGTTTTGCAAACAGAATTTGTTTTTTATGTGAAAATTAAATCTATGATGTACTGATGTTTAAATTCATACATAATTTGTATCCTGACTTAACTTCCATGAGATCATAACCACCAGGTAAAAAGAATACTCTGTACTATTTTGTTAAAGATGGATTTAAACCCAAAGCTCTGGAAAATATTTAAGGAACAAGAAGAAGCAAAGGAAGTAAAAAGGAAAGATTAAGCTTTACAAGATCATTTTCTCTACACCAGGCAGTAAGGCAAAGAAGGACTGCAATTTCCAAAGGTGTAACTTCAGAATGTTCTGAATGCAAGAATCTTTCTTTCAACACAGACTGATATTTTTTTCAGTCCTGAATTTTTGTGCCATTAACTTAAACCTCATATATTATAATTAAACAAAATCTATTTTAGCTGGCTGTGAAGTTTAGAATATGCATAAGGTTCTCCACAGGTATAAGAGGATTTCTTTTTCAGCTAATTTTTTAGGTTGTTTTGGGTATGAGTTTTCTGTGGATTTCTTTAGTTGGTTGGATTGGTTGTTTTGGTTTTAATTTTCCTGGCTGTATTTTCCTTACAATAAGGAGTATTGCAAAATAATCACTGGCAAGGCTGTCACTGTTTCACATGCACTGGCCAGCAGATTATTTTAGTTTTAAAATTCAGAATCTCTTTCAGCAGTTCCATAAAAGTCAGTTTATTAAAAAAGTCCTTAGCAAATATTGACACTGCTGTTGTCTGCTGCCCTGGGAAACATGAGATACTGATTCTACAGAAACATATCTAAATTTCTTAAATAATCCAAATAAAGATTTTATAAAGTACTGCAGTGACTACAGAGAAGTATTACTTTCTACTCTGTTTGGAATTCAATACCTGTGTCCAGCTTGTAACCAAGAAAGAACATATTTAAAATTTTAGCTTTATGTTGTGATGATATGTTGTGGTTTGCTGCACATTTGATAGGCTGAACCACAGTCGGGTTATTAAATACCATATGTCACAAATGTGAAGGTATAAAACAAGTTCTGCACCTGATTTTTCCAAAATACATAATCCATTCAAGAAAGTATTTGAAATCAGCCATAAACAGTTTATATCCCTAAGAAAAAGTAGGGAGTTTTGAGACTATGGACAGGCACTGCAGAAAATCTGAGACACTAGGAAAGATTTACACAGAAATGTAAATTGTGAATAATAGGGCATTCAAAATAACACTTCTGAAGCTTACCTGCATATAGCTCTGAACCTGGATTTCTATTTCCTCATTGCAAGTCCTATTTTGTTCTGGTGGTTATTTGCAAGACAATCTATCACTCACAGTTTTTTAGGACAAAGTAAGGTCCTGTTAATACTAAAGGGATACAGCACAAAGTGGAGCAGCAGAAATTTCCTATTTGGACATGCATCTTAAAAGAGCCTTACAGTGGAATCAGTACTTCTTGGCAGTGCTGGGTGGCACAGTTGCAGAGCTGAACCATCAGTAGAATGTGCTCGTACCATTAATTGAAAAGTAGTGTGTATGTTGATACTATTTTATTGTAAGAATGACTGATTAGAAACCTAAATCAACACTGAAGAAGCATTTAGAATTTATGTTTATTTATGGACCTTATGTTTAGATTAACAATCTAGCAATGTGTGATACAGCAGTAATTTCTGTACTATGCAGTTTTTGGCTTACTTTCCTTGGTAATGACATCATACATTCTTAAATTACAGTATCTGCTTCTCAGATTAGAGCTCTGTTTATTCCCCACATGGCTGAGCAATACAGAATTTAGTTTTTTTTCATGTCCAAAGCACAGCATATGTGCTGTTGTTTTAAATGAAGTGACAAAAATAAAATTCTCTAAACTGCTCTAATTTCTTCACTCTCCCTTTTGTCACTAGACTTCAGTACTTTACAAAGCACTGCACTGCATTTTTAATGTGCACTTCAAATTCTATAATGTTATTCAGCTAAAATATTCCCAGATCCTTTTGAGATTGTGTCTCAAGGTGTATGTGAATGTCTAATGTTTTCTCTCAATGACATCTTCTAGAAATTGTGCACTGGGGATTACCAAACCAGTATTCTTTGTTTTTCACCACTAAAACATGTGCTCCGAGATTTCACCTAATAGTCAAAGGTGTTGATTTAAGCCTCTCATAATGTACCTGAAACATGATTCTCTTCATTAGCCTGATTTATTTCAGTGCTGTAACCATGTACAAATAAAGACCAGGTAAAAGGACAGATTGTACATAATCACCCTTTCGCTAGTGATTCTGCATAAATCTGCAAATGAATATTATTACTTGGCAACTAGCAGAGACTGAACAATCTGGTGAGTTTCTTCATTATATTTTTACCGTCAATTCCATCAATAGGATACTTTGAGAGCCCTCCCAACAAAACAAACCTCCTATGTACCAGTGACATTTCCCACACAACAGCTCTGCCTCTCTTCTCATGAAGAGATGAGCTAAGGAGAAAGGAAATAAGCTAAAGTCAATGAGAGATACAAGTACCTCAGCAGTTCTCTGAAAATTTAAGGCACCTTTATACAATCCATTTTTATATTCAGTAATGTATTTAATGTAGGGAATTTGAATAGTAGTAGTCTATGTCTTCAGGCTCTACATATCTATAAAAATTACTAGATCATAAGAAAAGTTATCTTCAAATGATAATAAGTTAAATCAGGTAAAGTTTCTTTGTAGAGTGGCCTTTTTCTCCTATTTATCTAAAAAATTAAATGTTGCAAGTTCTTTAGCATATGCCAGCAGCTGTAAGAATTAAGGGGCTTTCAAAGGCTTTCAGTGGCAGATTACCCTTAAAAAATTACTCTTCAATGTCAACTATTATTGTTCCTATTTTTCTAAATTATATTCATATAGTGAACTGTCTAATAAAATTCTATTTATTTTTTGACTTAGTCATATGTGTTGATAGCAGTATTGTTTAAAGAACTCCTTCTCAATACCAGTGTGGGTAGAATACTAATTACTGAAACATACACCACAAAAATGTTTTTGAGGCATGAAATTGTCTCTGTCTTCTAGAGACTAGTGGGAGTTTCTCCAGGATAAAATATTGAAAAATAAGAAATTCTGAAACATAAGATACCAGCAATTCTCAAAGTAAATCCAAACCAGAAACTTCTTCCTGTCAGATAGGGAAATAAATATTTAATAAATATTTTCTCTTTTATCACCTTTTACAAGAAAAAAATACTAATATTCAAATTTGGAGATATTATCTTTAAAAAAAAAAAAAAAGAGTAGGCAATTTGTTAACTTTGAAGTTTTTGAAGAGATGCTTTGAGGATGAGAGATGTTTTACAGCACATCTTGTCTCCCGATAGGCAGGCATTTACAACGATGTGGATACTGCAGCCCTGATTTGTTAGCAGTTTATAACTGCCCAGTAAAGTGTAAAACAGTGAGCCAGGCAGTAAAATACCGAATGGATGGATCCAGTCAGGATTTTTAAGATTACTGCTAAATGTCCAATATACCAGGTCTTAAACTTCTTGCAAGCTGACATCTCCCTCAGCATAAACTTGTAAAAGCAGAGTAATCAAGGTTTGACCTTGTCAGACTGCTGGTGGGCAAGAGGAAACTTTCCACTGCTGTACTCACAAGGAGGTTACACAGTGTCATGCAAGACCTATGTGCCTTTAAAATTGAACCTCATGCATTTACCTGATTTATCCATTCATCTGTTTGCTGTGTCACCCTGTCCTTCATCAGCTCATGTCATCAATAGATTAAATACAGTTATTTCACTATGAATAAATTGGGTGTTAACCTCCTCCTACAGTGAAATACTCTGGAAAAGTTGTCACAGAAAGTAATCCCTAATGTGACCTTAAGCTCTTCCTTCTTGTTAATTTTAATTAACTAACATGCCAATCAGATTTTTAGTGCCATTTTTTTTCCTAGTCATTATCACTGTTTTTGTAGATCTTTATTTTAATCTATGTATTGGTACCTCTGCCCAGCTGCCTCTGAGTGTGTGGATGTGCATTTTCATGTTGGGTTACTCAGACAATTTGCAAAACTGTGGAAGATCAACAATGCCATCTGCAGGTATAAGATAACTCCTGATCTGGAGACACACTTGATTTGAAATTTTTATCTTCCTACCTTGTATTAGGCTATTTTTTCCTAGAGTGAAGTTAAAGGTGGCCAAAACTGTGTCTGTTTTGCCAGACAGCATCTAGACAAAAAGATTTTGGTTTTGATCTGTATATTATTAGCATATACAAAAGATTGAATAGAAGGCTTTTTTAGACTTATTCAAACTGCTCAAAGATATTTAATCTGCGAAATGGAACTTTAAAACCTGTTAAAAAGATGTCTTTCCATCTTCCTAATATACTTGGGGTTCCAGTAAGTTTGTGAATAG
Source organism: Cisticola juncidis (assembly GCA_013400215.1). Lineage (NCBI taxonomy): Eukaryota > Metazoa > Chordata > Aves > Passeriformes > Cisticolidae > Cisticola > Cisticola juncidis. The sequence continues at coordinate 516,933 of VXBR01000289.1, read as the reverse complement.
AGCCAAGACTGCTTTTCTAATGATCTGTCACATTCTCTTATTTTCAAGTGGAGCCAGTAGCAAACTCTAGAAAGATGCAAATGCTATGGTTAGTCCCTCTTTCTTGTATTTTCTTTTTTCCTCACCTCTCTTCCATACAGAATTTCAGGTATAAGAGGTGAGGTATAAATGTCTCAGAGAACAATAAATGCTGTGACAGACTGAGTGGATTACTGGAAATGCACAATTCAGAGTATTTAATCTTTTTTGCTGTCTTCTGTTAGTGAAAGTTAGTCATTCCCTCCTTATTGAAGACAAAGAAGATTCATAATTCAGTGAATTACAAACTGTGAGGAAAAATGCACATTAGTTTTATAAATGATGATCTTCCCATAAACTTCCTATGAAATTATCTAACACCTACCATAACTAAAGTGAAATAAAATCACTAGTTTTACTTTTTTTTTCCCCATCTGGGTAAGCATATTATTAGAAGAAAGAAAAACTTATAGTCAGACCTGAAATTTCTAAATATTGTTTTTATTTTTTACCTCAGTCAGTGGCTCTGGGCAAAAGCAAAGGTTTTTGTGCTCACTATCTACATGTGTGAAATTAGAATATAACGCTTACCTCTCACAAGGGAATCGTGAGCTTTTGATTAGATAATGCTTGTAAGCTGTTCTGAGGCTGTAAGCAGCATAAAAAATATTCCTAAAACAGTACTCTCTTATAAATACACTTCTTAGAGAATGTAAAATTAGTAGTCCTTTAGAAAAATTCTATGGTCAAGTATTTTCATGAGTGAAAGTAGTTTAGTCTTCTCAGTAAGCCAACTCGACTGAAAGGTTTTGTTCAGAAAGAAGACATTTATTGTCATGCAATCTACTGAAGAACCTGTTCAAAATTTAACAAAAGCAATGTGATCCTTCCAAAAATATTTTTTTCCCCATATTTTGTTATTATTAAGCTGGAATTTCATTGTGAGTGATTTATTTCAAGTTTCCCCAAAATGTAACTTTGTATATCTTCCTAAAATTGATAATTTTGGAATAATTAAGAATGGATAGTTTGTATGGGAAGTATTTATAAAGAAGAAAAGAGTCTGAAAATGTTCACAACTCTACTTAAATATGTTTTGGGATACAAGAAAATATTTAAGGGGTGTTGTTAATAAATATAAATAAAGTGAAAATCATAAGCTGCTTTTTTTTCTGGCTTCAACAAACCACAATAGATTTTAAAATATTTGCAATGTACTTCTTGGCTAGTAATGAATTTATGTAAATGTACTCTCATTCTTAATTTGGCCTCTCTGTTTTTAGAGGCTATCACCCGTAGCTGATGGCCAGATGCACTTGCAAGCAGCTTTGCCCCACAGCATGACAGCGCATAATTTTTCATAATGTCATCTTTCCAGTGTCTATATGTCTTCCTCTCCCCCCTCAATCTCTTGTATTTAGTGAATTTACTTTGGATTACATTCTGAAATAGATTTTACGAGTGTCTAATGAACTGGCTGCATGATAACAACTCTGTTGACCTTGCAAGCATAAATGTGGAATTCAGTGCTGCACCTCTAACAGGCATGAACGAACCAGCAGATGCAGCAGAAGTGTGAAGGGGTTGATTAGCTCAAAGGTACCTTTGAGACCACCAAAAACAAACTGCTGTAAAGGACAATTAGCATTGCAATGCCTTTCCTGAATTTTCCTATGGATCAGAAGGCTGTACTGAATCTCAATGATGCTTTGTATCCCAAGACATTCTATGCCTGTGTGGAAGTGCTTTTTACACATCTCCTACAACCCACCTACTGACAAAATCCTTCATCACTAAGCTAAGTTTTGAAGTGTTTTTCCTTCCTTTCCAAATCACTATATCACAAAATGTACCACCTGTGCACAGGAAAGAAAAAATAATACCTTTGCTTTCCCTTCCCTGCTTCTGCTTAAAAATAAATTGGACTGAAAACTGTTTAAATGTGAGAATTTTCTGTGCCCCTGTGGTTCTGTATAACACAGAAGTAAACAGTATTTCTGTACTTTGGTAATACCTGTAGTATTAAGACAGTTTAAAATTGTGTTTGTGACCTTTATGTAAATGCTGTTGCTCAGAAAAACTAAAAAGTGCTTTCATTGCCAGATTATTTGTTTGAGGTGCTATGATTGAGATAAAATACAAGTGAGACAAGTGCAATTTTAGGAGCTTATCAACATTTCTTTGAGCTGATTTACATTTTGCCAGTGTTTATATCTGGCATCCTGCCTCAGGGTTTAAAGCCTCAGGTTAAAGTAACTGTTTGAAGAAAACTTAAACCACTTTTTCCCTTTACTTCTTATATATTAATCCTCTCAACCCTCCCCTGCAACCAATACAATTTCTTGTACATTTCTTGGAACATTGCCCTCCTTGGGTGCAGTATTGGATTCAGTATTGCTGAATCCCTCAACCAGCTTTGTGAGAGATGAGTGCACAGAAGGATGCTCTCCATGTTCTTAAGGATGAAATATATGTAAAAACTGAAATCCAGTATTTGTAAATAATAGTTTGACTGTCCCATTATAGATAACATACTTTGAATTCTACCTTTGAAGGACTTTGTATTCCAGTTGGATAATAACTCCATTTTAGTAAAAGATTGACTCTCCTTATTACCTACCACTTGGTAATATCTTTCTTATTAATGAGGAATCCTCGTGGCAATTGTTGTAATGGGAAAGACCATTATTCCACAGATTTAAAAAAAATAATAAAACATTCACAATCTGATTTTAAAATTCTCTTTAAAACTTAACCCTAGTTTCTATGTATTTCTCCTGGATGTACAATTATCCATTTGGAGGGAAAATGAGAAAGACTTGGCTCAATACCTGTCTTGACCTACTTAACTGGCAATTACAAAAATAAGCTTCCTGCTACGCTTAGCTTTTTTCACTTTAAGAGCTATAATGGTTGTTATTAGTGTCATTATTATTAACTGTAGCTGCTAGACACTATCATTGTTTTACTGTCTTGTCATCTTTATGGATTTATGCCTACAAAGCTTTATTGAGTCCTCCCTCCCACCCTTAACTGCAACACTCTAAAGGCATGAGTGAACTTACCTACATTTCTGGATTAATAAGCCTGGACTTTAGCGCTTAAAATAGCATTGCAGAAAGCCTAATTATCTTCCACATACTAATCCATCATGCTGCCAGTCTTCCTCAATCACTCTGAAAAAGCCCATGATTTTTAGCTGAATTTTTCCAAAGCAGTTTCCAGGTTGTTATAAGAAAGGGCACAGTTGCTCACAGAGATTATACTCCTTCATTCCTTGCATGTTCAACTTACCTTTGTCTGCACTGGGCCCAGATCTACTAAACCAAGCTGGATGGAGAGTATTGATGCTGACAGGACATTACTTGTCACAGAAAGTATTTCACCTGTATGCAAGCAGTAGAAAATGGAAAGGCAGAAAACTTCTATCCCATTTGCGTTGCAAACGCTTTTTTTTAATGCAGATCCTGGAAAAAAAATAAAAAACCAACTCTCTATAAATAAACACACATTGTCTCATTTGATAACATATGAATTTTCAAATATCTGAATATGTGGAAGACCAGATTGTCTCAGTCTTGTGTTTTTGCTTTAACTCATATGTCAAACAGAAGGCCTGGTTTCCTGTTAACTTCCTTGAACATGTTTTAAGATAACACAGCATTGCAAGTCAGAGGAAATCAGCCATGAAGCAGAGCTAGACCTACACAGAATTATTGTTATCTGAAGGAAAGAAGGGAAGTTTATAATTGTTTCTTTCACCTTCCCTTCTGTTTTGTTTTGTTTGTCTGGTGTCATGAAATAGCTGGGGAATGGGGGGAACAGTTTTCAGCAATGCTTCTACACTTGTTTTTTAGCTAGTGAAAAACAGGCATTTTATTTTACAATAAAACTGCTTTGCACTTTGCAGAAGCAAAATGTGTGAATCACAGCAGATGAAGGAGATGCTGATTAAAGCATAAATTTTGCTTGCTGTAACATTTTTTTTCTTTGCAGACTGGTTCTTATCTTTGTTATCATTAAACTCTGACTCACTGAAAAACCTTGGAAGAAATGTGTATTCTTGTGGGTGTTTTAACATCTGAAATAAAAGACATAATAAAACATAATTCCAACAGGCAAAGAAAAGACATTGTCTTTTGTCCACAAGATAGAAAATTCCACAGATCTCCTTCATGAAATCCAAACTGACCATATTACTTGGTTACAAAAACTGTAGAAGCTGCATACTTCAGAGAGATCTACTGTGCATGGACATTTCCTCTGTGAAAAGACAGTAATTCTAGAATGTCTTTGATGCACTGATTTCACTGTGAATGCACAGAATAAACACCATGTTGGTATTGTTTGACAACTATTAATCAGAGTTTGTAAATATGGCAAAGAATTTGTCTCTATACATACTATAGTTACTGTCTAGGATTTCTGGGCACTGGTCTTTCACAGGGTAAAACAGAGGAAGGAAAGGGAAACAAATTTCCTTGAATAAGTCCATGTGTCTACCTAAAATTCTGTTAGGAATTCTCTGATCATAACGCAGATTTTGACGTCTGAGGTACTATCCCAGCTTACTTTTACAGCTATTAGGGAAAACAGACACCACTAAAGCACAAAATGTATTGTTTTAAAGCAGACATCTGAAATAAACTTGTTGAATTAAGCTGGAAAACAAAACAAAAACAAATCAAGCCAACAAACAACCTCCCCCTCCAATAAAACAGCAAGAAGAAATACCAAAGCAGGATTCAAAACTACTCCTGACTGGGAAAAAAGACAGCGCGTATCAGTCAGACAAACACATCCACACTGAAATGTCCACACTGTATGAAAGATAGATAAGAAGTATTCCATTGAAATTGTGTACTGATTGTTCTTAGTTTTGAAAGCCTCAGTGCCTTACAGATTTTGCATGGTCATGCACTGTCTGTTGCCTAAAATGTAAATGTTCATCTTTATACTCCTCATAATTAGCAAGCATGCCAGGTAATATTCCACAGTTACAACCTATTACAGATTCAGTCATCAATCTAAGGTAACATGAAGCACAGGTATAACAGTATAACATATCAGGAATTTATTTAACTTTTTTTTTTTTTTTTTTTTTTTTTTTTTATGGGATAGTAATAAATAGGGCAGCAAGCATCACAAAAGATTTTAACACTTCAGTATTTTTATTCTGTAATATGATTTCAAATCTCCTAATTACTTTCAGCAGGCATGTATTTTTCACATTAATAGAACACTTTGTTTTGGTTTGCTTCAATGTAAATCACATTTCTTATTCTTAAAAAATATCTGATATTTTCTTTCTCTAGTATATTAGACAAAAAACTATTTTTGATTTTTCTGAAGCAGTCAATTTGTCTGTTGCTAAAGTGAACAAGATAGTCAATCCAGAAGTCTCACAGGAGAATTCTGGAACTGAGCATCAAGCTTGTCACTGTAAAACTAGAGGTCAAGTTTTACCCTGAAATGCAGTCAACCACATTTTCATCAGAGAGCTTACACTCATGCACTCAGCAGCAGGGACTGTAAGAACATTTGACTTTCTAAAGGTCACAGTTTAGATCCAACAGTGAATTTCAGATTTTGTTACACTTGATACTGAAGTGCCAGAAAGTTAAGCACCACGATTCATCACCCTGACTTTCTAATTCCTTCTGCTGAAGTAATGAAAGTAGATGTAGAGGTTCAAGGTGGGTGTGATACAGCTAATTCAGTGGTTTAGGTGAGTGGTCCCTACTTCTAACACACCTGCTCATCTTTATTCTGACTCACAAAACAAAGCTAGTGAAAGAGGAAGAGAATGAGCAACATTCCTGTTGCCCTGGAAAATACAGCACAATGAGCTCTACTGAACAGATTCGTTGTTTAGTGGCTTTCCTGAGGGGAAGAGGAGTCAGAGGCATTGTTCTATCTGGTGACCAGAGACAGTGCCCAAGGGAAAGGCTTGAAACTGGGTGAGGGGGTGGTTATGTTGGATACTAGGAGAAGGTTTTTAACCCAGAGAGTGGTTGGGCACTGGAACAGCCTCCCCAGTGAATGGTCACAGCACTAAGCACCAAGCTTGAACAAGAGTTCAAGATGCATTTGGACAATGCTCTCAAGATGTGACTGGGGGATGGTGCTGTGCAGGGCAAGGAGTTGAACTTCATTGCTT
>VXBR01000289.1:440948-506040 GCA_013400215.1 Cisticola juncidis | reverse complement strand
AAGTTAAACTCTTATTTATGCACACAGTTTTTGCCCCTTCCCCCTTCCCCCTTCCCCCTTCCCTTTCTCCATCTTTCCCACTCTATCCCTGTGATAAATTCTCATAAGGACACCTAATGAACTTTGTTAATACATGAATACAGGAATATTTTCTTCAGTGTATAATATAAAACTTAAATGAGGTGCAAGAGACATTTTAAAACGGACAAAAATACATTATTTCCAAGAATATCACAAAGCACTGACTGGTTGGCCTTGCTCACATAATTTTTTCCTCATGTAGTCCTTGCATGTAGTGAGGTTTTCTTGAGTGAGGAAAAAAAATATTACAAAAGAAAATGTCCTGATGTGGGATTCTATTTCCAGTGCAAGAATGCAAATATTTTTTTGGTAAGAGATAGATAAGACAGATGATGTTTTATACACTTAGCTGTGAGAGAGAAGGAAAAATGGCTTAAAGTAATGGAACAGGATGGGGAAAGACAGCGGATCTGATGGATTACAATAGAGTGAAATAAAAATTGCAAGGAATAAAGAGAAAACTGTGAAAAGAGCAGACAATAATGGCATGATTAAAAACTTACCATAGTGAAGCCAATACAACTTAAAGAAAATATTTCAATTGTAGAATTATTGCAGGAAAGACAGTGAAATGGTATTCACTAGGAGCATTCAGAAAGCAGAAGTGAAGCAACTGTAAAGATATAAATTGGAATATGTCTAGAAGGAATATGTACCTATTACACACATTCAGAAATCCTATCTGAGACCAGACAAAACCACTTAAAGTCATGTGATGTAAGACAATATAAAAGTCTTCCTAACATTTTCCATTCTGTTTTTGAACATTTGTTTTCTTAATCTTTCTTTTACAGCAAATAACTTCATAAAGCGTCAGACTTGTTTTCACTTCCAAGTGAAAAATTATAACATGGCTTTAGAAAATAACTAAATGCTGTAAGACCTGCAAGAAAATAAAAGCAAAAATCAGGATTTTATTTTTTCTTTTTCTGAGTGAGGAATATTTAAGCAAAATTGGTCCTTATGCTTTATAAACAAAGAAAGAAATTAAAATAGGGTATCTGGTGTGTCATGTCCACCCACTACCTGATATCGATTTCCTTGAGTAGGAGTCTGAGTTCTGCTCTCCCCCTCCACAAAACTACGAGGTATTCAGCATCTACACTATACATATAACTTTTATATACATTGTAATTCCTTTCTTGTGTTGAATAAAGTTCCTGAAGAAGAAAAGCAAATGCTACAGAACATCATGAGGAAGAACATGACTGATATTGTGGATATCCCATCCTCTGTCACTCTGTGCCCAAATACCTACCAGCTGTAACACTGAACACAGGAACCAAAAATGTGAGCTGGGAGACAAGCATGCAATACCAAAACTAGAATTAAATGGATTGTCCTGGGAGCCATGTACAGCACGTAGGTCACAGGTCAAGTATTTTTGTGTTAGAGATAGAGAAAAAAACGAAAAAGGAGCTTGAAAAGCAATTTAATGCATTATTTAACAAGGAAGATTTTAAAAATTCAGTAAAAGCAAGAATCTGCACCCATAATGTAACAAAGAAAAGAAACAACATAGAAAAGAAGAAAAGAGAAGAAAAGAGAAGAAAAGAGAAGAAAAGAGAAGAAAAGAGAAGAAAAGAGAAGAAAAGAAAAGAAAAGAAAAGAAAAGAAAAGAAAAGAAAAGAAAAGAAAAGAAAAGAAAAGAAAAGAAAAGAAAAGAAAAGAAAAGAAAAGAAAAGAAAAGAAACCTCAATGAATTAAAGGTTTCTGAAACCACTCACTAGAGAAATTTAATTTTATGCAGTTAACTGACACACATTGTGTAGAAAGAGATGACAATAGATACAATATTTTACAAGCAAGTTTCAGTAACAATAGACAAGTNCTTAAAGTAATGGAACAGGATGGGGAAAGACAGCGGATCTGATGGATTACAATAGAGTGAAATAAAAATTGCAAGGAATAAAGAGAAAACTGTGAAAAGAGCAGACAATAATGGCATGATTAAAAACTTACCATAGTGAAGCCAATACAACTTAAAGAAAATATTTCAATTGTAGAATTATTGCAGGAAAGACAGTGAAATGGTATTCACTAGGAGCATTCAGAAAGCAGAAGTGAAGCAACTGTAAAGATATAAATTGGAATATGTCTAGAAAGGAATATGTACCTATTACACACATTCAGAAATCCTATCTGAGACCAGACAAAACCACTTAAAGTCATGTGATGTAAGACAATATAAAAGTCTTCCTAACATTTTCCATTCTGTTTTTGAACATTTGTTTTCTTAATCTTTCTTTTACAGCAAATAACTTCATAAAGCGTCAGACTTGTTTTCACTTCCAAGTGAAAAATTATAACATGGCTTTAGAAAATAACTAAATGCTGTAAGACCTGCAAGAAAATAAAAGCAAAAATCAGGATTTTATTTTTTCTTTTTCTGAGTGAGGAATATTTAAGCAAAATTGGTCCTTATGCTTTATAAACAAAGAAAGAAATTAAAATAGGGTATCTGGTGTGTCATGTCCACCCACTACCTGATATCGATTTCCTTGAGTAGGAGTCTGAGTTCTGCTCTCCCCCTCCACAAAACTACGAGGTATTCAGCATCTACACTATACATATAACTTTTATATACATTGTAATTCCTTTCTTGTGTTGAATAAAGTTCCTGAAGAAGAAAAGCAAATGCTACAGAACATCATGAGGAAGAACATGACTGATATTGTGGATATCCCATCCTCTGTCACTCTGTGCCCAAATACCTACCAGCTGTAACACTGAACACAGGAACCAAAAATGTGAGCTGGGAGACAAGCATGCAATACCAAAACTAGAATTAAATGGATTGTCCTGGGAGCCATGTACAGCACGTAGGTCACAGGTCAAGTATTTTTGTGTTAGAGATAGAGAAAAAAACGAAAAAGGAGCTTGAAAAGCAATTTAATGCATTATTTAACAAGGAAGATTTTAAAAATTCAGTAAAAGCAAGAATCTGCACCCATAATGTAACAAAGAAAAGAAACAACATANAAAAAAAAAGGCTATTCTTTTAATGGTAAATTGCACCACTGATTTTTTTTCAGGAGGTATAGTGACAAATTGGTACTGTGTTGTGCAAATATTTTTTCAGTGTAGCAGATAGAAACAAATTCATAGAATTAGAAAAGGGTATCCATACTTCACAGTGATGTTTATGGTATTTGTGCAGTGCTTGCTGCTTTTTTAACGGAGGTTAATGCAAGCTGTGCAGATAACTCAAATGGGATGCATTTATCAATTAATTTCCAGGAGAATCTCACTGCTTATACTATGGAATATTTTTGATTGCTATGCATTGTTATTATTAGATTACATTCACTTAATTGTATTTTATTTACAGACTTTCTACTCAGAAACTGAAGCACAGAAGGGTTTATCTCAGGACTTAAATCAAATGTATGCTGACTCCCTTCTATTTCCACAAAGTTTAGATGATATTGCTAAAATCTGTTGGCATCTGAGCAAATTAACCTCTTCAAGGTTACAGTTAGGCAATCAGCCCCACTACCCCAAGAATTCTGAAGTTGTAGAAGTCCCTTCTAGGGCTTTAAATGGACAAAGGAGCATAATTTTCTGGGTCTTCACTATGTATTTCCATCAGACTGAGGAACAAAGAAGATTTGTCTCTTAGTCCCACAGAATGAAATTCAGATCAAGGAAAAGGGAAGATCTAATGTGCAGTCAAAATCAGAATCCATTTGTATTCTGTGAGACAGTGAGTTTAAGAAGAAATAAAGAGAATCACATTTTTACTGTTCTTCTTTCACCACCTGTGGTCTGAGCCTATATATTAGGAATGTGGCTCTGTTAGGTTTCCTGTGTAGTAGATTTATATGCATACTTGATATTTCTCATAAAGTAATAAAAAACCCTCTAGATAACCTCCACTGAAATAAAAATATGATTAAATTACTCCTGTCTTTATTATATTACTTAGACAATATGAAAAAAAAATTGTAAATAAACTCCTCAGGTAAATACTTTTTACCTTCACTGTAGGTTCTGATAAATATTGCATTAAAATATTACAGTAGACCTAACCTGCGTATCCTAGTCATGGAACCTTAATGGTCTCAGCTTATGCTATATTAGACCTCCCTACTGTGATGAACAACTCTTATGCAGAAATAATAATCTCCATTAAAACAGAGCTAAATAAGTTCCCATTCCAACTATGTTGTTACAGATGCAAAGGGAGTGTGTGGGACCTAAAAGTCTTGAAAAAAAAAATCTTCATGAATATAATTTGTGTGAATCTCATGACTTCACTTAATTGATTTATAATGTAGCATTAAATCAACCCTTTTAACCTGATTACCCCCTTTCTTCTCAGAGGAGTCCATCCCTTGCTGGATTATATACTAAAATCTCCTCGTTATCTCGGTGTATGTCTAGCATAGCATTAAAAAAAAAAAAAATAACAAAATAATATCCATCATAGCTTTTATTGTTATTATCACTTTCAATTTTATTAGCTTGCCACTGAAAATCCACTAAAATTTGGAATGGATTTAAATACTGTAAATAAAATGTCCTTCGTTGCAGAAGTTTTTGTGTTCAAACTTAAATATTTACCAGAGACAAGAAGCCTCTAGTGAAAGTAATTGTTATCAACCCATTTTCTGAGTCAAGCTTTAGTGACCATCTAGCCAACAAAGTCGATCAGCATTTCACTATATATATTTCCTTTCTACAGAAACCTATCCAAACATGCAAAATTGTCTTTCCCTCCCTGCCTCTGAAATTTCTAAGTTCCTCTTCTTAGAAATTCTCTTCTGTTTGCACAGATTATCTTGTCACAAGGCAGGAGTGCTGTCTCTATTGAAGCAGCATTCTGCAAAATGTGAGAAAAAACATTTTTGCTACCTACTTCCAAGAGGATGCAGCAAAATGTGACAGCTATAAAAAAGCTTGTTATATGATTGCAATTAAGCCCCAGATGACCTTTCCAAGAAGACTGTGGTTGCCAGTGCCTTTCCAGGTGCAAAAATCCCTCTCACACTGAAACTCTAGCTGCATGAGTATTACTCCATGACTGGTTATCAGTGACCCATTTATAGCTCTCTGGGCTGATACAAGCTTTTCAAATGGCAGGCTCAAGTCATTACTGTGTTTGTCATATATCTTCCCCTACCCAGTCCCAGCTCCAAACTTTAAATAAGAATATCTTGGGATTTCAAAGAAATGGATCTGTGGTTTCAGAGAACTGCATTGTCTCCTTAACTGTAATGAGATTCAGATGCCAAAACAGATTTCAAGACCTTAAAGATACAGACCCTAAAACAATATACAACATTTGCTACTGCATACAGAAGGGAATGCAGCTAAGTTTGAAATATAATAGACCCTAAACAATTCAGAAGTGCTAAGCTCTCTCAGTTTCAAATGAAAACAGATTTTGTGGCTGCTGTTTACTCCAGATTTTGCTTTCTTATAGTAAGCCTTAAGGAAAAAAAAACAAAAACATCTCATCCTTGCCAAACTTTTTACATCTAGGAGTGTATATGGCAATATGAAGAGATTTCTACAAAACAACAAAAATACTCTTGGAGTTCTCTGGTTTTAACTCTTATCTGGAGGTCTTTGTTGAGTGACAAGAGCAATGCATTAATGAGGAGGAAATGAAAATGAAAAAACTGAGGAAGTGAAATGCTTGTTTTCCTTTACTAATAAGATTGGCTATTAATAAGAGACAATTAGTAAATGAATGCTTACTACCTCCTTTCACAATCAGCAGCAAACATAAAAGAGGGAGAAACACTGAAGCTAATAATAGAACTGGATGCATAAATAGCTGCATCATTCTGGATTAAATCACAGAAGCAAGCCAGAAAGAGAAAACTTGTTCCAAGGGAGGTCTGTGCAATAAGATTATTAAGTGTAAAGACTGTGCAGAAGTTTCCTTTAGTCCTTTAGTGGACTTTGTATCAAGCGTATGAACTGTACACTTATATAACTGAGTTAGTCAATTTAAAATTAATTTCAAGTTAATAGAGAAAGAGTATGCACTTCCTAAATATAATTATTTTCATGTCAAAATGGGCATTTAAAATAGATAAAACATAACTGTAAGTGACTCTTTGTCTCTACTGAGCAACAACTACCAAAGGACCATGTTTGTCCTTCAGTTCAGATAGAAATGTTTACACCATGAAAGCTTAAAAGTAGGTGATATTAATTCCTTCTCTAGGGTCTGGGGAAGTGATAGTCAGGTTCCAAAAGCAGAGAGAAATATACCCATTTCCCATTATAGATATCATGTAAATCTTTGTAGCTATCAAGTGCATATTAAAAAATACATGCAGACTTCCCTGGAAACCATGACACAACATTAAAGATGGCACAAAACCAGTTATTGAGATGATAAAAAAATGACAGATTTGAAGTTGTTTCTGTAACTTTATTGTGCAACTCTTTTGTGTCCATAGATATTCAATACTTGTTAATAATTTTTCTTTTTATAGACTTCATACTTCACATAGACTACAGAATGGATCTTGCAATCAGTACCAGGTTTATTTACTGCAGAGGAAAACACAGAAATAATCTCAATGTAAATGTTATCCACTTTTTTTACCAAATTTTGTATCAAAAAGCATGGAAAATCAAGTGAGTTCCAGAAATTCTTTTAATCTGGTTTTGAGTAAAAATAAAACTTTTTCTGTAAATAAAAAATATTCAGAGAAGTCAGTTGCAAAATTTTGTTCTAAATGTTTTTAAATTTTACAAAATAGTAAAGTATGAAAAACTGATCTTGAAATTGGAGCAACAGACTCCATTTAACTGATCTCTTCTAGCAAGCTGAATTGAATGGCACTCAAAAAATGGGGAATAGGTAGCAACAGGCAGAAGTATAGAACAATCAGCAGCAGCAGCTACTCATGATGCCCAAAACTGCAATTCTCACTACATCTGCAGGATCTCTCCAAATAATTATCTCAATAAAATTCCACTTCCTAGGACCACCAGAATTTTCCTCTTATTTATTATCCAATACAATGGATCTTATGACTTTAATATCAAGTTTAAGGGTTTCTCACAGAGAGCTGTCCAGTAAAAAACAATCAAATGTACTCTATCTAGGAATCTTGAGGCTCACTTGAAGGATCCTTGCAATTAGCTTCTATTATTCTGGATGCCGGGTTCTGCCTCATACATCTTAATAATACTCATTTGACCAAAAAAATATTTTAGCCCTGATGATAGTATATTTTTCCTCCAGCCTTCAAGGAAGTTTCAAACAGATGTTGTGATAAAACCCCAGCCATCATCACGTCTGCGAGAAGCAAATGATGACTATGCACCTCCAAACAGGGGAGATATTCTGCAAATCAATACACTGATGTAGTTATAATAAATGTCAAAACAGGAAATTGGCAAAGAGAGGCAGAAGAGCCAAACAGGACAGAATTACTTCAGAATCAAACCTATGAAGAACCACAAAACATAAAACATAAATGATCCTCTTTGCAGAAACTGTTCTGCTTATGTGTACATATCTTTTCAAAAAAAGAAATAACTGTGTAGTACTCTGAGGACTCTCAGTGATTCAGCAATGACAGAATCCTAGAGAAGAACAGGGAAAAAAAAACCACTGTCCATAAACTTAAGTCAAGGAATGAAACAATACCAATCATTTCCCCTGATATCACTAGAAATACTCTTGTATAAAAAGCAAAATAAATAAAGTTTTTTTTCCTAATATCTTGACAGAGCTCAGGAAGAAAAACAGCTGTGGAAATAAACAGTGCATCTGGACGGTCACTGCCTCAGGCATGATTTCTCTGTTTTATTTCCTCACAGTTGTAAATTAATATTAATTTTTCATGACTTATTACAGTTGTCTTTTTCTCTGAAAAAACTGACTTGTTTCTTCTTGAAACTGCATTTTTCTCTGAATTGCTTTGTACACTTTTACAAATGTGCCTTCACAACAGCCTTAGGCAAGGGTGACACATAAGAATCAAACTGGAGACCTCCTGTGTTAAAACCTTGAAGTGAAAATCCATAACTTTGCAGTTGAGGACTTTAAGAACCCATTCTCTGTGGATCAGTGGAGAGGGGATCCTATAATATCTATTTTTTTACTGTTCTTTTTATAACTCAGAAGTATTTTCTATAATGTTTCTAGGATATGCATTTTCTTGAACAGTTTATGAATAACAATAGAAATTTTTGAGATCCTATCTGTCTAAAAAAATCTCCCATTAGGATACTACTCACTCTTTCCTTGACAGCAATACTGAGGTTACAAATGAAACCAAAATTGTTTAAAAATGTATAGGAACACTGTTAAACTTTTGCTATTACAGGAAGGATAGCGTACGTTCCACTTACAAAGCTACTTTTCTAGAATGTGAGATCTAGTTTGGCTGCAGTAATTGCTTTTAAACTCATTGAATACATATATTAAAGGTTAAACAGAAGCCTTCCAGCTCTGTAACTTATTTTATTTGTACCATAATATGAAACTCTCTATGCTCTTTTGGCCTCCCTCACCGTCCCAAGTGCCCTTACAAAACAGGTACGATGCTTCAGAAATTGAGGATCAGGCAAATGCCAGTGCAGATGCAGGTTTATCTGGAGCATTGATCAGAACAAGTCAGTCAACCAGATGGATCACAACTGCACGTGTTAAGAAAGAAAGGATAAATGTAGTAGGAAACTTCACTGTGGGGGGAACTGAGGGTTCTGTATGCCAACTGGCCCTGTCCCATAGGAAAATCTTCTGCTTCCCTGGGGCCTATGTAACAGACTCCCTGGACAAATTCAGCTCTCTGATTATTACTCACTGCTGGTTGTCTAGGCTGGCAACAAGGAGACTGATAAGACAAGTCCTAGGGGAATCAAAAAGGACTTCAAGGCATTGGGGAGACTGGTTCAAGGGTCAGGAGCACAGGTGATGTTTTCCTCGATTCCTTTGGTAGCAGGGAAGAATGTGAAATGGTCACAAGAGGACCCACATAATCAACATGTGGCTTAAAGACTGATGCTGTTGGTGGAAATTTGGATTTTTCTATCATGGGGTAGATTATGTGGCTCCAGGTCTGCTGGAGACAGATGGGGTTCAAAAGGAAGATTCTACCCCACAAGTGATAACAGATTACAACATGACAACCAAGGAATCAGGCCCAGCCAGCATGGGTTTAGGAAAGGCAGGTCCTGCCTGACCAGCCTAATCAACTTTTTTGACCAAGTGACATGTCATGTGGATGAGGAAAAGACTGTAGGTAGAGTCTGCCTGGACTTCAGCAAAGCCTTTGATGCTTTCACTACATTCTGGAGAAGCTGGCAGCCCCCTGCTTTGACACGGGCACTCTTTGCTGCGTTAACACCTGGCTGGGTGGCTGTGCCTAGAAAGAGATGGACAAGGGTGCCACATCCCATTGATGGACAGTCACAAGTGCTGTTCCCGGGGCTCAGCATGAGGCCCTGTCCTGTTTAACATCCTTATTGATGTTCTGGACAAGGGCGTAGAGTGCAATCTCTGTAAGTTTACGAATGACACTAAATTGGGTGTGACTGTTAACCTGATGGTGGGAAGGAAGGGTCTTCAAAGGGATCTGGACAAGCTGGATCAAATGACAAAGGCCAACAGCACAAGGTTCAACAAGGCCAGGGTCCTACACATTGATCACAACAATCTCATGCAGCACTACAAGCCGGGAGCAGAATGGCTAGAGTGTGACCCAGCAGAAAAGGACCTGGGGATGCTGGATGACAGAGGCTGAACATGAGCCAGTGTATGCCCAGGTGGCCAAGAAGGCCAATGGCATCCTGGCCTGTGTCAACAATAGTGTGGCCAGCAGGAGCAGGGAGGGATTGTCCCCGAACTTGGTACTGGTGAGGCCGCACCTCAAGTCCTGTGCTCGGTTCTGGATCCTTATTTCAAGAAGGACACTGAGCTGCTGGAGCAAGTCCAGAGAAGGGACATGAAGCTGGCAAAGAGAGAGTGGTCTAGAGAGTGAGTCCTGTGAGGAGCAGCTGAGGGAGCTGGAGTTGTTTAGCCTGGAGAAAATGAGGGTCAGGGGAGACCTTATTTCTCTCTACAATTATTTGAAAGGAGGCTGTAACCAGGTGGGGGCCAGCCTTTTCTGTCAGGCCACAACTGACAGGATGAGAAGTCATAGACACAAGCAGCACCAAGGGAGGTTAGAAGGAATTTCTTCATGGAAAGGATTGTTAAAAATTGGAATGGACTGTCCAGGAAAGTGATGGAGTCATCCTTCTTAACAATACTCATTTACTAATGCATATTTATATAATGAGAATATATTTATATTAATGAGTAATTAATACTACTCTTAAACACCTTTAAGGTGGTGTTTAAGAAATGACTGATGTGACACTTATGGATCTGGTTTGGTTGCCAAGGTAGTGATTGGTCAAAGGCTGGACTTGAGGATCTTAGAGATCTTCTACAATCAAAATGATTCTGTGATTCTGTGCCTGCATAATATGAAATCACAAAGATTTTTGACTTTGCTTTGGGACAAGGATAGATGTCTGATGACACAAAGATTGTTTTGTTGGAAGGATGTTTAAGGCCTGGCACAACTCTATAGAATTTTTAAGGTTGGAAAATACCTATTAAGTATTCAAGTACAACCCTCAAATCTATATCAACCTTACCTGCAGACAGATGTCTCTTTTGAACTAAGTCTAGATATTTCCTCAAGGTGGTGATACACAGTAGCTAACAGCATGACATCAAAAGTATCAAGCAAATGATCGCCAGTTCAGTGCTGAACTTGTATGCTGCCTCTTTACTCTTGTTTTATTGGGGGTTTTTTTGTTTGTTTGTTTTTGTTTTTCTTTTCCTTTTTATTTTTTTCCTTTTAAACATGGAACCACAGTACCACGTGGCTGGGACAGCAATATGAAGATAGAGTTGTCTGATCCTGGGAGCTGTATGGTGGCCTCCACACCCCACTAGGTTTGGACTGGCCTGCCTTTCAGCCTGGCAATTCAGCCTGGACATACAGCAAAAACTCAACTATGTCAGTACTCTGAGTCCTGGCTTGGGGATATCTTTACAGTGCTCACAAGTATCACCTAGTCATGCTTTCAAATTTTCTACTCTGGCAAATGACCAGGTGTGTACATTCTGGAGTGTACTTGCCTAGACCGGATTTCATGCCTAAATTTTCTTCACTTTGGTTTCTCATTCGATAAAAAGGTTTCTTCATAGAAATTATTCCCATCTCCATTGGGGGAAAAAGAACAATACCTCATCCAGTCTTATTTCAATTTAACAGGGAAATATGTAAACCTTATCTGTAATCATCTCATAACATAGCTTGCATACATTATATTATTCTTCTTTTGAAGTATATAAAAGGGAAGAGATGCATTTTCAAAATGAATTATTATAACTGTCAATTGTCTATGTAACTAATTGATCATTTATGTCTCTTGTGTCCAGCTGTACCATTCTAGCAATATTTTCAAGAAAAAAACCCTCCACTGTGCTGATATGCCATACTTCAACAGACATGGATATTTATTATACGATAAAAATTCCTTTGAAACAGAGAACTTCCAGTGCTGTTTCTGTGGCTGGAGGAAATCAAAGGGGAAAACTATACAAGATGAAGAATCAAAGCCACCTGCTTTATGTAAGGTATAAAGGAAAAAAGTAACTCACAACATTTTACAATTCATCACAAACAACACAGTAAAGCATATACATGTTGAAGGCTATTGTATGCTATCGTGGCAGACAGGAGATCAAAGAGGTATAAAGAAGGATACATAGACAGACAATGTGCAAACAGAAGGTAGTATAATTAAACCAATCTCTATTAGTCATTGGTACTTTCTAGCTGTCACGTTTTGACAATGTTTACACATATGCTTGCATAATCACATACAATAATAGAATCCTTTCATCAGGTCTAACAAGAAACAACAAATACAGACTAAATACCACTTACATTTGCTCTGGGAATAATTATGGTAACCTACCAGACCACTTAAGAGAGAAGAATACTCAGCACCTGTGGTGTAAAGGGGTGACAGCAGAAGGAGGTGACCAGCAGTTAACCTCTGTGGAACAAAGAAATAGGAGTGCCCTTAACAATTCCCGTTACACCTAGCACAGCATAACAGGAAAGGTCAGATGAGTCTTTTAAGGCATACTGAATAAAAAATTTTCTCCTCTTCCAGTTACATCAGTGGTGTTATAAAAAATTTTATTGTTGCTTACAGTCCTTGCAGCTCTCATATAACTAGATTATAACAGAAGAAACACTAATACTTTTATCTATATCTGTAAAGAAAGTTACCAATATATTTGACAGCAGTACCCTCAACACTTCAAGAAAGATAGCAGAAAAAGGCAGTGGTGTTTGAAGCCAAACAAGTCAGAAAGACGAAAAAGATCTTTGGCCCTGCCAGCTCTCACGGACACCTCTCTTGTCAGAGAAAAGGCTGAAGAGGCAGAATTGTGTTCCTGAAACTATTCCCTCTCTTTCCCTATTATCCATTTTTTTCTCCTTGACTAGCTCTCAGCATTGCTGGCCCAGCAGCCCCCTCCAGCTCTCTAACAGAACTAGAAATGAGCCTGCCTTTCAACAACGTTCTGCACTCTTGACTGTCCAGGTCCACATCTTGTCCTTCTGCTGGAGAAGAGCCAGAGAAAGAGAACAGAAAAACCACCCAGTGTGACTTCTAGTTCTGAGTAACTGATGCCTTTTGCAGACAAATTTAAAGTTAAGGAGAGAGAAGGAAAAGACAGCTGGGAAGGGCAGTGTATATGATTTTAACAGAGGATTTAAAAGGATTTTAACAGAGACTGCTTCTCAACAAAACCCAAATTATGTTTCAAAAACCTCTATTTTCTGCTTCTATTACGGCATATAATAATAAAGGTGCCTATTTCTTAATTTATTTTTTTTTTTTTTATGAGCGAAACAATTAAAAAGAAAATTATTCCTTCAAAACTGGAATTGTTTGTTAAATTATACCATAAGTAAATAATTTACCTATACCTCAGAAAATAAGTAATACTTGGGAAAACAATAAAAGCTTCTGAGTGTTCGAAGCTGAATTAATTTCTGTCCCATTAGTGACTGTCACACGTTCACTGAGCTGAGAAAGGATGAAGCTATATCATCTGTGTCTTATGCAGCTAAACACAACTTTACAGCTGAACAGATCTTATGTAGTTAAACACAACCAGCAAACCCACCCTGTCTGCTTACTTTTACTTAAAAAAAAAAAATCCATTGCTTGTTTGTGCTTATTACCTAATTTACAAGTAAGCTTATTCTGCCTCATTTAACATATCTCTAAGAATGAGAAGGTAAAAAAAAAAAAATTGCCTATTGACTTTTGTTCAGTCCATTGCAATTGAGCACTGAATTGTTTTGCCAGTGGAAGAATATATAAAAGGTCAAAAAATAACTGTAATGGCTAGAACTGTTTCCAATATAGCATGTGTGGCAGAGAGCAGCCCCTTAAAAAAAATAGTCTGGTTCATAATAAAAGATGCATATTATTTCTCATTAAAATAAATCTAATGTATGTTTTTATTGAGTATTTACAAACCAACTGCATGAAACAAATAGACCGTGGTACATATGTAACTGAAGTTAAAATGTAATATTTTAATTGGCTCTTAATATTGGGCTTCCAGGCTTCCATTAAGGCACTTAATTGGGGCACGTAATTTACATTCGAAAGACGCAAACATTGGCTACAACCCCAATGAATGAGAAATTCTAGCATGTCAATGTCCTCAGAAATGTGCATGCATCTATATTGTTGCTTACTTTCAAAGTGAGGTTTAAGTGAGACATATATTTGACTGAAGGGCTTAATCTACCTTGCCAGAATAATTAATAGTTTTGTATAAATGTGTACTATAATATGCATTTAAGAGGAAAAACATCACCATAAAGATGAAGAAAAGTAAATCTGATTATAGGAATAACAATTACTTGCAAGTAACATAATTAGAATGCAACACAAATTTCCAAATGATAAAATGAAATAATGAGTGGAAATCGTATGTATTATTACACAATTTATTTTGAGTAAATACCAACAAAATCTGTGTGGAATATCATGTCATCATCTCTTCTGCATGGGACACAAGTCCCATTTAAAAAAAAAATCAGCATAAATAGAATGATAGGATAAAAGAATGGTTTGAATTGTAAGGGACTTTAAGATCATATAGATCCCATTATGTGCAGAGACACCACCAATTAGATTTGCCCAGGGCCCCATACAGCCTGCCTTTGAACACTTCCAGGGATGGAGCATCCACAACATCTCTGGGCAACCTGTTCCAGTGCCTCACCAGCCTCATGGTAAATAATTTCCTTCTAATATCTAATATAAATCTCTTTTAACTTCTTCTATCTATGTCCATGTGAAAAGTCCCTCTCCATCTTTTTTACATGCTCCCCGTAAGTATGGGAAGGCTGCAGTTATGACCCCCAGGCTGAGCAGCCCCAGCTCTCTCAGCTTGTCTCCAGGGAGAAGTTGCTTCAGCCTTCAGATCAGCTTTCTGGCACTTCTCTGGACTTGCTGCCACAGATCCACATTTTCCTTTGCTGAAGACCCCAGAGCAGGATGCAGCACTTGCAAGTAAGGTCTCACAAGTGCAGAGTATAGGGGCAGCGTAGCAACGGGGCACAAAGCAACATGGACCCCCTTATGCACCCGAAGGAGATTGCTTTGTTGTAGAAATCTCACCCTTTATATACCTTTCTTCTCTACCTGACATAACTGAAACCAAACCGAGACCTTAACACAACTCAGCAGAAGGAGGGCACCCACTGGCTGGCCCAGCTGCAGGGCTGCCCACGCTCCCTCCATCCAATCACCGTTCTGCTCTTATGCTGTCCGCATGTCCCTCCATCCAATCAGCTTTCTGCTCATTCACTGTCCATGCATCCCTCCATCCAATCAGCTTTCTGCTCATACACTGTCCATGCATCCCTCCATCCAATCAGCTTTCTGCTGATACTCTCTCCATGCGTCCCTCCATCCAATCAGCTTTCTGCTCATACACTGTCCATGCGTCCCTCCATCCAATCAGCTTTCTGCTGATACACTGTCCATGCGTCCCTCCATCCAATCAGCTTTCTGCTCATACACTGTCCATGCGTCCCTCCATCCAATCAGCTTTCTGCTGATACACTGTCCATGCATCCCTCCATCCAATCAGCTTTCTGCTGATACACTGTCCATGCATCCCTCCATCCAATCAGCTTTCTGCTGATACTCTCTGCACGTGTCCCTTCAGCCTCTCTTCAATGACTCTCTCCTCACTGTTACTGCCTCTCACCGCTCAACCTCAACGACTTCCAGCCCTGCGGCCTGCAGCTGTGCTTTCCCATAGGGCCTTCTGGTGAGAACAAACCTAAAACACTTACAATTAGAAACCAAACCCTACAGGGCAGAGGCACCTTCCTCAGCCTGTTGGCTATGCCTTTAAATACATTCTATAGGTTTTTTTAAGAAAAAATGGGGGAACTAAATTGTTGTGATAATTCTCCAGTGAACTAAATACGTTGGTCACCAGCTGTACGTTTTCCAGGGAGATCTATCACAGCTTAGATAAGCAGTACTGAGCTTGTCAGGACTTTAAGTCTGTTATCTCAGAAACTTTCAAGGTTAGAAATAGGTGTATCTTTCTCAAATGTGAAAAAATGTGCTGCATTAGACTGCAGTAACATTTATGGTCATTTTATTACCATACTTTCATATTTCATTTTGGGAAATGTAGGAGAAAAAAGTGTTTAAACTGGAAAATACTAGTTTAGAGACAAGGAGTGAAAATGCCTGCGCAGAATTTAGCATAGCTGTCATTCCTGAATCAAAAGATTTTCTTTATAGTCAATAGAGAGGATCTCTCAAGGTACACACCATCTCACTGGTTTTAAATACATTCTTCAGGATATGAATCTTAGCAGGCATAGCAAAAATAGAAAAATGGTAGCAATGGTAACAAACCTACAGGGAGAAAGAGTGACTTGATTACAACTATATAAACAACTCAGGAAAAAGAAAATTATTAATTTTAAATGTTCCTGCTGATTCTTCTTTTAACTTCCAGAGGTCTCACTGCTGCAGCAGAAATCCAAGAAGCTTCAGCCCTGCCTCTTTCCCTTCAGTTTAAAACACAGAACATTAAAATAAGTATTTAAAGAATCCTGGTCTATATGCACACTAAGTTATACTACAAGATTTGAGAATCTTCAGGAGCAGCAAAAAAATTTAAACACTTGAGTTGTATGTTTGTAACTTTAAAAAAAAAAAAGCTTCTGCCAAACCAAAATAATTTCTTTTTTTCATTTAATGAGAGAAGACTGTGACATACATACCAAAAGCTTAAGCTTTCTATAATACGAAATTCTTGTCAAGAATTTGAACATAATTTTTACAATTCTTGTTGTTTCTTGATTTGTTCTGATAAAAGATTCAAGTTTCTTGGTATTTCTTCTGTGCAGTTACCTTAGTTTGGAGGAAGGGCAGGTATTTTTGGAGAATCATACTTCTTCCTGTCACTACAGCTAATGAGGCACAGGAAACCATTGACTGTTGCTTGGTCATGCATATAGAACAAGCAACTGTTAGAAAGCACATTCTTCTTCTGAGATGAAGCCATCTGCAGCCAATCCCAGCAGATTTTCCTACAGGGCTGAAAGTGCACAATAAGAATACAGATTATTTCTACTTTCCACATCCTTTTAGCAGAGCTTAAGCCAGTACAATTGGGAAAATCAAGATAAACACAGACAGATGTCTAATTTTCCTAGGTAGTCTTTTCATGTATTGTGCATACACTCTTTTGAACATCTAAGACATTGTTTAAAAAACCCAACAACTCAGAAATTAAGCTGGAAGAGTTTATCAAATCCTGTACATCAGGAAAAAGCAATCATGAGAGGCAAGATCCACATCTGCCAACACTTGATTTTAATTATTTGTTTGATAGGTATTTCTAGACGAACAGACTCAGTCACTACCGGATGTAGCATGTCTGTGTTAATAATCTGTGATAATTGACTCTTCCTTTTGCCAATTACCACACATCCAAACTGAGTGTTTTTCCTTCTCTCTCTGTCTTTAAATTCACTAGAAGGTTAGAGAATTATAAACTGAAAGATTGGGGATGTCATTAAAATGTGATTGCAATCAAGATTAGGTGTCAGTGTTTATCTTCTGTGAGAAAGCAGAAACAACCAACCTGAGAACTTTCTTGTTTTTAAACAGCACTGTTGACTGCTCCTCTAGAATATCTCTCCTTTTAACATGCTAGAAGCACCACAACATTTGTAAAAATAAGTTAAAACTAAGACATGCAACTTGGTCAAATGTAGGAATTATGTGATTGAATAGCATATAGGTATTTTCTCAAGAAATCAGATGGGCGGAAAACCAGACTGATTTATTTATGCATTCTGTGAATGTTTAGCATTCAGTTCATTCAGGATAGTATTTTGGCTATTATTTTCCGATATAGATAATTAACATGTAATACTGATTTATAAATCTGGCTTTAATTATACCATTCCAGCTAAAGAAATTGAATTTGCAAAGGCTAACTAGCACAAAGTCTCAATTATCAGCTGATTATAATCATTCAGCAGTGTGACAAGTGAGTTGTCATAAGCCCAGTTGTTGTGAGAAAAAAAAATGCAGCAAAAAATACCAAACATAAATTATTTCAGTCAGTGCAGGAAAAAATGGATCTTTTCTTCGGAAGTTCAGTAAACTAAATGCAAATGCTTTAAGATAAATGGAATTTATGAGGTAAGATATTCTTATAATAAAAGATGCATTTTTCAACATTCCTGGCTATTTCTGTTTTCTAATTTAGATGAAAAAAAACAGGTATTTGGTAAATAATTAGTAAAATATTTCATTTTCATAGCAACACAGGTATATTTACTATCAGTTTAACTACAAATACAGTCACCTGAGCAGACACATCTTATTCTAGAAAGGTGGTGTGATTGCAGAGTTGTGTTGGAACAGAGATACTTTTGACTCCCAGTTCTACTCAGTTTTTGGACTAGAGTTAAACCATCTAATTTTAGACACTTAACTGAAATACTCCAGTTAGCAACACAGTCTCTTTAGGATTCCTCTAATGGCCAGTGAAAGATGATCTCAAACCTTTGCAAAGTAAATCAGGGTTTTATCAGGTCAAATTGCCCAGTAGAGGTTCAAATTTTTGTCTTCATCAGTTAGAGAGATTTTGTTTTAAGATAGCTCAAGTAACAGTGTAACTCAATTTCTTCTGTGTTTATATGGCCAAGTCTCTCAGGTCTTCTGCAGACAAAATCCAGGAGAAATGCTCCATACTCTGTCGGAGAGGCTGAACAATCCTGTACAATTTGTGAAGTGGGTTAGTCAAGAGTTGAGATGCTAATAATAAATGTTCAGACAGTGAGATTGTATGGGGCACCCACCGGCAAGCAAGACCTCGGACTTAAACTAAAACAATACAGAGAGCAAGATCAAGCACTGATAGGGAAGCTCCACTGTTGTGGTTTGTTTCCATTGTTATTGAACTATTCTTTATCCCCGTTTCCTCAAATTAATGGTTTGTCCCAAAGGTTGTTTCCATCCCCTGAGCTGTCAGTGGTACCTAACCCAACCCCTTTTTCCTGAATATTCTATGTCAATCCTTCCCTTTGGCCAACCCCTGCCTAAACCCCTCCCTGGAATTCCCTTAATCCACAACTTCCCATTGGCCCATGTGACCTGTTCTCCTCCCACTCTTTTCCCATTGGTTCATGAAGTGTGAAACTCCTCCTTGTTCTCCTCCCACATCCTCTCCCTATTGGTTAGAAATTGATACTCGCCCCTGAGACCTCCCCCGTTTATAAGGTGTTGCAGACCGTATTGTGAGTTCCTTCTGTCACTGACCCATCAGAAGATTGAGCCCTTCTGGATCACAAACAGGCCCTCCCTCTCGTTCCTTGTGCCCAGCCTGTGCTGATCTAAAGCCCTCCGTGCCGCAGAGCAAAGCGCTCTGAGCCGCGCCTCTCTTCGCCCGCTCGGGAGACGTGTCCCACTCTCGATGCTGTGCCGTGGTGGCTGAGCTAGCTAGAAGTCAGTGTCACTCTGCTTTATCCCTTACACCTGTTTCCCTGACTATCACGCTGAATTATTAATAATGAACTATTGACCACTGCAAAACATGTAATCATCTCAGACCTGAGTAGTTGTCTAAGAAAGAAGTAATATGAAATGGACTGGGACACAGACCCTCCATACTAGAATTTTGAGAGCTTCTTGCAGGCTGAAACCCAGAGTTGTAAACTTTTTGTTCCATTAAGACCTTCAGGCCTTCTTGCAGCTGAGGAAGAGATGTCAGAATTATTTTCTACTCAGGTGTTCACCTCCAGAAAACAGGGGCTTTGCAGGCAACAGAACATCCCACATGGATCTGGGATATGGCTGAGCTCAGCACTGCTAATCAGAAGCACTGCCACTGAGACTAACATTTGACCAGTTTTTGTGGTAGAAACAAGGAATTAGAATAGTTTCTCTCAAATCCTGGCTAATTCCATTGAATGATTTTTTCTCTGTCACTTTTTAGGAGATGTAATTGTTGCAAGAAAATAATTTTCCCTGGTAAAGAATGTATTTTCTCAAATGAATTTTGAATAAGAAATTTGTCAGAAACTCTTATAATACTCTTAACTGAAATAATGAAAAAGAGTCATACTAAACCCTAGTTTTGGTAAAATGCAATGTTTCTTTCATCCTTATAATGGAACTACTTTGAGATAAAGTTATGGTTCATGATGAATCAGTCTATTTAATTTAAAAGATTTCCTAGATCAAGCAGTAAAAGCAAGTTTCTAGTTTTGAAATGACCTTACGTGATGTACTTTCATTTTCCAGTGTTTCATATGAAGAGTTTTCTAGTCTTAAGCTGTGTCTATGTATTTCTTAAAATAGAGGGCATATGCAAAATACCAAATACGACAATAGATTTTACTTTACCAAACTTTCTGTCTAAATGAAAACATATTGAACCCCTGAAAGCTGAGGAAGCTCACACATTAAGAGTTCTGGAGATACAGAAATTGTGTATGTTACGAGAAACTATTTTCTATTAAGATGCAGCAAAAATTCCGTTGAAGCACAGTAAACAAATCACTGAATTATAACCACATCATCCTTTACTGAGCAGTGGTATGCTCTGTGCTTCACAATTCTGATGACATTATGAAATGTCATAATATCCTGATGACATTAGAAAAGATACTTTGTTAAAAGAAATCCAACAAATCAACAAGAAAAAACAAAATTGGTTGCAATAATACTTTTTAAAGTGTAACTTCGATCTACTGTGTCTTTTGATTGTTTATTTGCTTAGTCTCACCCAGTACCAAAGTATATCCTCTCTGCTGCATATTTAATTTACTAAAACAGTAACATGACGCTTCTTTTTTCTTAGCACATTTTTTTTATTATTATTATCTTTAGTAGAAACTGCATCCAGGTGCAGGATGTGGTAAAATAGCCTTCTCACACTCTCCTATAATAAAATTTGAATTAACTTCTAAAACATTTGGTATAGATATATAAGATTGCTAGTAAAACTTATTTGGTGTGGAACAGATTAGCTATTTCACTGCCATGTAAGCAAAACAAACAAACAAACAAAGATAAATAAACCATTGCTGGCACTGTTCATAAAGCACTGTACGTCTCTTTTAATCTTGAATTTTCTCAATTTGTCCATCCCGGATTTTAATTATTGGACTGACCTAAAACATTGTCCTGCAGACTGAGGAGTCTCTTATCAGAGCTGTTTCTGTATTTACTGTGTTACAGACTCTGATGAATACATCTTTTTCCTTAATGAAAGAAACGAGCTGAACTCCTGGATGTTCATATTACAGATAAGCAGATTGAGTAACCCCTCTTTATTTCTAGTTACTCAGATATTTTTTTGTAGCTTAACCCAACACCATCCAATTTATAAGACAGTCATTTCATAAGCTGACACAGATTGTATTTGATTTAGTGCTTATCTTTCATTTTGAATAGCAGTGAGCAAATCTGTGTCACTGATGAAAAAGAAAGCCTCCAGGTCAAATTCATTTCTGCTGCATATAGTATCTACACCCAGAATTCAAATTGTGCCCTGTCTCTTCAGACAGACTAGATGGAGATTTCAGCATTTGTGGGATTGATGGGAAGAAATATGCCATTGCTTCTGTGAATGACTGAGATTGTTTAACTTCTCAGTTGCAATGTCTCTAATTACGTGTACTTTCTCATGGAATGTACAATGGAAAAGAGAATTTTAAGATCTCAAAAAGAAAACTGAAACGTGACATCTCACTTGATACAAGGTGTATGTTTTAGGTTAAGCACAAGAGAAAATTCAGATCTTCCTCTGATTGAAATAACGTAAGGATTCAAATAATGTAAGGATTCAAATACAAAGAAACATTTGTTTCTTTATATTTATACTGAACAAGCAAAATGTTGTTCTGGATAAAATCCAAGTTTTGAGAGGTTTTTTTGTTTGTTTGTTTGGGGTTTTGTTTGTTTGTTTGTGTTTTTTGGTGGTTGGTTTTTTTTTTTTAATTAGTGCAAATAATTTTTTAAAAGTAAATCAATACTTCTTTTATTATACTTTGATTCTGTTAGTAATGTTGAAGCACTTTCTGTAATGATCAGAGAAGGGAGAGTAATAATATATTTAGAGATGTGGAAAAAATTTTCCAAAACTCAAAATTCAGTAACAAGTTGCAGTGATTAGGATTACAGATTTTCCCCTCCTATTACTTCCTTCTTTTACCTTAAGTACCTTTTGGTTAGGTTTTATTTTTGCTCTAATATAGGAATATTGCTTTTTATGCTTCATGCTGTGCAAAATTTGTCTCAGTGAAATTGTGCTTTAAAATTCAGCATTTAGTTTCTCTTCTGTACATAAAAGTACTAAATTCATAATATTACAGCCTCAGTTCCCTATTTCCTATGCTGTACCTTTTCCACTGGTCCAAGTTCAAAAGATAATCAAGCCAAAAGGGCATGCTGCATAAAGTGGGGGGGTACACAGCATTTCAAATATCATCGTGTATTGGTATTTCTTACTACATCCTAGGGCACGTAAGTTGGAAATGTGTCTAGATTCGACAAATAAATAGAAACAAATTCTGCCAGGAAAATCTTGACATGCTGGAATACCAGAAAACCTTCAAAACCAGGTAACCTCATTTACAAGGTATTTTGAGTACTTTGAGTTGTAACCAGTGACTATACAAAAAGACAACATGCAACAAATAAGGAAAAATAAGGACATTGGCATAATTTGACTAAAATTACCTTTTAAGATGAGGAAAGAAATCTATAGAGGACTCAGTAATGAAACCCAATTCACAGACAGTGATCTCATAATTAAGGGATACTTTCTTCTTAGGAAAGGAAAGGCAAGAAAAAGCTGAGGCCAAGTTAGCAATCCAGTATGTTTATTTCATAAATACTTTAACAAGTTATATAGATCGGCCAATATATATTCCCATGGCAACTTCATGAAAAAGTAAAATTATGATTTGCCTTCTTTAGATAGAAAACTAAGGAATGACAGGTGTTTTGTGTTTTGGAGACACAAATTGGTTTTTATTCATTTGTTACCACCCTTTTTATATCTTGGCAGTGAAAGGTAAGGGATCAAATGTGGTGCATCAGCAAGAACAGAATGCGCACAGGTTGGTTAAATGCAGAACACTTCAGCCTCAAGGGCCATGAGGGAAAGCCATGTGAGGAGCATCTGAGGTCACCAAGTTTATTCAGCCTAGAGGAGAGGAAACTGAGGAGAGACCTTATCACAGCTACAACTTCCTCACAAGGGTAAGAAGAGAGGTAGACACTGATCTCTTCTCTGTGGGGACCAGTGACAGTGCCCAAGGGAACGGCCTAAAGCTGTGTCAGGAGAGGTTTAAGTCAAATATCAGGAAATGACTTTTCACCCAGAGGGTGTCTGAGCACTGGAACGAGCTCCCCAGGGAAGTGGTCACAGCACCAGCCTGGCAGAGTTCAAGAGGCATTTGGACAATACTCTTGGGCATATGGTGTGACTCTTGGGGTGTCCTGTGAAGGGCCAGGAGATGGACTTAATGATCTTTGTGGGTCCCTTCTATTCAGCATATTCTATGATTTGTGATTCTATGGTATCTGTCATGGCATAACTACTTATCAAAACATATGTGAAAATGTTGTGTGGTTCTCTATTCTGTAAGATGGGAAAATAGTTTCATGTAATTCTGTTTTCCTGATATTGCTGTCAGAAGACTTTTGAAATTTTTGGGGTTTTTTTGTTTGGTTGACTTGTTATTGTAGTCTAGGTTTTGTGTGTGTCTGTGTATGTGAGTGTGTATGTGCATACATTTTTTTCCTGATTCACAATTTTATGTCACTTTTACGGATTAAAAACAAGTGTTACACAGTAACACAAATAAAATTTTCTTGATCCTTAGGGGTTTTATATTTTTAAGTGGAAGGTTTCTTAGCAGCGTAATTTCAGGTATACACATTAAGGAATATTCCCGTTACTCATAAGCATGGCATCCAATTCTGAAATTGTCTACACTCATCCAGACTAGTGAAGCATGACAGTAATCCATCACTTACAGAGATACTTATTTCCTACCAGATACCAGCTATATTTTAGAGATAATTATTTGTGTTATTGTCATTGTGAGAGTGAAATTAGTTTCTGTAAATATGCAAAATGTAGAATGATAGAAAGATTTGAATCAGATTTACAGAAACTTTGTACTTTATAAAATTAACATCTCATGATGTGGAAAATAAAGTGAAAAACCCCTCAAAATCTGTCTCCTTTTTACCTTAGTAAAATTTTTATTTTTTTTCTGTGTACTTATGCATTTATAGAAGAAATGCTTAAAATTTTATGGCTGGTGCAAGGCTGCCATCTACAGGCTGTACAAGAAAAAAGTGCTTTAAAAGGCTAGACATGGATTCATTTGAAATACAGTATTTAAAGCAAATTCTGACTTTTTTTTTTTCCCTTGATTGTTTCCCTAATCTCTCCAGCAGCCTCAAAGAAAGATTTTTGTATTTGATATTTACACTGGAATAATTGTGTTTAGGGTTTTACTACACAGAAATTCAAGTCAGCAAGCCTTAAATTCACCTTTCTCCCAGGTTCATTTTATGCCTTCCTGCATACAAAAGTGCTCATTCAAAAAATGTCTTCAAATTCTATTTTTGTGCAATAGGAAATAAAATCATATTTGAGTTACTGATTGCCTCAATATACTAAAAAAAAAAAAAAAAAAAAAAAAAAAAAAAAAATTAGAGGTAATTAAAAATGATATGTTTCTTTTAGACTTACATGTTTAATAAAAAAAGTTAATGTCTTTAGACATACATGTCATAAGTATTTGGCTTATAAAGTAAGCATTTTTATACAATATCCACATTTTACAATTATTTTTATACAGTGAAAATTCTTTGGGTTTGTCCACCATAAATCCAAACAGTGACTGATGCTTTCTATTTTTTGTTAAAAATCACGACCCTAAAAAATCCTTCAGCTTGTATTTATTTTATTATATATGCTTTGAATCTTACGTATTCATTTCAAAAAACCCAAAACAAAACAAAAAGAATACAAAATTAAACAACCCAACTGTCATAAGTTGAAATATTATTTATGGCTGAAAGATCTTCATGAAGGATTCTGTCTGTTACAGCAAAGCTGTGTAACAGAAGCTGAAGACCACCATACCCTAAATGGGGCCCTGACTAAAGCCCTACACTAGTGGTTGAAGGAGATAAGATAAAGTGCCTTAGGTCTGAGCTGGGGGAAGAAGAATCCATTCACAGAGGGATCAAGTTTAGCCCCTTCAGGGTGGAGACCATAGCTCCACGGATATCAGCTGCCAGGCTGGCACAGACCCTCACACCAAAGAATGCAAGAGAGTGATGCCTTAAGTTTTGGCTTTCATGTTTTTCAGATTCTGTACTGCCTAGGGGTGTATTTCAGGGCCTCATATTAAGTGCCAGTAAGCTCTCTTCACAGAGTAGGGTAGACAAAACAAATCCTTTTCCTACTGAAGACCAAGGACAATGAGTATAACTTTCAGGCCCAAAAGTATAAACAACAGTGGGCTGAAGAGAAAATACAAGAAAGATGAGTCCTCATGACTTGAGGCTATGGTCGGAAAATTTGGCCTCAATATGCAAATGAACTAATACTTTTAAAAGCATAGGACCTCGGAGCCAGCTGTCCATTTTTGTGACCATTCTTAGCTCCCCTTGGGGTAGCCCTGGTCAGGCTCTTGTCCTGCCCAAGGTGTACCCTTAAAGACCTTTCAATAAATATCTACTTTATTCTCTAGCTCTGTCCAGTCTCTGTTTCAGGTCAGCCTTCCCAAGGCATCAAGAGGAGGAAGAGATGTTTTGTGTGTGCGGTAAAAAAGCCTCTGGTCCAAGGCAGGGAATGCCCATCCTCTGCTGTGTGAAGGAGCCCAAGCTGCAGGGGTCCCTTCGCCCAGGGAGAAGCTTATCCACAGCAAAGGGGATGACATGGCCCATCAAGACCTGCACAAAAGGGGTCCCCATACCCTGCACCAGAGCACTGCAGATGATGCAGCAGATCTTCAGTGTTGCAAGGGACAGTGTCAACCTGGCCCCCTGCAGGGGAGGCACAGGGGCGTTCCCATCTGGCCCAATTGAATATTTACCCACAGAATTCTGTCACCCTGGTTTGGAAGAGTTTTATAAGCCCTCTGTAATGCTCTTCATATTGGAGACAGAAATTGTACCTTATCACACTTTCTACTATAAACACTGGCCATGTTTGCTGTCTTTCATTGTTTACATATTTCTAGGTGGGAGGAGAAAGTTGATTGACAGTTGGCTTGACCGATGTGGATTGAGAGGTGGAATTCCATCCTCCAATCCACAGGCCCCCTAGGAAATGTATAAAACTGAGTTTTGTAATTAACGCATCCCTTTTTCCTGCTTCGCTCACCAGCGTGACCTCGTGTGGTTCTTTCCGTGTCCACTGTGACAGAATTCTATACTTTTCAGTGTGGCAGCAGCAGTGGAAGATTCTCACCACCAAGAAGACCAGATGGACAGGAGCAATGAGACATCGTTGGGATCCTCAGATGGGTGATATGCTTCCACCTGTTACTGTCCCCCTGTCCCTCCCACCACCACATGTACTTGTTTTTCCATTTCTTTCCATCTTTCTTTTCTCTTTCTTTCTCACTGGTTTCATATTAAGTTTTTTTGGCCCCTACATCTAACCTCGTTTGATTTTAATCAAGCTTTGGAGCATATTTCAAACCTTTCTGGGTTTGAAGCATTTTTTTCACAGAGATTGGTTTTCTTTGCTCTTCTGTGTTTAAACTGGTTCGTAACACCAACCAAAACCAGAGAATGCATAACCTGAATAAACTCAACCGTTTAATTAGACCGTAGATTATATTTGTTTGCAAAACTCCTGCTGGAAGTAATGAGAGACTTAAAAAAAGTAAAAAAATGGTGGCAAGTCTGTGCACAGTAATCAGCTACAAACGTCTAATAGGAAACTTTATTCTGTCCTAATACTGACTACTCTTAAGCTGAGTTAATAATAGGTTAACCAACAATAGATTGTTTTGCATTCTTATTTTTAATTACTAGAAAGAAAAGAAAAATGTTGTGAGATGCATATTAATTTTTGTGGCTGAGGTAATTCATATGTTATGGAATATCCATGGTGTATTGGGAGAACTGAGTCTGTTCACCCTGAAGAAAAAAGGCAAAGACAGACTCTAATTGCTTTCTTCCATTATCTGTGGTAAATTTTTAAAGAAAATGCAGCTAGACTCTTGATTGTATTAAACAATGAAAGAAGAGACATTTGGCACAACTTACAGGAAACTATGTTTAAGGCAGAGGAAAATGTGGGGAAGAAATCAATGAGAGTTGTGAAGCACTGGAAGAGGTGCATAGAAGGTGTTGCAGGGGTACATAAATGTGACTGGACCTTTTGCAATCTGATCTAACCTCAAATCAACCCTGAACTGACAGCAACGGCAGATTTCCAGAAGTACTAGAAATTTAGTAGCTTGAATTTTTCATAAACCTTAGGATTTTCCCATCAAATTTTCCCACTCTATTTATGTTGATTTCTCTGAGGTTTGGATCAGGCAGTTACGGAGCAGATGCTAATGTAGTTTGAACCTTACACCTGTGACTATCAAGAATAAAGGAAAAGCGCAAACTCAGTGCAAAAGAGAAATCCATTTCTGCCTTGTGGAGTTAATTAGCAATTGATTTGAAAACTAGCTGTAAACACATATTTGCTGTTAATGATTCTGAACAGTGTTCTTTAGGGATCAGGTGTGAAGATATGAGTTTAAAAAAAACCCTTCACAACTAAGAAAACTGCTAACACCATTAATTTAAATTCTTCTTAACACATAGTCTGAAGCTTTTGATGATAATATATTAGACACACAAAAAAACAAGTAAACAAAAGTAGGACCTAAAGTTATCTAAGTTCACTAAGTGGCTGTGTGACATCAATTTATAGTGCAATTTAGTAGTAAACACTGAGTAAACTGACAAGTTTAATTGATTATACCAAGTAAAAAATACAAGAAATGTATTTGCTGCTAAGGCATGCTGGCATATGAATGTGTATGTCTTCAAAATGGAATTTCAACAAGGAAGCTTTTATAACAGGACTAGAGCTTCCCAAATATACTGGGGTTTATTACATGCAAGGTACGGTGTGAGTTAAAGACAACAGAGAGCGAGAAGACAAATGAATGTCAATGTAGTTTTCATCCTCAGAAAAGACAAAAGCAATTGTGTTAAAGGTAAAAAAATATTTGAAGACTTTTGTGTTTTGTTTAAATGCCACTCTACAAAAAAAGACGTTACTTTGTGAATCTATTTTACTGCACAATAAGTTCATTTAAAAAAAGAATCAATACTTTAGCAAGGCTTGACCAAAATGTGTTGTGAGCAGGGAGGTGGGAGGCACAGGGGCAGGTAACTGTGAGCTCATTATTACTTTACAGGCCAAAAAGAGA
Source organism: Cisticola juncidis (assembly GCA_013400215.1). NCBI lineage: Eukaryota > Metazoa > Chordata > Aves > Passeriformes > Cisticolidae > Cisticola > Cisticola juncidis. Next base: position 477,913 of record VXBR01000289.1, on the reverse strand, counting down.
ATCTTGCAGAATATCTAGTCTCTAGGTTTCTAACCACCAGTTTTACCAAAGGTGTGGAAAAATACCAGGTCTGCTCAAATAACACCTCTGTAGCCCAATTTAATAACAAAATCAGAAAGTTATTCGACTGAAACTATTTGTTTAGAGTAGTTATTACACATAATGCAATTTTTGGAAAAGGAACCAAACAGTTATGATTCCATATTTTTATTTCAAAATTTCAAATGCATGAACTTTGTACAGAAATNAAAAAAAAAAAAAAAAAAAAAAAAAAAAAAAGTGAAAATACTCTTTCTATCTGACTACCAAATTTGTAGTTCAGGCTGTGCATAAACTTATACTAATCAAAATTAATTAAGTAGGCATTATACACCGGATATACACAATTGAGGTACAATCTGCTAAAATTATGTGCATGCTAAATAATCTGAGAGAACCTATAGAGCTTTTCAACTATAACATTCTCATGGCATTAGCCTGAGTTATATTAAGCAGTAGTGAGTATATGTTTCAAGTGCTTCAATTTGTTCAAATATATAAATGTACAACTAAGGACTTGGAGGAATCTCTTAAAAATGGAAGCTGCAGACAGGGCCTCATGCCATTTAGCTTTCATATAACCCCCTATATTGCCACTGCTAAAGTTGATGCAGCTATCACAGAATCTCATGTAATAGTTGTTGTTGGAAGGAATCTCTGGGAATCATCTAACGCAACTGTCCTGCTCAGAGGAGAGTCAGCTAGAAGAGGTCACTCACGAAAATGGCAATATCTAGTCAGGTTTCACATATCTCCAAGAACTGGGATTCCTGCTTAATCACTTTCAGAAAAAAAAAAAAAAGCTTTGTTTCAAATTAGTGGATTTTCCTATATTACAAATTGGGTCTGTTGTCACTTGTCCTCTCAGTGAGCACAACTGTGGAGCATCACGTGCATCTTTTTGGCTACCTCTCATCAGGTATTTCTATAGATTATATGCTCTCTGAGACTTTGTTAAGATCCTATTATTAAATTCTCAGAGAAATGCCTCTGCCTGAATTAAGGTGCAAACAATACCAAATTGCAAAGTCAATAATACATATTTTTATTTATCAGTAGACAGTCACCATCCCTTGGATCCCTTGACAAGTCTTGTTGTTGCAATTTTGATTTCTGTTAGTCAAAGTGATGGTCACTGCCTTGATCCATCAGGAGTGAGGGAAGCCTATGAAACATAAAAATTCCACAAGTTACATACGCTTGGTTCAACTGAAAACGCCCAGGTAGCTGGCACAGGACCAGTTTCAAAGGGAATGATACAATGCTGTGGATCACAGGCCCTGTCAGGAGCCTTTGACACCTTCTAAGACATTGTGGCTGCCTATTAGGTCAGCACAGGTGAGTCAGTTATGCCCCATCCTGGCTCATCAGCAAGGTTGGATGCTTTGAGGTTACAAAGGTGTCAATGTCCTGGTACTTCCCCAAGAGGAGGTATCAACACTGAGTCACTTCAGTTAGGATAAAGAGATGGTACCCACCTCCTTGAATGATTCTCCTCTTTCCTTATCTTGTTGAGCAGCAGCAGTAGCTTCAAGTGTCAGGAGTACTTGTCCTTGTTAGCATTCCAGTCTCTCTTCCAGCATCAGCTGTAGATACATTCTTCTCCCCAGACTTGGAATAACTGGAAAATAGTAACACCTTTTTATTATCTCAAGTGCCTATCACAATCCCAATTCCTGTTAGGCATATTTGGGAAAGGCTGGACTTGGTGGTTGAGAGGAGAAGTTGCTTCTTTGCAGTTTGCTACAGTGGACGAAGGTCCACCCCAGGATAATGTTTATGCCATTGACCACATCAGTCTCTCACAACTCTCACAGAAGGCTATTGGTCTTCTATGCTGTAACAGTGCATAGTCCACAAAATCCATGTTCATTTTGAGTTGACAAGCATGAGGAAATGTCAACAAATTAAATTTCATTCTTCCTCCTCCCCCCAAAAAATCTTATCCTGTTTTATCCTATTGGCTGTTTCTATTCTGACAGATGTGCTACAGACTGTGATTTAGACTGAGTTCATACCTTAAAAGCCTTTTTTCATAAGAACATGTCTGTAAGTATGTGGGTTATTTTGAATCTAGAAGTCCAGTATAAATTAATATCATTATTATAGTTCAACTACCCTGAAAAAACAACACAGAAGTGTACGAGGTCCATTCAGTTAAACCGTTTTGTTTTGAGTGTCGTTCACCCTGATGAAAGAACTATTGAAAGTACTTTACAGTTTTTTTAGTTTCATTTAATCCACCAATGACATTGGACTTTCAGTATTCAGGTACATTTTTATCCTGTGAGGAAATATCTGTGCCATATACTTAGTAGTATATTTATGATACTAATTTACGATAGAAACATTCCATTTAGATAATTGTTCCATATTAAATAAGTTTTGCATCAGTTTAAATTAATTACACAGCACAATAAGATCTAAATTTGTAAATGAAGGAACTCTGATTCTGCCTCAGTCTGTGTTTACTTCTACAAAACAAGAGTAAGCAAGTTGTGTGTCATGTCCTCCTACTGTTGGCCTCTTTCTGCTACTTTAATAAACTGCAGTGGAACTAATATGAAGTAGATGTACTATGGTAAAATAGAATAAAACAACATCTGCTGTAGAAATATCCATCACTAGCCCCATATTCTCAAAGCCTTCTGCAAGCTGGTAATAAGGAGATATAAATGGCTCCACTCTGCCAATTTCTAGTTGTGCAGCCAGTGTGAAATACAGAGATTATAAAATGTACCTCTGTCACATATTTTGGTGGTGATTGGACTATCCAGGGAAATATGGGATTTTATTCTTGGTACTTTAGGATAATAACAATAACTGTAAAACTAATATTGTTCTTTTCTATAATTGCTGCTATTCATCATATGGTGTGAGAAGCTCTGGAACAAATATGCACCACTTTGTTTCATTGTAGGCTTCAGGATAAAGTATCATATTATTACTGAGTCTTTCTTACTTAAAGAATTATTCAAGGAAAACATATAATAATGATTGCGATTTCATACACCTTAAGACAGGCTTATGAAAATAAGATATTTTTAATAGTTTCATGACGTATCACAGTCTCTTTCTTTCTTTGAACACAAAGACATTGTAATGAAACTACCAGTATTGTCAGTGACATGTACCTTGTAGTTAATATATTGAGGTAATGTAGTGCATTCATGCCTTGCCTAGATAACTTGCATTCCACAATTGTTCTTGAAAAGTCAAAGGCAAATTACACTCAAATTTCAAAATTTAAAAAATTTTAGCAAGTGATGCTTTATAGTGCTCTGGAAGCTATGGCTTCATTCTACGCAATTTTCCCCACATTTACCATTTTGATGAAAATTGTCAGACCATCTATTTATGTGAATTTATAATTATTTCCAAGCCATTAGTCAAATTATTTCTTTCTTTCTCAAAAGATAATTTTTTTTCCTACATCACTTCCCAGTGAAATAAAATCTTACTCATGTAGTCAAAGTGTAATATTTTTTCCTAATCTTCATTTATGTTTCAAAGCAGCTAATTAAGGGTTAATGAGTGATATTTTGTTGTGTGGGAAAAGATAAAATGTATATTTCAAGAAAATTAAATGGAAACATCAGAGCAGATTTATCCTAATTTAATTGTATCTCATGTGAAATTAATTAGTTGACACTGCACGACTTGTTTTATAAATTAAAAAAGCAAATAAACTAGTCACAACCATTTAAGTTGTGCATATATGTATATACTATAAGGCCCTTTGAGCACATTGAGGCAAAATTGCCAAGCTCTAATAAAGCATTCAAGTCATTAAGAGGCAGCTAATGATTTATAACATCACATACAGAACTCATCTAATCTAATATATATATCTTCAGCTTAGATACTCACTATTGGTTTCCAGTGTTTTACATGGAAATAAATAAGGCTTTGAAGGACAGGATTTATCCTAAGATTGGCATCTAAAATAATAAAGTCATAGAATGATTTGTATTGGAAGGGACCTTTAAAGGTCATAATGTGACCAGGGAAAGTAGAACAGAAAGGCAATGAGGTAGTTGCCTGTAGATACATAATTATTTGGGGCTTCTGAGTTTTCAATCACTAAAACATAGCTCTAAAACTTCTACTGGATTTCATAACACTTCTATTTCTAATACATATACTGGCAAAAATTGAGTAAATGTTCATAATAGGAGGGATATTCACATTCCACAGGTTGAAGCTGAGTGGTACAACCCCCAGTAGATATGACTGAAATATAAATCTTATGCACTGATTTAGGTCATGAGGACTGAAAAGCACAGGAAATAAGAGACTTTGCAGCAGGAGTTTCACTTCAAAAGCAAGTCTGTTTGGGCTTATTTGGGAAATATATTAGATCTCTGTGTCTTTATGCAGCAGTGTTTATGGTGATAAATGGAAACTGGGATAATACTGTCCTATTTCACTTATGTCTAATTTAATTCAATAAAATATAACTGAGAAGGTAGGTAGATAGGCTGTTTCCTATTTATCCTCTTCAAAACCTTAAAAACTCACAAAGTACACATGAAATTCCAGGAGCCATGTAACTATTCTGAGAATTTCCCTCTTTTTTTGTCTAATAGCACAAAAGAAATTATCGAAACAAGACTGCCAAATTTTTCCATCCAAAACTCCTCAATTGCATTCAGCAGGTTCTGCAAAAGAAAAGAAACGTCTGGAAATAAAATGAATGTTACTATTTTCTTGTTTTAATCAGGAAAAAGACTATTATATAAATTGTTTGTTGCCATCATATTTTCATACAAAAATTATTTCATCTGAGATTTTTTTTAAATGTGTAGAAGAAAAAAACCAAACAAATAGACCACTGCTATCTCAGTCTTTTAATGTTATTTTTACAATTAAAAAGCCACATGAATATGATTTTACAAGTGGCATTTCTGCTGGTCTTTTTGTGTCAGTAAACAAAACTACATACATTTCTTCCTATGTGTGCGGGGAGGAAGGAGGGAAGCTACTGCTCCTCAGAGGGATAGAGAAACAAAGGAGTTCAATGAATGAGTTGCTGTGGAGAAAAAAAGAAAATATATAACAAGGAGTGTCCAGCTTGCTTTTAAAAAACATGGCCGAAAATCTGAATCAGAAAATATGGCAGATACCTATCAGATAGAAAAGATTAAAAAAAAAAAATTAGAAGGGAACAGATAAAATTACTTCTGTAGTGAAATTTAGGGGTTCTTTAGTAAAACTTCAAGGTTTAATGTGTTAACACTTTGTCAAATAGTTAACTAAATGTTGAATAGATGGCCAGTATTATAACTAAAATCCAACCTAGCTTCAGATGTTGTGTTAGAAGTGATAGCCTTTTTACACTTGCAAATAAGACTATCAGTATTAAAAGCAGTTAAGGAGAACGCCAGAAGAACATGACTCCAGGGTAAAACATGACTTTTATTATATCTAAAATACAGCTGCATTACTACAAATAGATTAAGTGGATTCAGTGAATTTGTTAACAACTTACAAGGAGAATAGAACTTACCTTAGCCTAATATTTATATCCTGTGATTGATGACACTACATTGATATCATTCTGTAGTCAGTTCTAGATATGTGAGAAGTGTAATATTTTTACAGCCTCTCAGCTACACCATTTCTTTTTATTTGTAATAGTCTACATTTATTACTTACCATGATTATATTCCCAATAACATTATTTGTACACCCTTTCTTCATACTCTGTAACACCTTCCGCATGTGACTAAACCAAAATATATATTCCTCCTAAAATGCTGCCCTCTGATAAAATCCCATCTCTTATCTGTCTTAATTTTTGATGAAGTTAAAAAAAATCAAAATAAGTTATTTATTGGAATTTCGAGATAGTAGAGCTGCTTTGCTGTTTTACTGACTTAGGCTTTAGAGTCACTAAACTTCAGTCTAGAACTTAGTCAAATAACAAATTAATGTATATGCATTTTATGTCTTCTGGATTAAAATAGATCAAGATACCTAAATATAGTGTCCTAGGTTACAGTGTAAGATGTGCCCAAAGTATGTATCCTGTCACCATCTTCAGGAGCTGTTGGAACCAGGTGGGGCAGTGTTTCCCTTGCCCCCTCCCACCAGACTATCTTCTGTTAATGGGCCATCAAGGCCTTGCCCATGACTCACAGGTAACTCTCTCTGGGAGCTCTCTCTGTTTAATGGGCAATCAAGGACCCACTGCAGGACTCATAGAATGGTATCATCCCATTGTGAGATGCTCTGCACAGGGGGAGGAGCCAAGCATTCCCACCTGGACATAATCTGGGATTTGGGACAGCACAGCAGGCCTTACCCACTGGATTCCCAGAGGACAAGAGCTACCAGACCTTTCTACAGGATCACTGCTTCAACAAGACCGCTTCATCTGGACTGCTACCACCAACCTAACTAACAGGGTGTCAGGTTGTATTTCTGGCTCTGTCAGTGGTCTTTTTTACTATTGTTTTTATTTTATTTTACTCTTTTTTCCTCTCCTATTAAATTGTATTTCTGACTTGGAATCTCTCACTGGTTTTGTTTTCAAACCACCGCATACAGAAAATGGTGGAAACAAGCTTACAATGTTCAACACTGTACTGAATGTTTCTGTTCTCACTTTCATTACCGAGATGAGTGAGGAGAAGAATAACATAGACAAGGAAAGCAACATCTAACTTTAATTTACCAAAGAAAAATCAAATTGCACTTCAGTGTTTGCTGCTTCTCTGTTGTTCATGTCAGTATATTCCTAATGCTGCTAATTCTTTGATATACCTAATACCAGTAAAAATGTTTTGCCACATTTGATGTTTTGAATTCTATCCTTTTACCTTGTGCTGTGTCCATGGTCGCTTGTCATTCTAAGCCATTTGAAATTAATCAAACCTGAAAATTTCTGGAAGAAATTTATAGCTTGGTTGCTTTCAATAACAAAGGGTTGGATTATAATATTCATGAGTTTGTTTCCAGGCCTCTGTTTTTTTTTTCCTTTCAAAAATCCTGGATCAGACATAAAAATTGTAAACTTTGTCACTATCATTCAGTGTTGACTCTTCTCCCTAAATACTCATTTTAAAACTGGAAGAAACCAAATACAAGGCTCAATTTTAAGTTAATCATTATGAAACTGGAAAGTTTATAGCTGGTATTACAGAGTACCTGTAAGGATGTTAAAGACAGCAACATATTTAGCAGCGTGTTCTATTTAGCCAGAATCCTGCTTGGTTAAATCAAGGTGGATTCAACTAAGCTGAATCTGTGGTAACTCCTGGTTGCAAAGTTGTGATCTCAGCAGTGTCTGAAGGGCAGAGCTATGTAGGATAGTAGCACATCACCAAATGAGCCAGTCAGGGGCTGGTCACAAGGTCCATCCAAAACCCTCAACAGTGCAAGGGCAGTCAGCATGGCCAGGTCCAAGTGATTCCATGGAGGTCCAACCAGGAGAAAGAGGAGACAGAAGGCAGGCACACAGACAGTGCAGCTTAGTACAGGATATGAATGGTTTAATTAGTTGAATTATTTTGGGCAATATGTCTTTGGCCAGGCTGGATTCAGTGCCATTTTTTGTCTTCCCACATCACACATAATAGTATATAATGTCACATCTGCAATGGATAGTATGCTGTGTTGATTAAACAAAAACATTATATTCTGATGTCACATGAAGATTAACTATGTATTTGTGGCTGATCTAGCAGCACACAGGTTTAGTATGAAAGAGTGGAAACAAAGCTCTGCATAGGTGGAGAATTCTGTACTTAAATTATCCCAAAATGAATGTAAATTTGGATTATTAGAAGATACTCAAAATAAATGTTATTCATAATCTCAAAAGCATACTGCTCAAACAAATTTTTAACAAGGAACTTAGGGTAATTTTAACTCATTTTACTGTATTTTCTCTTTACTTTAAAACCTAATGTCTCAATGTGATGTTTAATTTTAGAAATTCCTACATTCACTATACAGCATATTCCTGAGCTATAGATAACAAATTCTGCAGTAAATTCATTTTTCAGAATGCATAAATAAGTAACTTGCTGATGGTCTTACAGTTTCTTTCTTTTTTTTTTTTACTTTGTTCTTCTTTTTTCTGTTTTTCTTCTGATATAATCCACCTCTGCTCATGTTTTTTGAGATTTGTTTGGTGTTTTGTTTTGTGTTGGGTTTTATGGTTTTTTTCCTTTTAATTGCATTTTACTTGGGAAGTCTGCAATGCTACATTTTTCTTTTCTACTTTCTCATAAATAAAATGTCTTAGTTAAAGACTTGAGAAAATGGAAAAAAGTTACATGGCAATAAAATGAAAAACTGCTTTAGCACAGAAAAAAATTGTGACACTATTAATTCAATGACATTTCAGAATCAGCTAAATACTCCATAGTTTTATAATTGTCAACTTTTTTTTTAATGGTAATGATAAGGGATTAAACATAAGATATGAATTTGTCTTAAACCCTGAATTTTATGCTACTACTTTGCTTTTCTAAATAAACTCAAAACTGCTACAGGTTATCAGATTTTGTGTTGTTTTCTGTACCTTTCTTCATTCAGCAGACAGGTGGATTTCTATGAAGAAATGTATGTCTAAATATGTAAACGTTATCTTGTGTAACATCCTTAAACTCAGATGTTACTTGTTTACCTCTTTGTGCAATGGTGACATTTTACTGGTTTATTACTGCTATTCATTGGATCAGGGAATCCATCACATCACTCTTCTTCTTCACTGAAATCTGTGATTCATTTGCTCTGACAAAGTGCACATGGAGTTGTCCCATGAAAAATACTGATCTTCATCCCACAGTCCAGTGACACAGAGACCTAACATGGAACTGGAGAGCTCCTGAGCTTTGGGCAAAGAATACGACACCTGTCAGACAGATTTTGTGCAGAGATTACTCTGATAAGTAGGTTGTTTTTGTGACTACGAGATAGGTTTCCTTACAAAACCAACTATATGTTAAGAAACCTGTAGTTGCTGAACTGATCGACACTGTCAAGCAGCTATGCCCCTGGCCATGTAAAGAAAAGAACCATGAACTCCCAGTGAAATGTCATAGAGGAAACTTCAGCTACTACATATTTCCAAGAATAAGTGGAAACTTAGTTGAGGCTTTGAAAATCTGAATTAAGCAGTTGTATTGCAATTGTTTAAACCTTTTCTTTTACTCTGAATCCAGTTAAGAGTTATTATGCCAGGTGGAAGATAACTCTCTAGATTCATGATGAGGCAAAAATGTATAGTAATTATTAACCTTTAAGGTAGGTAATTATCAGGGAAATTAAGTTTTTGAAAAGCAGATGATCTTTCTCCAGTCCTCCTCACTTCTCACATGATTCCACAATGAGAACTATCTAATGAGCCTTCTGCAGAGCCCACAGCTGTTGGAAGAGCAGTGTGACTAGGGAAGGCAGAACACTATCAAACCAGTTTGCTTATAATTCACAGGAAGTCATTTTGTCTCACTTTGAGCACAGTTCTTTACATATACAAGACTCTGTCATTTCAAAACATCACACATATTTCCTTAATTTGCTATAATCATTAGAAGAAGTAAAATTTTTGAAAGTGTCCATGGATCTCTACCTTGCTTACTGGCAGATTTTCCTTTAAAAGCAGGCATGAAAGACCTCTGAAAATCTGATAATAGAGACACAAGGAAAGAGGAGGGAGTTCCACTGGTTCATTTGCAAATTTATACTTTCAAAACAAGTCAAATAAGAAAAATGTCTTTCCTGTATACTTTTAAAAGTATTCTATTATTCATAATAGCATATGCAAAATCAGGTATGTTTATACAGAGGCAGGCAAAAACCTGAACAACTAATTTAAGCAAGCGAATCTGAGTGGGATAATGTCTGAAAATAATCATAAAATATCCTGAATGAGTCTGCTTTATTGTTAGCTATTGAGATAACAACTATTCTCTTTATACTGAAGGTGATGCTTAGTGACACACCCAAGGAAAGAAGAAACACATTCTTCAGTACTCGCAAATTACTTCAAAAATTTAACTATGTTTCTCTCACCCATCTTTTTTGCAGAATTCCAATAATTATATATTTATATCTATACAAAATTGATGGAATAATTAAAAACTTTTTATTTATGAATTTTTCTTTGGGTGAAACTCAAAACAAAGACTAGTAGACCTATAAAATAAAAGGACCATTATTTGAGATTTCATAAAATAAATGCTAGCTTTCTCACTGAGCTGTTTTCTTGACTTAAAAAAAAAATCTTTTCTTTCAAAACACAGTTTTAAAGAGTGTACTATGCCTTTTCACAGAATAGATCCCATGGCCGGGATGACCATTTAACCTATCATGTTGATGTGCCTACATCACACAGCCGATGCCAAGTACTTTAATTCCTTTCTTTGAAACATACAGACATTTTGATTAAGAGTTCTTGACATTCCAAGGATAATCAGGGGAGCATGAGGGTATTGTTCTTTGGAATTTAAACAGGCTGGAAAGTATAATAGAGGCATTTATGTTGGTCCAAATATCTTAACTGTTCTCTAGGGACTGACTGACTAAACAAAATACAGTATTCTTTCAAAAGTTTTTCTTGGTTAGAATGTATTCAATGTGCCATTTCTGATCAACTTAGGAACCAGAAAATAGTGAATTTGGTTTCTTGAAACACTTGTTTGAAAATAGGATATTATATTATGCATGGGTTTATGAAATTATGATCTGGCTATAAAAGATTTACAAGTCATAAAAAGTAACTGCAGATCTCTGACATGAAGCAAAACATTTCATAGAGGTGATCATTATCTAAACATTTCAGTAGTGAATATTAAAGACCAAGTCCTGCTCTTACTACAATAAATATCATCACTAGCTATATTCAGTAGGGGATAATATGTCTCCAGATGTCTTTATTTTTCATCTTTTCACAGTAAAAGTGAGAACCTTTGTAGTAAAGTGGTTTGCAAGAATTCATATTCTGTATGCATATTCTATAACTGTTCTTACAACATGAGGAACTGTAGACACTATCATGTTTATTCATTGCTGAAAAAAATAACCAAACTCAATTGTGTTAAGGGACCTTGTAATTATGTATCCATCTGAACTAGTTTTGTTTTCTGAGAAAAAAGGAGCAAGAAAAAAAAAATCTGTCCTTCATACTGTCAAATACATCTTTCAAAAGGAAGCTTTGTATGAAACCAGTCCTGTTTAGAGGTCTTCCCCTACTTCCACTTAAAACAAGAAATCGAGACAACTCTGCATAGAAGAGATGCAGTATAACAACATCTCTTAAAGCAGCAAAACTTTTAATTTGCTCAAGGACTCTGTTTTCCTCTACCTTCAAAATATAAAAATATCAGAAAATGAAAACATATGGACAGAGAAGACCAAAAACACACTTATGGTTTAGGATTAAAGAGCAGGAAAGAACAAAAGTGTTTTCTTCACATAAGTTAGGATAATAGATGAGGAAAATACTAGTGAGGTAGATTGTTTTTAAAAGAAAACTGTAATTCTAATTCTTGTTTCTGATTGTTGATCTATTCTACCTATGCTCTAGTGAGAATAGTTTTGTAGCAGAGGGTGTACTTGAGAGCAAATATCACTGCCATAAGAGAGGAAAAAAAAAAAAAAAAAGGCAAAAACAAAAAGCAAAAAACTCCTCCAAGACCTAAAATGAACTATTTAGATACAAATTAAATTCAGGACTGTGATTTACAACCTTCACCTGTATAGCCCATAAGTGGATAAATGCAGCGAACTCATGAAGAGACTTTGAATTTAAATACTATTTAGAATTTTTGGAGTCAGATGAGTAGTCATTATTATGAGTAAAGTAAACTGGAAAAGTGTTGACTCTTATGTGAAAAATGTTGTTAGAACTAGTCTCATGAGTTCTAGTCTTTCCATTTGAATGAGAAGGAATGTAACTGAAAAAAAAAATCTTTTCCCAGCACATCTGGGAAAAGCTTCCATAATGGGAAACTTAAAACAAACAAACAATTAAAAAAAAAAACAAAAACAAAAAAAACCAAAAAAAACCCCAAAAAAAACCCCCATGTGATGACATTTTCACTGATTTCTAAAATCCAGTAAAACATTCAACAATAAAAAAAGGCAAAATTTGGCTCACTTTGTCTTCCTATGAGGTCATGGATATTGTAAATATCCAGTTGGCTACAATTTGTCACAGAAAAATTAATAGTAACAGTAAAAGAGTAGACATAAGCTAACATATTTAAATTCCATTTAAACAGAATAAAAGTAATTTGAAATGAGCACTCAGGAAAATTTTCACTGCAACCTTACTTTGAAAATACCAATTTACATGCATGCATTTGTCATTTACAGTCAAATCATCTTACAAAATGACTTAATGCATTTTTCTCATAAAAATGATTTTTTTTTTCAAAGAAAGCACTAATGTGAAAGCTTTTGCTCAAGCATCCTTTTAAATTTTCAGTGGAAAATAGGTCTCCTCCTGTTTTTACTTCCCCCTCTTGGAGATGAAATATCCAGGACTTAGCTGTCTGTGGTGTAGTTAACAGAAAGATTATACTAGAATATAGTTTCTACTCCGCTCTCTGTGTTAGACAAACATTGTATTTATGATTAATATTTCCCTTTTGTTGGATCATATGCCCCTATGGGCCCTATAGAGACAATCCCAGTTAGGACTGAAACACTGTCTTCTCAAAAGAGCAATAGAGTAAATCAGGTCATCACTGGAATGTATGAATACATCCAACAACTGATAAACACATCTAATCATATCACAGCTGGTGTCATGTCAAAGCCCAAATAAACTGAGTTTATATTATCATCTTCCTGACTACAAATATACTGTCTTTTTTTAACAGAGGTATTTTGTTTTAGAGAAATGAACAATGGATATCATTTCTAAGTATGCCTCAGAATAACTCTATAGTATAATCTGAAGGCCAGGTGTACTTGGGTCATGAAACAGTTGTTAATTTAGGACACACATTTTGTTTTGCTTAGAGTAAAGCCTAGCATTCAATTTTAACAAATGACATACTTTTCAGTTTCACTATTTAAAATTTGAGCCAAATATGTAAAATGGGTAAAACAAACAGTCCCTTGAATTGACAGAAAATAAGCAAGGCTTATTAAACTTCATGTATGATTCATTATTCCAGTGGTACATCAAAAGGAAGATTAACAAATAATCCAATATATGGTATCAAGTTGAAAAAAATGATTGAAATAGACATTAATAAAGATTTCAATGTAAATATGGTTGTCACTCTTAATAGCATTGTTACAATGGGCTTGTTTTAAAATTATTTTACTCATCTAATTTATTTGTCCTGTATATTCATAAGCATTGCTTCAGCTTCAGTTTATTTTTGCATTAAAATTTTTCTGATATTTCATATCTTTCAAACCTGCTGTCTTGAAAGTATTTTCTAGGACATCAGTATAGCAGCGTTCTTGGTATACTACATTTCTGATAAATGGACATAATTCTATGAAGGAAAACAACTGAATACTTTCATTTCCTTCTGTTGACTTAAGTGGACTGTAAACTGTCTTTTGCCATAAGCTCTGCACAACAAAAACTGTAGACTATAGCAATGACTGCTGTCAACAGAAGATCTGCATACAACCATCCGCATGCGTGTAAATATTTGCACCAGCTTTGAAAATGCCATATGCCTCTAACAGCTGTTAACACATGCACTCACTTTCCTGTTGTTGTATATCCAAACAGCATACAAAGCAGTGAAAACTCCATGACTGTATCTGAAGGGAAGAAGCTGGCAGATCATGCTGTAAATATTTGAGCAATCAGTAAAAACAAATGGCTTAAATTTATGCATTGTGCAAGTCCCCTACAATGGCTGTTATGCAAGGAAAATATGTTGAAAAGGATCAGTTCCTGGTGCTGCAGTTTTAATCATTGCTATTGCACAGGCTAATTTTAGCCTGATAATTGATAAAAATGCTCTGAATTACCTGCAAGATTGCAGTCTTAATTTCTTACTTCAGACCACTCAGTCTTTATTGATGCTGCCGTATTGCCAAAGCTTTAGATTTCCCCCTGCGAAAAATTATTTCCCTCTAGGCTCCAGCCAGAAGAGAATAACAGTGCCTCAGTCGCTTTCCTTGTCTGCTTGGATCTCTGCCATAACTTCCCTGACTGAATCAATGTGCTTTAAAATAGGAGAATTGATTCTCTGATTTCAATGTCGTTGTTTTATCTTTCCAACACACAAGGGTACTTGACTTTTTATTCTTTGCTTTTATTTCTTCTCTCTTCTTATGCCTCTTCAGGTTTTTATTTTAAACCTACAAAACATTTCTGCTTAATTAATGAAATATACACTGTGGGTGGCTCTCTCTATGTACTTTGACCACATAAGCATATAAAACATCTTGTAAAGGAAGCTTCTGTCACTAGGCATTATGAATGGTAGCTGGTTTCTTCATCCATGCATACATGGAATTGCAGTAGTTTAGTGGTAGCTGTTGCCACCCACTTGCTGCTACAGATGTATGCTGGATCAGTGCTCTCTGTTAACCATGATATGGGTAATCCCTTCCCTGAATAGATGTGAAACCTCCAAGGGGTATTTCTCAGTGCATGTCCCATAGGATTAAACATTGCTATTCTTTCTGTTTGATAGTTTACTGTTACTTAGTGCTGCAAGTTCAGTATTTTAATGCCAGTGTGTTGATGCTAGTCATGACCGATTCTGGGGTTTGTATGCTAAGTTCACATCAACTTTAACTTGGGGTACTGCCACTGATGGTCAGAGTAAAAAAATCCAAACATATGCCAGGCCATCTGGAAGGGCAGAAGAATTATATTTCACTGATGCTGAAGTGGCAGTGGCAGATGCAAATGCTAAGCCAGATAACATAGAAGGAAGAGAAAATATTAGGTTTTTCAAACAGCTGGAACAGCTTATGAGCCATAATAACACCCTTTCTGTCTTTGACATTAAATACAGCAGATGAATCAAGAACTTAAAAGTTATTTACTTAATTTATTTAAATATTTGAATTTTTTCCACTTATCCTTGTTTTCTTAAAGTAAAACAAATATATATTTTTCTTTGGAATCTTGTTTGTCTTAGGAGAAGGTCCTCATGAATGCACTGACTTTTTCTAATCCTTTTAAAAAATGAATATAAGGTAGGTGGCCTATCATTGTCACATGGACTGGACAAAGCCCAGATCAGCTGAAAGAAATTAAATGGAATAAAGTACATCTAGCTTGTTTAAAGTTCTGGCTGTTCAGCAGCACTTTTTGTTTTCCTCAACTATATAAAGAGATTGATGAAAAACATTCCAAATTGTAAATACTCTCAATGCTGGTCCAAATCCTAATGCAGACAGAAGTTATTAAGGTAAAGAGAGCTCTTTTTCTGCCTCCCTGTTTGATTTCAGGGTTTGCACAATCCTCTGCAGCAATAATACATATTGTCTCAGTTTTTCATTACTAAATATATAATACACAGAGCTATTTTAAGAATCTTGGAGATGTAGATTTTTATCCTTTCTCTGGATATTATCTCTACACAGCATTTTGCAAACATCAAAAAGGCAAACTCTGCATGCTTTCACATACTCTACATGGCAAATCTTAAATATTTGGGGGCTTGTTTTTAAAGCAATTACTTTTATCTTGATGTGATGTTGTCACATTTTACAGCAGACAAATAATTTAAGCTCTGAGCTCTCTGTGTTATAATAGACATATATTTTCATTGCCTTCAAAATGCATTCTTCATTTTACCAATCTCAACAAAAATATGTTAAACTTCAAACCTGCTCAAATCCTAAAATTTACCTGGAGCCCTTAAAATAATGTGACCTGAGGATCAAGGAATGCATGTGAACTAGAAGCAAAGGAAAAGGAACATTACAATACTTTTACCCTGGTAAAAAAAAGTAAACTCCGTCATAGTTAAGAGCATTTTTCTTTCTTAATCTCATTATTTCTCTTTTTTAACTGATGGAAAAACAGTATATACTTTGATATAACTCACTGTAAGTCAGCCATCCTGACTATTTTGTTTCTAAGAAAAGGCTTAGTCCCTCTGTCAGAAAGTGATTATTAACAGTATATTAGCAGTCTCCTAACATTCTAGAATCTTAGAAATCACCCAGTTTTGTTCCACAATTCTGTCAGAGGTGCTACCTCATGAGTCTGGGTTTGGGTTTTTTTTTCTACAAAACCAAAATTGCAATTGACTCTTGTCAGTCCTTTGTAACATTGAAGTTATGCCATTGACTGAAGATTTCAAGGAGNAAAAAAAAAAAAAAAAGGCATAGGTTTTGAGAATTTGACCTGTAACTCTGGAGACCTTTATGTATTCTTCTTCCAAGTACACTTACTTTAAAAAAGGTCATTTGGGCCACTCTCACATTTATCAGAGTTAAGATACAAGACCATAGGTATTCTGGTATCTAAATCATATACTGAAATTAATCATCGTAAATCTTCTCCATAGAAAATAAAAGCTTAACACCTGAACTTATGTAAAGTAAAAAGCAGCAGCAACTCAGTAAAGTAAAAAACAGCAGCTCAGTCTATGGACATGGATATTGATCCAGTATGAACTTGCAAAATGGTGCTTTATATTCATGACAACAGGAAAATGTAATCAAAGACACTTTTATATTTCTACTTAAATTTACCTCCTGATTTCAAATGTGTGTGGTCACACATTAGGATTTGCAAGAATAAAAAGAACAAGATAATACAGTTGCAGGAAAGCTAGAAATATCTGGGCAATAATGAAATATGGTTCAGAATAGAAGATGTAAGATAATACATCTTGGAGAAAATACTCTCAAATAAAATTCAAAGGGAGGGAAAGCCCTGGAAACCTTTAATGCTAAAAAAGATCAAAAGATGATGGATAGTAGACAGTAAATTAGATATTGAGCTTGCAGTGTAATAGGAAGACGCAAATAGACCACCTAAGCTTTGGCTGCACCTACAGGAAATGTATATCATTATCTGTATGAACACTTTAGAAACCATTACAAGAACAGTACATTTCTGAGGTTTTGCTACTGAAACGACACAAAAGTTGAAATAAAGGTGAGGAAAAGTCAGTCACGCATAACTGAAAACATGGTGAGATTGCTTTTACATGCCATGTGAACAACCCCTAAACAGAATACACCTCTGGGAATACTTTCTTGATATAAATACCAAGTGATGAAATATTTTGGGATTGTCATAAAAATCTGCTCAAAATGAAATGAGACAAAAAAGAACTAAAATGGTTTTGAAGAAACAGGTAATAAAGAAATGGTCAGTATCTGTTGAAAGATTTTACTGGGAAAAAAATGGCTTACAAATTCCTGTTCACATATCACAATGCAGAATATGCAGTCTGCTGGAATTTATTATCCCTTCCCTAAGCACCTCGAAGATAAATGTTTGTATATGAGCTAACTAGCCAAGGCTCCCTTGGAGAAAGATGTAGACATACCCAGAGGATGTTTCCTCTCACTCGTAATTATATATCCATGGTAGGCCAAATTGATCACGTTCAAGAAGAGACTCTCATGGAGGTGTCTGCACTAAGACACTGACACTGGATATGTCAGTATTACCTTTAAAGATAAGTGAGGGTAATACCATCCAAGGTAGCTTTGGATGAATATTTAATGTAAATTTATTCATTTAAACATTGCTAAAACTTAAATATCAACAAAATATTGTGCTCACAGCTTTGCTAAATTTTAGGGGGTTTTAGATGCTGTTCCTTCATCCTAATCCTTCCATACCCTCATTTGTCATCTATATCTATTTAGCTTTTAGAAATCCTTTGTAGGAATTATATTTAAAGTGCTATGTGCTAGCCTCATTGTGTAAATTTACAACACCAATAACATATCCCATTTAATCTATAATAGTGCAGAAAAAGCTACATAATGGGACGAAAGTATCTCATGTTGAAGTTCAGTTGAAATCTTAGCTCCAAAAGAAACAGCAGAATATTTATCTGCACAACAAGCACTTTGCATTACATGATAGGAGTTACTGTGAATTGTGCAGGGAGATCTTAGAAGATGAGAGCTCGTGGCTTCCTGTGAATATACATGTGGTATTGAGACACTATTCCTTATTTTTTGGAATTTTGTGTTAGTACCTTGAAATCTGGATGCTCACTGGCAAAAGAGATATGTGTCTACTTTGCTCTAGATAGCTGTCTCCTGTATTAATTAGTACAATATAGTGTACTAATTAATTAGTACACTATTAATTAGTGTACACAATTAGTACAATATTAATTAGTAAATAATAATACATTTTCATAGTGATTTATCACATAATCTTACATCACTTACCATTCCTGACCAGGACTACAAAAATTATGTCTCCAAATATGCATACAGTATCTTAAATGTGGAAGCAATAGTAGTACTGGATTCACTTTTTAAAAATTATTTTAAAACATCATAATTCTGAGACTACTGGAGGTAACTGTGTTTCTCCAACACATTCTAACACGCTCTCAGTGTGAGCTGTGACATTCCTTGTGCTAGCTCAGCATGTCTGGAGAGAGAGCTTACATTCTCTTGATAAATAGTACAGTTACATTCCTTTGGTTCTTTCATCAGAGATGAGGAGGATGGGAAGATATAAAAGAGGAGGTGGGAGTATATAAAAGTGAAATCTTTTCTTTACAATTATATGACTTTTTACTTTTTCTGCATTTCCATTGGTACAAAATACTCATTCTTGATTGGGCTCCAGAAATGAGGCCACCTGGTGTATTTGGAACATCTGCCAATTTATAAGTATTCATCCCATCAGGGCCTATGGATTTATATATGTTCAGTTTGCTTAGCTGTTCCCTGACATGATCCTCCTCTACCAAGGAGGAGGAACCATCTTAGTAGCATAGAATCATGGAAAGGTTTGTGTTGAAAGGGGTCTTTAAAGGCCATCTTGTCCAAATCATTTGCAACAAGCAAGAAAACCTTCAACTAGATCAAGTTCCTCAAAGCTCTGCCCAGCCCGACCTGAATGTTTCCAGGGATGGTGCCTGGAATGCCTTACTTAGATCTCATCGGACTCCGTCCTCTTTTTAATTTAAAACCCTAACCCCTTGTACTATTGCTCCAGACTTCCCCCTGGTCTCTCTCTTGAGGGGTTTTGTTAACAAAGACTAACACAGATGCTAAAAAATGGTAAATCTAAAACTTGCTGTTTCTAAATGAAGTCAGTGCTGCCATATTTTAATTTCAGCCTATTTCTGTTTATGAAAGGGATTCTTCAGAATGATGGTCATATCCAAGCTAGACATCCTTCCTGGTAGATGTTTATAGTCATTGGAGAAAAATGGCTATTCTTGGTGAAGAGTTCTCTTAAACTCCACAGCTGAAATCCAAGTTCATGTATCAGGATAAGGAAAACTATATTAGAGTAGGATTAGCTATGCTTCTTGATGATAAGGAGAGCCTGTGTGGCAAGAGATATGAAATTTTAATGTATAAGCTCTAGATTGCCCCATGCTGCACCTGGGCCTGCCTGTATGCACACCCAGAATGTTGAGTCACTTTTTCCTTGTGTAGTCACGCTTCCTATCCAGTCACCTGCACAGATGAGGTAATCAGTTTGAAATAGTGGAGGGCCTGAGACGTGGTTATTGATTGAATTCCCAACCATTTTCACAAGTAGATGTTTGACTAATTGTTACAGAAACTTTCCAGTTGAGAACTTCAGAGTATTTAGGATATTTCCCTGGGCAGTTCTGGATGTACATAGGCTAATCTACATGCTCTCATGTGTTAATTAGCATTCTGAAAGGTCAATCTGGCCTTTGCAGAGACTCCCCAGGCTTGCAAAATTGACCACCATAAAAGATTAGCTCTTTTCAGAAACAAGAAGAGTCTTCAGCAAAAGTAGAAACTGTCCCCAAAGATGTAGATATGATTGTATCAGACAGTTTTGTAGGCAGGTAAGAGAGTGAGAAGATATTTTTAATATAATTTTAAATAATATATAGCAATAGGTCATGCTGGACTGCACTGACCGATTAGGTACCATAATTCAGCAAAATAGTGGTTTTGACAGTCTCAGTGAGCCAGCTGACAATGCCATGTAAAGACCCTTGTCTTGTCTGATATCCAGGCAGTGACCAACCACCTAGTTTGAAAGAGTTGATTCACTGCACAAACACTATGACAAGACTGCAATATGTAAGCAATGGTTACATGAATCCCAGTGACATAGCAGATAGTACAGTCAGAGACTTTCAAGATCACTACTTGAGTTAAGGATTTATGGCAGCAACAAAACATCCACTCCACTGCCCAAAACATAGGCAACTGAATTGCCAGAAATTCTCTGAAGGGTGTCTTCTCAAATACATAGCCATCAGTCTTGGGTATGATTTTTTGACTTGCACCGATCTGGCAAGTATAACTGTTACTACATAAATTACTGCAATACTACTTTTGCTTGAGGGATACTAAGTAGCATTTTCAATAGGGATGAACTCTGAGTATCTGAGATCAGTTGCCATATGATCTTCTTTGACCCCAATATGTTCATTAGAAGATCACTGGTAGAATACAAAGACTGAAAGCAGTTTATTCAGAACTCTATATCATAAGGACTTTCACTTCAATGGCTCCAAATCTTTCCTGCAGCTAAATCAAGTGATGAAATTTTTAGAAGAATCTGAGTAAACATGCATGTTTTAGAGCACTCAGAATGGTTGATCTTTAAACAGAAAGCTGTTCTCAATCATAGCAAAAGCAGAGCTAATTCCCTATATAATTCTGAATCATCATTAACAGCTAGAAAGGCACTTGCAGTATGTCAAGTATAGAACAGCTCAATAAAGAAAAAGTGCTTCTAAAAATTTTTGGCTTATACATCTTGGTAGCTGGTGGAGACATACCTTTTACATTAAGATTTGACCTACAATGTAGCTCTTATTCTAAAGAAACTGCAAGGAGAAATACTTCAGATAATGAATTCTGTTTGTTATTTTTATGTACTATGAGCTGAACATGTCTTCGAGGGTTATGAGGCATTGCAACTGGCATAGGGATTTTCTTGAAATTTCCATCAATAGCTTGCTTCTCCCAGCAACAGACAGTTTCATATAGACATTTTACCAGAAAAAGTCAGCAGGATAAAACAGCAAAGAAAATCTTACCCACCAGAAATGGTAAAAAAATCTCAATCATAAAACCATACATTAGAGTAAAACGTAGTAATATGGAAATTGTTCTGATTATTTTGTAAAGTAAATAAAAAGGCCTCAGACTTTAAATCAGCATCATCCTGAGACAATAGTTTATACCTAAGTTCAGAAACACCACTAATAAAATGTTGAACAGTGCAAGAAAGGTTGTAAACCCCTGTTTTGCAGCTAAGTTTTTCTGCTTGCACCTAGATAAGGTATTATACAGGAGCCTATTAAAAGGAGCCTTTTACTGCTTCCCTTCATTTTAACTTAAATTTCAGAGGAAAGCAAGGTGTGTGGAAAGAAACAAGGGGTAGGATATATGTGGCTTTACCTCAGTATATCCCAGTACAGTTACAATATGGACAAAGAGCTCAAACAGTTGCAGGTATTGAGAAAAGCTGAGCTTACTGCAGCAATGACACATGCACAACAAAACATTAGCACTGATTAAATATGACCTTAGTTAAGTGTCTTGCATTCTTATTCAATTAAGAAGACAGTGTCAGGGAACAGAATCAAATAAAATATAGATTGCTAAGCAGGGAGCTAATTAAAGGCACTCTCAGAACAGGGCTGCCTGGAGCTAAGCAACAGAGGAAAAGTTAGCAAAAGGTCTGGGACAGTTTTAAAGCTGCTTTAAGAATCTTCCAAGAGCAGTGTAAAATGGTGCATGTTGATCAAATTTTCTCAAAAGGATAGTAAATTAAGTTAAATAGTTATATTAGTTAAAAAATAGTTAAATTAAGTTCCAGAAAAAATGAACAGAGAAAGAGGAAGTCTTTGAAAAAAACACGAGACCTAGCTGCTATAGCTGAGAGCTATACTACATGTCTTGTTTGAGGGTGTTACATGCCCTTATTTCTACATTTGTTCAGCTCTGGTGTAAAGAACTGTCTTTTATTTTTTTTTCTGATCAATTTATTGTAACGGTTGCCATTCAGTAAGAACTGGTAAATCCTTGACCTTGGATCCTCCTTCCCACAGTTCTTAGATGTAGTTTATAAGATTGTTTCCCAGTAAACAAAAAATGCTGTCCTACCATGTGAAAAGGACTGCCCCTTGCTCCTCCAAATTTCAGACATCAGTATGTTTTAAAGTCATGTTTCATTCCTGTGTTTTTCTTTGTTTCCTCTTAGCTTGATTCTGTAACCTCTCTTTGCATACGAACAATGCACTCTGGGATCTTTGTAGGTAACCTTGCTCCCAGGTAATTTTTCTTGTAAAGAGATTGATAGCAGCTGAATGGTTTTCACTGCTGGGCTTGGTTGCATACATTAATGGTCTTACATGAAAGACATCTTTTAGAAGACTTGATACTTGAAGCATTGCAGGATTTAGGTCCCTCTCTTGCATTGATCCCTGCTGAAGTTACATGCTTAACTAACTAGGAATGTGAGCCTAAACTCCCCAAACTTTTTGGGCTTAATATGTACACCTCCCCTGGACATTTTATGTTGCCTATTTTAAGCACTGACTATTGTAAGATTCCTTCATGCAGTTTAAAGTTCCTGTTTTACCACTCAGGAGCCTACAGATTTTATATGGAAAACAAACAGCTGCCAAAATAAATGAAGGTTGATCCCTGCAGCATACTATAAGTAGTTTCATTAGATATTGTGTAAGAGCACTAGACTCTAGTCCTGTGTGAGGAAGAATTCCTAAACATAGACCCTGTGTGTAAGTAAATACTGAAGAACTACTGGTGATAAGGAATTCAATGGAAATGCCCAACAATAAAATCAACAAGTATAGAATTGGTGATTTTAAAACTGTGGGTATCTGTTTAGAAATCTGAATTCAAATCATTAATTATGACACTCTTTTGTATCTATTCTAAAAGGTAAAAAACATGAAACTCATTACAAAAGGAAAAGGATACCAAAGGAAAAAAACCCAGGAAGCACACTTTTTTTTTTTTTTTTATTTCCTAAAAAGATATATTGATTGCCAAGAAGTTTAAATTGGAATTGTATTTTAAAATTGCTAATAATACATTATGTATCCCTATTCCAGTGTTCTTTAAATTCTGAAAATATTTAGCTGAATCCTCACGGTTCCACTATACAATTTTTATAGCTCGGTATCCCCAAATTAAATTAAGTGTGAAATAATAAAATAAAATGAGCAAGATTATTTCAAGCTTGCATGGTGTTGTATAACTGAACTTTCTACTTACCTTCTTCCTAGTTTTAGTCTTCCTAGTCAAACTGTTCCTTTTTGTCTTTCAGCTAGTATTACTGCCTTTCACCCATTTCCTTTTAGAGACTTCTGTGAACTAAATTTTCACAGTATCTGCAAAATTCTCAGAGTAAATTAACTGTGAATCTTAGGCATATCTCTCAATTACACGCACCTGTACTGGATCAATTAGCTTGCCTAATTTTTAGCACCAATAAATGGCCCACAAGTGTTCTCCATTAATTAAAATGCTATCAGCCTTTTGCAAATGCACTTTTAATGTATTCTGTCTACTGCACATTTCAGGGCAGCTACTTTTGGAGGGACCTTATGCTGTTAATTTGCGTTTTGAACTCATTGTCCCTTCCTGGAAACTAATGCTGGATTTTAATTTTCATTTTCTTGTGAAGAACAACTTTTGTTTTATTAGTTACTGTGAGGACTGCTTGCTGTAAAACTAAATCAGATATTTTTCTGTACCAATTTGTATTTTAAATGAAAGGGTTTTGTTGCAGCTGATCTTTAATTTGGTTGTAAAGCCAGATTGGACTTCTCTTTAATGTCTTTTTTTGACGTCAGTCTATCCAGAAAATAATTTCCTTGCATGGATGTAATGCATGGGCTACTGTAAAAGAGTAATTCTTCTAAGTGTTAGAAAAGCATGTTTAAATCATATTTAGGTGCTCATGACCTTTCTAAGGCAATGATTTAAGAGAGTTTTGCAGATTAACTGCTTTATTCTGCACACCCTGAAAACTCTCTGCTGAAAAAGCACCCTGACCACTCTCAATGATTCTGTTTAATGATGCAATTCAACTTTTTTGCAAGGACCATTTTTAAAAAGCCATACTGCAAAGTATGGCTTTATAAATTATTTATAGACAATTGCTGGTATAACATCTTTCTTGGTGAGTTGCTGGTGCCAGTAACACTGAATTATCCACAGAAATTAAGTCAACAAAGCTTATTCCTTTCTTTTTCTCTTCCAGCATCTAACCTAAGTATAAATTCATGCCAGAAGCCATTTTAGATTTTATGCAGAAATATTTTTCATTACTTCACTGAGTATTTCAAACAGGCAGAAAAATCTTTCATTACTAGCCTGTTTCCAATCCTAATTAGCAATTTTAAACCAGTCAGTTGAGCAATGTGTACAGGTATTTGGTAGATATTTTTACAATACATAGTCAGCCTAGAGCTAAGAAAAACTGAGTAGAATTATGAAAGTAATCACATAATAAGTACATTAATAAAGTTAACCTACAGTTAAATAAGTATTAACCAAAACAATAAATTGGTAACAGAGACCTCCTTATTCTGTTTTAAATTATGTATTTCAGTTGTCCCTTTATTGACCTGTTTTATGATCTTTCCCATAGATTTCAGTACAGTATGTTATTGACATCAAGGAGAAATTCAGTGGGAGCCTCTTGCATACAGTTTTCCTGGAATCCCTCCCCATCTGTTGCCATGACAACACATCCATTCTTTCTGGAGAGGATGTTTTCTCTATTCCCAGAAAAATAATTTCATAGCTTTATTGTTGCAAATAGTGGAATGGGAAAAAGAAAAGGAAACCCAGAAAGCAATCTGGAAAACAGTGCATTCTAAGTGGACTTTCTGTACAAAGGAAGGAACCCATATGTCTTGAAGCTAGAAGTCCCTTTCTATAATAGTTTTAAGTGTCTGCACATCTAAACATTTGCATGGGATGTTCTAACTACATGTACAAAACCCCAAAAGTTGGCATTCCTGATTTTTTTGGTTTTGAAAAAAAAGTAGCACTTATGTAAAGTTTTTTTATGGACCATAATTGTGTCTAATTATAGTCTGAGAATGCTACTTGAGTCAAGTGTCTTAAACTACTAAGTAAAATCTATCTGGACCTAGTTGGTAGCCACCTGATTTATGTTAAATTCTTCAGGGTGCAAAAATTAATGAAATAGCATTTATTTACCTCATCAGAGCATAGGTAACACAACCCAATAGAATTATATTTATATTTCTCTTCACATGTAATTACATGGCAAAGATAACTGGGGTTAAAAAAAGCAACACAAAATGTCTTCATTATTCTAGCACAAAAACCA
This sequence comes from Cisticola juncidis, assembly GCA_013400215.1. NCBI lineage: Eukaryota > Metazoa > Chordata > Aves > Passeriformes > Cisticolidae > Cisticola > Cisticola juncidis. Next base: position 452,430 of record VXBR01000289.1, on the reverse strand, counting down.
TCAAGACTGTACATAAGGGAGCACAGAATACTTTTCAAGAATAGGAGTGCAGGTCCTAGTTTTGGGGGGGGGGGGGGGGGGGGGTTTGGTTTTTGGTTGGTTGGTTGTTTTTTGGTTTTTTTTTTTTTTTTTTTTTTTTTTTTCTTTTTTTCTTTTATGCTGAACCATTTTAGTGTAACTAGGCTTTTACTTGAAGATAGAAATAACCTGACATAAACTGAATGAGATTTGGAAATCTGTACTGGTAAGTAACACAAATGTAGTGTCATACAGAGTAATTTGTAAAGATGGTCTAATATTCCTTTGAAGCATATGAATTGCAAACTTGCTCTCTATTTTGTGTCATACACTGAGAAAGATTTGCATTCTTTTTTCACTGCCCTTTTTACTTGAATTTTATACATGAATTGGAAGTAAAGAATAAATGTATCATGCCTTTTTCTTTTTAGTTAAATCTCTAAAATCAGCAGATTCCATATAGGTGATTAAGTCTTGTGGGAAGAAAACTAGTAATAAATTATGATAAAGTTTCAGGAATATATGAAAGGAAAAATAATATTCTTGAAATGGTAAAAAAAGCATTATCATTTTCCTAATGAATAAAAGGGAAAAGATAAGCAGTAGAAAATTTTCAGCCTCTACAGAGGAGTCTGCTGAATTATAAAAATTGGTATTATCATTTATGTTTTTTGTGACAAAGTCTATCTTTCTGCCTCATAATCTGCTCTGGTTTTTGTCCTGACTATGTGTATGAACCAGAGTAAAATATGCATCCTAATGAGGACTATTTTTTTCTTAAAAATTGTTGTGGAATCCCTTACTTAATGCATTTCCTAAAAGTAAATTTGTGAAATATATTTCCAATTTACAGAATAAACACTGTCTGCAGATGGCCAGGAGAATATATTTCACACAGTCAACATTTAGAAAGGAAAAAAATGTCAAAATAATCAGGTCCGTAAATGCTCAGCAGACTGGGATTGTATGTGGTCTGTACACAAAAAAACTTGAGTCTTCTAAAAACTTCAAAGGACTTGGAATGAACATCAAAATTTACACACAGAATTTATCTATGTACAGTGGGACACATCTGAATAAATAAAGACAAGAAAGCAGAACTTCTCTGAATCTTATTTTAATGGTATTCTACAACTTCTTTTATCACTCAGAAACTACTCAGTACTAAGAGAAAACATGTTTAATTAAACTATTTAGAACAATTTACATTATATCCTAGTCTAGCTTTAATCTATTTTAACTGAACTCAAAGAAAAGCTAGAATATAATAGCGAATCAAAAGGTAAGAAGCTATTTTATAAATACTGGAACAGAGTTTTATATATAATATAGCCATCATATTTGTCTTCAAAATATCTTTTTACATTTCTGTATGTTGAATTTTTTAGCTTGTTTAGAGTACAACATATGCACCAATGACTGCATAATAGAAAAGAAAATTAACAAATTCTACTAGATTTTATAGTCAGCCAAACTGCTATAGTATTTTTTGAATAAACCTGCAAATCTACCCAATTTTGTTTTCAGCACTTCAAAAGATACAGTTCTGCTCCCTTCTTTAGAGCATAATTGTTCTATATTTCCTTAGCACTTATTGTGACAAAATACGAAAACATTAAACATAATGATTCTGTTGGCTTATGCATTTGTACCCTTTTCCTCCAGAGCCTAAATAAGGTCATGATAATCAGCTTATCTCTCTTTCATTACACTGACTGCTTCTTTGACAGGTGGAGATATTTTGGTAGGCTTCTATAGACTGTAAAAAATGACCTTTTAATTTAAAAATATCTTCTAGTGTTTTCACCACTAAAAATGTTGTTTACAATCTTGGCTTTTTGCTTTCTGCTTTGAAACAAGGTACTCCAACAATTGCACACAGCAGATTTGTGATGTATTAGCCATTTCAAAGTCATGTACAATCCTGCTCACATCACAAGGCATCTCTGCATATCTACTGTCTCCAGAGCACAGTGCAGTACAGCATGTGGTGGTGGTTTAACACCAACTGGGAGTTAAACTCCAAAGAACCCACTCAATGCCTCTCCCCCTCCCCCTCCCGCCCAAGTCCCCGTGCATGAGTGGAACCAAGAGCAGAGATTAGGGGTGAAGATATCAATTTACTGAAAGCAAACTGCAATGGAATGAGAAACACACAGGAACAGCAGCAATATTACTTACAAAAATATACAAAAACAGAAGGCGCTTCACCAACAATAAAGGTGTTCACCATCTCAACTTAGTTCCACATGGCTCCTAGGACAAAGACAAGGTGGCAGCCACACCTTGTGACTTCCAAAGACAAAGACAAACTAGTGGTTGCTCCCCACAGTTGACCTTTCCAAGCCCAAGACAGCAGAAAACATCTCTGTATCATGCAGAAATGGGTCATTTTACATACATGATCAGGCTGTCCTTACCATTGCCCAGACTGTTTGCTAATTAAAAAAACCCTTAAAAACAGACAAACAGAAAATCCAAACATAGAATGACAACAGAGATTTGGAATGTAATACTTTAGTAAAAAGATAGTAAAATTCACACTTAACTTCTTCTCTTAATTTTATCTATTTACAAGCTGCTTTTTTTTGTGAAAAATATGTCTTTTAAACATTTTACAAGTTGTGTTGTACACACTTTAATTCATACCATAAGTGAAAACAACCTTTTCTGTCATAAGAAGGTTTTTACTGAAATATTTTAGACTTCTCCATATATGTATTTGCATCTTTAAGGAATTTGGCAAAGCAGCTCAACAAACTCTGTAATGGTCATAGGTGTTGGTATGCTCTTGATTTATGACCAAGAGAAACAGAAGATGTCAAGGAAGATAAAAAGTGGACTATCTGGCAGCATTCAGGTGCAAAAAAAGAAGCCAAAGCTTTCACTACAGCAGCTTTGGCATGCTTAATGGTTTGGGCTGGCATAAGGCAAAATGTCTATAAGCTATATCTGTTCTATATCTATCTATCTATAACGTTTTCTCTGCCAGCATAAGGTCTATCTCAACTGACAGACTTCTTTCTTGCCTGTGACAGAAATACAGAATCATAAAATGGGGGAAATATATGTCACCAAAAATATAAATAGTTGCAATCTTGTGGGTTTGATCAGTTTCTGTGAACTAGTATAGAATTTTCTTCTCTCAGATAACTAATGTTGTAGAGGTGTTGCTTAGTATTAAATGTTGCATTTGAGATACCTGATGGGTTAAGAAGCCTATCGAGAGAGTAAAAAATTCTCCTGCTTTTTCTGACTTTCTGGTATCACAGGCTGGAAGACTAAGAGATACAAAAACTCTTCCTTCACATCATACCAGTAGGGTGTGTGATATGACCAAGTCCTATTCAAGATTTTTCATTTGTCTTCTGATGACATATTGGCATCAGCCATTGACATTTGAGGAGTTTCTTTCAGCAAACGTAAATAGATGAAAAACTTGCTCTAACATGTTAGAGCTCAGAACTGCCCTAGGAAAAAATATATCTAGCTAAATAAGTTATGAGGTTCACATACTTGTAGACACAAGAAGTTAAGATTGGTCTTGATCATGAGAAAATGGAAAAAATGGAAAAAATCCTGAAATAACAGAAATACACTATATATCTATAGCTGAAAACTGAATGTTATTCTACACAGCAGTGCTGACTTCTTAATTTTTTTTTCCTGTAGTTTAATTTTCAATAAAACCTTAAAGATAAAATTTGATGAAACTTCTTCTCATGTAAAATCATAAAGTATGTTTGTCCCTTGTTTTGACTTATCTTATAATCTAGAATTTGGATTTGTATTGATGGGAAAAGTGAAATGAATGAACAACACAGTTTTGAACAAAATTTAATGTACTCTTCATTTTTCTTGGACAGACAGATATTGTAACAACATAATCCATTATGATTTGTGATAGCAAAACTAGAGGCTTATTGTGATATTAAAGCAAAAATGGCCATTATCTCTCATGAAAGGAAATAGAAATCCTTTAATGATTGAGCTGACAATCTTCACAGTCATTAGGGACACTGATAGGAACATTTTCACCATGGTATACAGAAACCAGCTGTCATATATTAGTATTACCTAATGTCAAATTCCCATTCACCATACTAAAAATACAACTTTGTAGAGACTAAATCTACTTCACACAAATATAGGATTCTATTCTTATGCAGTGTTTCATTGAGAGAGATAAATCTCTGTTTACAGTCTCCGATTCCCTTCTTTTCAGAAGTAGTGAGTATAAACCATCTATAAGATTAGGCAGACCACGGCCACATTGAACTGTAAGTCCTCAGGGATGTATCTGGGAAAGCACTGGAATTTCTGCTCTGGCAGCAGAACCCTGCCAGGACATGAAACAGATCTATGGGAAGTGCTGTGCAAGGAGAGAGGATGGTGTGATACTCTCTGGATAAGCCTGGGTGTGGGACAGTGCTAGGTTATGCAATAAAGGTTCACAAAATTACCTTTACACCCACAGGAGAGTTCAGACGAACAATGACAGAAATATGAGCCCAAGTAATGCCCTCACCTGACTCCATGCAGGTATTTTATCATCAGATGGCCATCAAAGGCCCATCTCCACAAGCTCAGAGGAGCTCAGCAATGCAAAATTGCAGGCAGGATCTCATATTAAGGATTCATAAAGGATGAACAAACACCTTGTCCAGACCCCTCCCAGAACTGTCCCAGGAGACCCACCAGCCCTGTTTGTCCACGTCTGAAATGCATCAAGGTCAGTCATCAGGAGCAACTCAGGATCACCCATCAGACTAAGTATGGGATGTCTCAGGGTTGGGACACTTTACAGAATGCAGGGGAAGAGCAGTTCATGGTTGCAGAGAATTTACTATGGGATATTTAGGGGAAGAACGAGAAGCAGCAAAAGGGAGAGACTTAGGTGATTTGGGGAAGAGCAAGTGAGGGAAAATAAAGAGCTGTGGGGGAAAAAAGGCCAGTTGAATTCAAGTAATTTTCTGGTCAATACACTTGTCTGTCTGGTGGGAGCTGGGAAGCCAGAAACTTGGTAGACTGGAAACCAGGGATATTCACTGGGCAGACTGAGCATCTGAACTCAGTGGACAAAGGGATCAAACTTTATATGAATATATATGCACACAGTTTTTACCCCTCACTATTTTATCTTCATCCTGCTCAGATAGAGAGGGGAGCAGGATGAGGTTGTTCATGCAGACAGTGGTTGTGTGAGTGATGAGTGTGTCCATCTGTGATCTGTGCCCCCACTACCTGAGTGTGTCTGTAAATATGTGTAGTACATGTGTCCTGTGTACTTGTACCTGCTGGAAACGCAACTTCAGTCTCAGTAGTGGTTGGAAATAGGAGCACAGAGTCACAGCAGCTTCACCTTTCTCTCAGAATGCTAGATTTTGCATGGTATAAGTAAATTTTCATCTAACATAACATACTTTTAAAAAGTATTTTAATGGTCTATGGGTCTCTATAACCTGAAAATATTTTAACTATGGGTTATTATTGAACATAAAACATGTTTACTAAAATATTTAGTATTTATAAGTCCATGGCAACCTTCTAGAAAGATAAAAAGAGCCCATGACCTAAATACCATAAATTTTCTCTTTTTCTAAAGGGTTAGAATTGTATCAACTCTTGCAGATTTCAAGGGTTCCTTAGCTTCATTCCAAAGGAAAGTCCACAAAAAGGTTGCTGGGTTTTGTTGTTTTTTTTTTTTTTTTTCTGTTCTGCTCACATATCTCTTTTTGTTTGATTGTTCTTCAAGTAGTCTTGAAGATTTTTCTTGGGAACAGAGGCATAAAGAAGATGAGCAGTAAGTAAGAAAAGGTTTTGCAGTTTAATGACTAACTTCATTTCCTCTTCACAAACCTTTACAAGGTTTTAATATGCTCCTAACTTTATATCTGCATCTTAGTTTAAGAGGCTTTTTAGGAGCCTACAAATATTTTTCACAGTCTAGATTTTTAATGTCTCTGTATCTGAACAGCTAATATAAACTTAAATGTTCAGACTAAGTTTGAAAATATATATGTATAATTAATTCTGTTTTGCTCATAGGAAAAAGGACACCTAGAATCTTTGCTATACCGGGAAAATATATGCCTTATAGGAAATGTTGAATATTATTCGAGAAAAATGTAGTTTGACTTACATATTTCTCTCTGAGAAAGAGAAATTCCTAAATAACAATGTCTTATCTTAAACTATGTTATTAAAAGAGAAAAGGAAGAGGAGATATGAAAATAAACACAGGGAAAATGGTAATAATGAGTGAAATATTGAATTTACCTCTTTAATTATGTTTTTGTTGTTGAAACCTTCATTTTATTATTTTTCTTTTGTTTATTTTTTGTTATTAGTATTTAGAAATCTTTTTTATCATGTAATTGGCGACATAATAGGATAAGCAAACTATAACAGGAAGCCTTCTGGCTCCTACACCCACAGCTGAAAATCTAATGCCAGCAGGGTTTTTTAGGTTTGGTCCTAGACGTAAATTTCAATTTCCAAACACATCGTTTGTGAGAAGAATTAATGAAGCTGAACTGCCAGATTTCTGCCATGCAACTCTTCCTATTTTCTAATTTAAATATATGTTAGGACATCATCCATCCCTAAAAGACAGCAATAGGACGAGGATATGTTAATCTGTGCTATAGACAGCAGATTGTGTATGTCATCAACTGATTCTAGTACAGGCATGGACTGGCCAAGGGCAAGTTGAAGTTGCTGGTTGGAGTGCAAGAGAATAGATTATTTCTAATTTCACACCATTGTTTAATCACTAGTCTAATCATTCATTTAACCAGAGTGCCTTTTCAGTTATTCTCATTCATATTTTATCAAATTAGGTTACATTTGACTAATGTGTTCAAAAGCCTTTGAAGACAGAGACAGACAGATGAACAGATGTAACTGAAAGTCTTGCTTAAAAAGAAATGAGCTAAAATTATCTCTTCATTACAGTAGCTAACATGATTCATTGCATTCTTTGAAGAGTCAAAGTAAAATTCACAAATTACATAAGATCAAGAAACTTCAATTTCTTTACAATTAGTTTTGAGTCACAGAAGTAAAGGACATCACTCCAACCTCCCATACTGTTCATGTGATGATTTGGTTGCTAGAATAGGACTTAAAACAATCATCATACTAATCCCTTAACAGTCCAAACTCATTTTTATGAAGTGTCTAGGAAAAAGGATGCAGTTTGAATCATTGTCTGTGTAAAATCTCTCTCTCTTTTATTTTTTTTCCCTGGGGACAAGTAGTTTTGGGTTTTTTCTCCAATATAAGCAAAAAAACCACCAGAAAGGTGTCTTGGGAAAATGTGTTTCAACCCTGCTTCTTTCAAAAAACAGAAGGAGAATTGCATCCACTTCATAGTTTCTTTGTGCCAGTAACATTTTGTCTAATGCGTACACACACACGTGCATTTGTATGTGCATGCATAAGTAAGTGCATGTGCATGTACAGCTATGCATTAATGCATGTCTGTGTATAGTTAAATATTAACATAAGTTAATTCTCTAATCTCCTCTGAGCTATATAATCATCCGTGCTACTCTTCTTTGTCTTTCCTTGTTTTGTGTTTAGTTTTTACTGCCACTATTTTTAATGTTTCCTTTCTTTCCTGAAAAAAAACCCCAACAAATCAACAGTAAATCAGAGGATAAAATATATCCTTCACAGCATCTCTACTTTAGGTGAAAGAGTCTTACTGTTTATTAGAAAGACACAGAAGTTCTGGGGTTGTAAATATGTCTCACTGTACAGTTATTCTGAAATTAAAATGGGCCTGTGATTACCACAGCACTTTACAGGAGACAGGACGATCCAGTTTTAATGATACATTCTTACAAGGTTCATCTGAAAATAATGATGGATTTCAGCTAGCCCACTGATATAATTAATTGTTTTGTAATCTACCTCTTTCTCTGAAGTTCATCACAAAAACATTTTTAGTTTAAAAGCTACTTATTGATACACTTCCATAAGAGTTTTGGGCATACACAGAACCCACAGATCTTCATATTTATATCAGGTGTGGAAATATGTTTTATGGATTAGATGAGAACCTCACATCTATGATTAGAGCACCTGTTTTTATTGTTATGTTAATGTAGTGAGACATGTCCTACACATTTTCTGTGTCACAAGATACGAGAAGAGATATAAACACCTTCTTTATAAAGGACTCGTGTTTGTGAGCATAGCTCCCCTCTACCCTTTCTCCTCTTTTCCCTGTGGGTTAATGATTCTCAGTTGTAAATACCAAAGATTTCTTAAATAACTCAAATGTGCTAGGGAATATTTGAGTGATATGTTATCTTTTATCATGAGACATCCATCTCTGCCCCATGAGTAATGTAGCTCTTGTCTACATGGCATTAATTTATTTCTTTTTGCTCCTTTGAGACATTGTAATCCTGGAGAGTATTTAACCTGTTAGTATTCATGGCTGCATTCACTATATTGCACTATTAGATTGTGCAATTTTCCATTTAAATAAGACACCACATTACAGCTATCCTGATACATTGTCTTGCTTTTTTACAGTTTATCTCTTGCCAATTCGTTCCTTCTTAAACTCGGCATTATTAAGCTGGCATCTTTCTTCACTATGGACAAAAATAATAATAATGTATCCATATATTTTCCTGTTGAAATTTCGTGGCTTTGCAAACCTATTTTAACTTACTTTTCATTTTATTTAAAGCATAAAATAGCTCTTTAGATATTTGTTTGTGTTGCAAAAGTCCTTTCAGTTTTTGTGGGTTTTTTTTAAATTAACGTTGAAAATGTCCATATTGCTGTATAAAGATACATTATATTTACTATATCTGTTCATTTCAAATCTGTTTTTCACATAATTTGTCCCCAAGGCTTTTTCCATACGAAAATCTATTTTAAAAAAAGGTAGAAATGTTGACATTTAAAAATCAACCACATAAAATTAATATTTACTATAATTTTCTGTCATAAAAATCACACAGCAAAAATTAGTTCAGTTGTCAAAAATTTAAATCAAATGTTGATAGAACATTCACTCAGAATCCTTTCATACACAATTAAAGAAAAGGCTGTCTTGAAATGTAAGCTGTTCTTACTAACAGGAAGGAGGATTTTTTTTTTTTTTATTGCTCCTTTTTTCCTCATTTCTTTTGTTGTCTCAGTAATTACAGATGCTGTGAAGGAATTTCATGGAGGAAAAAAAAAAGCAGACTACAGTGATAAATACTGTGAAGTGTCTACAGTTACAATTAGAAAGCAAAGCCTCACATTTTTAAATACTTTTCTTAGAAGAAAACTCCCTAGCAGATTAGTTTAGCCAATAGTGCAAATAGTTTGTTTTTTGTTTTTTTAACACTTGATATTAACTTGAAGGTTGAAGAACAGTTCAAAGATTCATGACTGCATCCTCTCAAAGCATCTAGATAATATTACTTACCATATTGGAAAACAATTTCAGGTGGGTTTTTTCATGAAGAAGCTGGACTTGGAGTATTTAACATCAACAAGATAATAAAGAGGGAATATAAACATAATGAATTTTGAAATAAAAATAATTTTGTTTCATTCACTTCATAACTACTTCAAAGTGGTTATGAAGGTAGATATATGTCACAGAGCCCCCACATGAACACGTTCATACACACCACACTTATACAAAAAATAAATTAAGTATGTGCAAATTCTTGTAAGTATTTTTCAAGAAATAGAGAAAACAGTGAAACAGATTAAGTCAACTTCGAAGGTCATAGACAAAGATGGCCCAAATGGATGAAAAGACGGGCATTCATCTGATCAAAACCACTGTTATGCAGTTAAATCAAGAAAGCTAATCAAACTCAGACTCTGTCAGAAATACCTTGTCTAGGTCAAACAGATGGTATAATTTGTGCACAACAGAACTAGGAGCAATAAAGACCTCCAAGTGAGGTTTTACACACAAACCTTTTACAACTGACACCTATCTTAGTAGACTAGCTCCTGTTGCTTTTGGTTTGTTTCCAAACAAGGTTGCAATAGCAGGGGCAACAGATGATAGAAACAATATTAAAAAAAAAATCTGTAAGCAAATAAGACAGAAAAATAAAAGCTAAGGAAAAACTTATTTAGAAAATTGTAGAAAACAAAAAAAAATATTTAAAAATATGAATAATAAATTTTGTGATGGTTTTTGTGTTTACTCCCTTTACTTTCTGTGAGATAGACTTTGTGAGGAAAAAGGCAAAACAAGCCCAATTTAAAGATTACCATAACTGTTTTATTAACACACATGAAAGGAAGGAAAAAGGGAAGAAAGAAAAATAAATTAAATTAAAAAAAATTGAACTCTTCAAAGCTCTTTTCCCTTACCCACAAACTGTTTACTTCCCCACAACCAACATAGACAGACAAAACTATGACTTTCAGTTTCACAATTTAAACATAATCTTTCATCACTTTGGGAGAGGAGTCTCTCTTAATGTCCCATGGAATTTCTCCACTGACAACTTACAACAATTCTGTGGTGGGTTTTAACTGCCACAAAAACCAGCTGCCCAGTAAAAAACCCTGCCTCTGTGACCACTCCCATTAGCAGTTTCCCAGGCTGCTTATGGGCCATGGGTCTAGATTTTGCATATTGGAGTGTCACCTTTTAAAGATGCACTACTCAAAGGAACAAAGCATTCTTCTCAGGGAACAGAGAAATCTTCTCACTGCTTCAGTAGCACAGAGGACTTATCTCTGTCTCTGTTCAAGCATTTTATAAGATCAGTATCACTTAATCCATCACACACACACCTTTGTTCAAAATCCACATAAAATTTGAACAACATTGAAAAGAACAGGGCTTATGCCTTTATTAATATTCAGCTCTTTATTAAAGTGATCAGCTCTTTATTAAGTTGTCAGCAGGATTTCGGAGTCTGATCAAAGTCCTTTCCGCTGCTGGGGTGATCCGAAGAAGCAGGTGCTGCTGCAGGTTTTCTCTCAGCAGCCCGTAGTAGGTGCTGAGTCCTCGTCTCCACAGGAACAGCTGGAAGCTCCCTCTGATCAGCTATCAGGAGGCAGGGCGGTTGAGCAGTCTGCTGCAGCAGTGGGCAGAGGCAGCTCCTTGCCCTCAGGGAAGAACTTCGAGAGTTCCCCCTTCTCTGATTCAGTCAGTTTCACCGGCCAGTTCCCATCCTTTTGAAGCTCTTCATAGGTCATGGCGAAGCTTCAAAACCGGGTCAGAGTGTGCATTTACCTCCTGCTCGACCAGGGCACTATCCAATTCTCCCCTGACCAACCTAGTTTTCTGTTCTAGGGTGCAGTTTCCCCGAAAATAAACCTCCCAGGATTCCCCAGGGTGGGCCTATCTGCATGTCTAAATGCATATGCAATGAGGCCTCTACCTGAGAGTGGTTAGTCCAGGTGATTAAGGGCCCGGCCATTTCTTTTCTCTTGGTAATGAGGCATGGAAGTGTTGCCAGGCAACTTGCCT
>VXBR01000289.1:358084-437974 GCA_013400215.1 Cisticola juncidis | reverse complement strand
TCCATTGTCATGTAGTTTAATAAATTGTCTTTCTCTTTCAAAAGCCTGCTCTGCTCTGTTCTTGACCACATCTCACAGTAGTTCATTAGGTAAAATACACACTCATGGGTGCATTGGCATTTTGTCCAGTGTCAACTCATGACAATATCCTAAATATTAGTTTTGCCACTCATGAGACTTGAATCTCAGTTTGAGAGTGAAGTTTTAAGTCAGTTCCGTTAAAAGTTAAAAGTACTCAGGACTTCATAAATCCTATCTGCAAACCTATATGGATTTTGTGGATATCTCATTTTAGGTGATACTCAACATCTATTTTAGGCTTTTTTTTTTTTTTTTTTTTTTATTCCCCCCCACAAAAATACAAGAANTTTTTTTTTTTTTTTTAATCCCGCCTCCAGAAACTTAATGAAGCATTTAGGTGTAAATATCCCTTTTTAAAATCTTATATTCTATGATGATTGTTAAACAGGAAAGTCAAAATAGTATGAGCAGTGATTCTGATGTCTTAAGCTTTAGCTGTCATATTTTCAGATTTTGTGCTGCCTAGGGGTGTAGTTCTGAGCCTCATATTAAGTGCCAGTAAACTCTCTTCACAGAGTAGGTAGACAAAACAAATCCTTTTCCTGCTGAGGACCAAGGACAGCTTTCAGTCCAAAAGCATAAACAATGGTGGGCTGAAGGGAGGAACGAGACGGATGAGACCTCACAACCTGAAGCTGTTATTGGACAGTTAAACCCCAATATGCAAATGGACCAAATTTTATAAAAATGTAAGATCTCATGACTGGGCAGCCGCTATTCTTAGTCCACCTTGGGTGTAGCCCTGGTCAGGCCCTATCCTGCTTAAGGTGGATCCTGGAGGCCTTTCAATAAATACCTACTTTATTCTCTAGCTCTGTCGAGTCTCTGTTACAGGTCAGGCTTCCAAGGCATCAATTCAACTGATAGCTCACAAAGCATTTAAACTAATTTGCTTTAACTTTGGTGTCTAGTATCATTTATGATGTTTTATGGTATTCTAAATTCCTTAATAAGATTTAGAGATATGATACAATTTGCACAGAAGGCATAGGTCTTTTTGATTTGGTGGATGGGAGCAGCAGTGGTCAACCCAAAAGGTACACACAGTCTGTCTGTCAGCTGGTCAAGCAGCTGAATGGAGCTATACCATTGCCTGGTCTGAACTGAGCCTTTGGGGTAACCTGAATTTTGCCTTGAGTGTGATGACCTGAATTTATCTACATATACATACATGCATCTGGAGCTCAAGACCATCTGAGAACATTTCTAAGAAAAATGTAAAATTGACACACATGTACTAGTGTCAGGTTAGATATTTACCACTGAGATCTAATCTATTTCTTGCATCATCAGTTTCTGTAGCTCAAATGATTTACAGTAGTTGGTTAAATTAATAGTTTATGAAAGTTCCTAAATTAGGAGTACTGAATTCTTAAATGAGCAACAGGCCTTACATGTTAACAAATATTAACATCTTTAATTTATTCCTTTACAGAATTTAGAATTCAATGTTACATATGACAACACTGATGGAGAGACATCCTTTTTATATAGCTTGGAGTTTTAATTTTCACAAGGAGGAAGAGATTAGATACATAAGTATTTTATGGTTCACAAGAGAAGTTTTCAAATCAGAGCAACATTTGAATGGATTATTTCATTTAGTAAACATTATTTAGCACCTAGATAACTACGAAACTAAGGATGTTGCTTGAAAAGGTAACTCTAAACCATCAAAGCTCTTGTTGGTTTCAAACTAGGGTAATACCCAATGACTTCAGTGGTCTTCTCTGCAGCTGTAAAGAGTCTTCGCTTTGGAAAGCTGGTTAGAGGATTAGTATCTAATTTTGAAACGTTTGATTTAGGAAAATTATCTATCTATCTATCTTATTTATCTATCTATCCATCCATCCATCCATCCATCCATTCATCCAATCAGTTAAGGATTTAAAAGACAAGGATAAAGGCAAGGACATGAAAGGGTTGATTTACTGCAGAACTATGCTTTGAGGAAAGCTTATCAAAGTCATTGTTGGTTTTGTTACCTGAGATATTTTTGTATCAATCAGAAATGATGCACAGACATCCCTTGATGATACTTCTACATTTCTCAGACTAGAGGCTTGTCTTTGGGGATAGGCAAAATCCGAAAGAAGCCATGTGAAAAGAAAAACAAGGTAGTCAGAAGGACAGTTATTTCTCTCATATTCCTTATCTCTTTAGGCCTCAAGATATATTTTATACTGAAACATAACACTAGTATGAAAATACCAATTCAGGTAATGAAGCAGACTATTACAGAATGAGATAAATGTGTACAGAAGTCAATTCTAGTAAGGACATGTTAAAATTACACTTTTGGGGGGACTGCAGGGCTTTAGGCTGCATAAGCAAATTTTGTTATTTGAAAATATTTTCTGTTACTCTCTCATATTTCCCCAGTTTTTGTATGCATGAAAAATGTCTAGCAATATTCATGAATTACATTTTCCTACCAGCATTAAATGTTTCTCCGTATTTCAGCAATTAAGTGTCTTTTTTCCCACATGAGCAGTGTCAATGGATGTCAAAGAAATTAACTTGTTTTGGGACTGAGATGCCACATTTATGGTCTCTTTCAGAAAATACTATTATTTTCCATTGGCTCTCAGATCACCAACCTAGAAGTGAAAGGTTTATACCCCTTTTTTCATTCTTCCAAATTAGTTTGCATTAGCTATTCACTTTAAGGCCAGAATAACTGTAACAGACTATGTCACGTTCATTATATGATGAGTGAAATAAATTAGATTGTGTCATCCTCTGAAACAAAAGTGGAAAGAGACAATGGTTAAAAAATATCTAGTACATGGGAAAAGAACAATAGCTATTGAGGTATTGGCCTAGCTCACTGCCTTCTGAAGCTGGAAAGTCAGTTTACCCAGCATCCCAGGTGAGGGAAATCTCCTCCCATTCCTGGCCATAAAAGCAATAGAAGATAGAAACAGTGCTCAGTTGCAAGCCACATGTAGCACAAGACCCATGGACCAAAAGCATCATGGATCTATTAAGCAAATTAAAAATTAAATTCTCTCCCTTCACTTCATTTAAGTTGCACTTCCAGTTCTTTCTGGATGACCCACAAGAAGATATCTGACCCACAAGAAGATATCTAACGCTTTGATGTATCAACTGATGTAGACTATGACATGATTAAGAGCTGTTTGTAAACTGTCTTTTTATTACTTCTCTCAGCTACACCAGCTACCAGCTACCAGTCTCTTTGGGCTGCTGTGACTTGAGTTATATTTACAGCACCGTAGTGGGTGGTTTAGGCTAATTGTGGTGACGGATCAAGAAAACCTTTGATACAAATACAAGTGGGTGTGCAGTGAAGAGGAAGCAGTATGTAGTAGCATTAAAATGTGGGGTTTTTTTCACTTTTGATCTGGTTCCTTCATCCTTTAGGCATTCTGCATCTGTATCTAAGGTTTGTATTAATTTTTGCATGCTTCAGCACAAATGACTTGCAGTATTATCTCCCAAACCCTAAACTATTGCTCCTACCACAGTAGGTTACAGAGTCTCTTCACTTTTCTTCATAATAGATTTACTTCTAAATAATTCATATATCATATTAAGATCCAGGTTAAATATAACACTTACAAATTCACGCTCAAAGGCATATTAAGGATATGTTAAGCACAGAAAGACAAGAAAGAACAGCACAGTTCCCCCATAGCCTGAAGGAATTAATTTCTTATTTTCCTTTTCCAGTCTCCAAGGAAATCTTTAATTCTGTCAAGATGTAGCTTAAAAGCAGAAATCAGCACATGAAGCTGCCAGAACACTGAATTAAACAAAAGTGGATGGTTCTATAGGCATAAATCCCAGAGAACATAGTTTAAAAACAAAACAAGAACAACAAGTGGTTCCAGTTCATCTCACACTATTGAATAGGTCAGTGATTTCTGTCCACAGAGTCATGGCCAAATTATCTCTTCCAGCTCAAAGAAAGATGTGTTAATTGCAAAGTGAACAGTACATGATGTTTTACCATTCACTAAGAATTCTCTGGCCTGAATTTCACCTCTGCCTTAGATTACTTCAGCTTGAGCTGAAATGTCTGAAATTAACTGAGCCACAGAGAATTACAATAGTATTTCAGCAGCTAACCATATAATAAATGTATTTCAGCATCAGCACACACGGAGTATATAGGTTTAATTTTAAAAAATGTATATAGGTTATGGCTTAGAAATCACATTAATATTTATGCAACCTCTTCACTAGGACAAGCTGTTGCATTAAGGTTGTGTACGGTTTCCATTAAATCAGTGGGTGACCACATATCTGAGATGTAGAAGCAGTAATTGCCACACACTTGCACCATCTCCCTTGGCCATCCTTCTACTGATTAAATGGAGCCTGGGGTGACTGCACTCATCCTGCCTTTCTGAAGCAGAATAAACAGAACTGCAGCAGTCACTTGGTGAACACAAGTGTTCTTTTGCAGTCAGGCTGAGTAACAAAGCGTGCAAACCCGGGCTGCCTGCACTTGGCTGGCTATCAGTGAATGAATGCAGAGAATCACTGTGTGATGTAAATTGTTTTTGGGTTAAAAACAAACAATCCATGAACCAAATACAAAATTATAAGTTAATGATAACCTATCTTGATTGAATCTAAGGATTCCTCCTATTTAATGCGTACAATAATAAGCTGTATACTTAGAAATTAACGTCTCAGATAGTTGAAGATGCTAATTTTGGCAGTTTCCACCTTCGGAGAAGAGCTTAGAGACACTGACAATTGCTGAAGGATCTCACTTTGGTTCTATTTCATAGGTTCTGGTAAATGCAAGTCCTTGTTACACAAAGAATCACAGGAAATATGAAAAATATTCTAAAGGGATAAATTTTTTCTTTTATCACTTCTATCAGAGCATGAGAGTAGAGTTGAGGGCATGTTCTGAGATGTTGTGTCATAACCATTTTTGTCAAATATAAATTAAACAGAGAATGATGTACTGAGAGATGAGGGACATGAAAATGTTTTTTTAGTTACCAAACTTCCTATTCCTACCAAAGTGTTGACCTATACTTTCATACTGAAGGTGGTTCACCTAAAGAAGCAAAGGTGTGGCTTCCTTCACCAGTCATAGTGCCATTTCCTCATAACAGACAGCAGTTATTAAAGATGAATCACAATCATGTGACCACATGTTGAAAACATTAGCAGATGTTAAACCATTGCAGCGATCCATTTATCAAGATCAGCCTGAAGAAGTGAGTCAAGGGGGGATTTTAATATGGAGAAATGAGACAGCAGTGGAACTGATTGGTCTGTAACTTTGAAAATCATTTTTGAACTAGTGTGTTTCTCTAGAATGTTATTTTTCTGATTTCTAAACAAGTACATAATCACAAGCACTTAGCATAAATTTCCATCTCTGAATCTATTTGGATATAAATAAATGACTGGATTGTTCTCAGCCATTTTGGGGAAAAAAGAAAAAAAAAAAACAAAAACAAAAACATAAAAATAAAGAAAAATAGAAATATAGAATACACTGATTTTTGTAAAAATAAGCCCTACTGTTTTATGCATACCTTAGCTCATATACTATGAAAATTAAAAAAAAAAAAAAAAAAGGAAATGGTTGCTGTGTATTATCAAGTCTTACCCATACATGGATAGGTGCGTGAATGAACAAGTACAGGTAACCAAAGGCAACCACCAAACCACAGCTGAAAGGCAAAGAGCAGATTTATTTCATTACCTCTCTGACAATGCTGGGCAGCAGAGACACATGGAGATGCACAGGCTCAGTCAGGCTCAGCTCATGCTAGCAACCAGGGAGGCTCAAGCACGGCTGTGAGAGTGCCCTATGTCTACACAGGAATTCTACTTCTCAAAACAGGCAGAGGATTGACAGCGGTAGGCATAATAAATAGAGTTTTCCCACGTGGACAGGGTTTAATCTCTAATTCATTTGTTCTTTTACTAATATATAATATTTTATATACCATCTCATAACAGCACAATACTTAACAGTTAAATACTTAACAAAATACTTAACAGTTAATGTTGTATACCTCTGTTCAACTTGACTAATGAAAAGCTCCAGACTTGTTACATTACAACAGGAAGCCAGCTAATTGACCTTGATTCATTTATGCCTATACGTATTTGATACAAATGTAAAATCAATACATGGAACTGCCTATTATTTTCTAATATTACAAAGAGAAACTAAATCTAAATAGCACATTACTACTATCCACTACATAAGAATATGAAGATATGTGGACATTTGACTTGACAAAGTAGGATGAGTCTTGTTTTATCTTGAAAGGTTGTCTTTGGGGATATTATACACTATCAGTTGTCCTCCTTTTAATTTTTTTGTGTCCCCATAAATTAATCATGCTAATTTATGCTGCATAATGAAAGATTAAATTAAAAAACGAAATTCTGACCTATTATACCCTCCTTATTTGCATGAATTTAATATATAATTCCCTGCTCTGTAAAGATTCACGAACATGTTTAACTTTCTTCACGTTTACCTTTATGCAACATAAAGGTAAACATAAAAATAAATCTCATTTTAAAATCACATTTGAAGAAAATACTAAGGAGGCATCTCTTATATACAGTATGTGGTTCTGTATTTCCTTGGATATTAAATAGAAACTATTGAGCATACTGAGATTTACAAAGCAGCAAACTTACAGGAAACCACTTACTCCAAGGAGTTTAGACTGGTTAGACATTGATAATTCATTTTTCCCGTCATTCAATAACACATTGCACAATTTTAACATTTATCTCAGTAGGAGAAGAAATATCTCTTTAGATTTCAAATCTTTCAAACTCATTTGAGAAAATCCCTAAATTACAGATGAATAGATCACTGATGTCTCTTAACTGATGAAAAGCTATGATTGCTGCACACTAATACTCTTAGCATAAAAATGAAGGATATGGTGTAAAACATAATAATTCATTGTTCTTTTTGAAGCTGACAGAATTGAAACCAATGCAAGTTCTGGCTTTCTCTAATGGCAAGTCATCTGTATGTTTTCCAGAGAGACTGGACCTTGGCAGTACTGGGTCAGACTTCAAAAACCCTAAATTCTTCATCCAAGTCAAAGTTGGTATTTGTGCCAGTGGTTTAGTATCTCAGATGCAGTCTCATGTAACACTTCTCTGATTCTGATTTATCTCAGTATTTGGTTTCCAGCATTTACTTCAGTTCAAACTACTGTATTAGGTTTTGGCAGGAATCCCATAGCAGGACTGATACATTTTTTTTACTGTGATCTCTGAGTGTTTTATTATGCACCACTTGGGTTAGCAATTGCACTGAAATTTTAAAATCTTTGTGCAGTCCCTCATCTGTGAATCTCATTTCTCAATTCAAAAATAGAAATTGCCAAGAATTTCTTTAGCTGACAGCCAGAGCCTTATTTCACTTCTGCTTCAAAGCTGCTGTAGCACATGGCTTACTTGATTTTCTTTGTGTGTTTAGGGCTGCACAGAGTTCCTGCTGAGGTTCTGATATGAGTGCAAAGCAAAGTCGGCTCCTAAAAGAAATTAACAGCCCTCTTATTGCTAATTAAAAGCTCTTTGCTTTCTCTCCACATGGCCATTGCAGCTGCTTCACATCCTCTCAATGTTTCGAAAACACATAAATTCAAAGACAATATTGTGAACAGCACCTGGCACTTGCTGCACCTGCCGTGATGAGACTATATTTCATTCTGTCAGTAAATTAAAATTCTCCAGAGCTGAAAAGGATGCTTTTTTTCTCATTCAACCTCTTCCATTTTCCCCAGTGGTAAAGAGACAGTAGTTTTGCTTCCATTTTCGATACTAAATATATCATATTGTTGTTTGCTTCAGTGGTGCAGACACCTGCCTCCTGCTGTAAATGTTGTGTTCCACTTTGGAAAGATTTCCCCAGGGCTCCACATCCAAGTATTGGCTTGTAACTATGGCTTAATATCATGTCAAAATCTCTTAAGGAAGATGCAGCTTGTCAAGTCATCTCAGGATTGAACCTCTATCTAGTGAAATTCTGAAAATATCCTTTGAGTGTTTGAAGCATAAGAAGACAAATAAAAGGCTAGCAAGTCATTTGTAAAGATAATAGCTAACAGCATGCATTTTCCCTTTCCTTCCCCTGCTTTCCATTAATGTTGATAAAGGGAGAAGAGCAGACTCCAGGTCAGTGATCTTTGTTATTTATATTCAGGTCAAAGAAAGTTCCAAACTTTTGTGTTTTGAGGATGGCAGCAAAATGGAAGAATAGAGAAATAATACCTCAATCAAACTGGTAGATTTAGGCTCTGGTATTTTGATCTCAGAGCTTATTTTCAGAAAAGAAATGGCAACCAGGAAGTTATTCATTATAAAGAACTTAACAAACAACAGGATTTGTCTGGATTCTTGTGGCATGAGGCTTCCATGTTTATAACAGTTAAGCAGTATTTTTTTTTTTTTAAGAAATCCACAATGATTGCATTAGAAATGAGACTAATGAAATGACTGCTTGACTAACAGAAATGATTACTTGGGATTTTAGTACAAAATAGGAGAGAATTTCCCAGTAACTTTTACTAGGGGTTACATGAAAAAAGGTATTCACATATTCTCAAATGTGTATTTTTTTTATTTTTTTTTTTTTTCAGATTCAGGAAATGGTTCTCTAGATAAATAATAACCTCATCCCAAATTTCTGTATAGCTCAAAAAATTGTACTAATATTGCCCAGCAAAGGGAGAAAACCAAAACCCAACAAGAAATCCCTACACCACGTTGGATTAAAACCTAATAGGGATGAGGGTCTTTATTTTAGTGTTCTTTTTCACCCTAATAGTGTATCTCTTTAATAAAATAAATATAAAACCATCAAGAGCAGTAAAGGACTTTAGCACATTACTGTTTCTTTTCTTTTGCAAGCTCCTCACTTCTGTCCTCATCTAGAGTCCTCATAAAAGACCCAAACCTCAAAGTCTGCAGGCTTGAAGAAGCGTGGGCATGCTTGGAATGAAGGCAAAATCTCAGTTTAACACATCATGGCAAATTCTTTATGGAAGAAGCCAAGCAGAACTCACAGTTCCTGCTCAGAGAAGAGAACAACACAGAGGAAAGGAAATTTCAGCATTTGACTGAAGAGTTGTGGCAGATAGAAGGGAAATAACATTTGAGCTGTTGAAGCACTAAAAAATATATTTTTCATGTAATGCCTGTTATTCATACATAACTTCTAACACTAACTGACCTTCACTAACAGGTCTAAGTGAATTTTACTGAAGGCTGATCAAATCTTTGTGAATTCATAGTACCATCGTTCAAAAGAAACATATGAGAAGTGAAAATTTGATTGATTACTTTGGAAGGTTAATTTGTGGGCTTCACTACTCTAAGATATACAATTTATTAAATCCCTAAGAAAGTGAAAGGTTTATATTTTACTTCTATTGAGAAAACTTCTTCACAATTTTTAGCTGTAGTCAAGTAGGAAAATAATTTAGTTGTTACAGTATTGAGCAAGTTTTGAAACATAAAACAATTGAGAAAACATGATTAAAAACAGCCAGTCAGACAAACTTCTAAAACAACACAAAATATAATTAATACTTTGTTATGCTCTCATATCTATAACTCACAATACCATTATACAGAATTTATAAAAAGATAATAATTCAAGAGTCCATTTAAATCATTAGATAATTAAATCTTTTCAAAGCTCAGTTATTTCTAATGTTTACTCTTAAAAAAAAAAAAAGCTACTTCAAGTGTATGCATTCCTGATCATCTTTAGTTAAATAATTTTGGGCAACATTAGTGCATCTGGGTTGCATATTTAGAAGTAATCACATGTCTTTCATTGTAAGTATTTTTCCCAAATTTCTTTTGAAAACCTAAGGCATGTAGGATATTTAAAAGACTTATACTATTATGATGATTATCCTTTAAATCTCTTATTAAAGTCATATCGGTTTTTAAAAAATATATATTGAATCTGGTTTTGTTTTTCTCACCACATCTCAGAAGAATAATTATCATATCCTTGATACTCATTAACTTTTCTCCACCAGTATGTTTTTCAACTTCTGTTGATAATACCAATCATGCAGTTTTCCACACATCATGTAACTTTTTTTTCTTTTACTAACCATTTGAAGCAGTGTGTTTGTTTTGTTTCCACTTTAATAAAAATCCTTACCAACATAATGAAAATTTACTTCAAAATAATTGGGGCTCTATTAAAGATTTTCTAAGATGCATTTTCTTTCTTGATGTGTCAAGTCAAGAAACCTTTCTCATGAAAAACATAGATCTATCAAACAAAAATGCTTATTTTTTCTACTTTGGAGGGGTTTTTATTGTTTTATAAAAGGCTGGGATTGTTTTTTAACCTGGAAAAACTAATCTTACTTTTCTTACTAATTTCAAGTATTCAATTTTTTTTCTCTTAATAATTATTTACTCATGAAAAATTTACTTGAATATTTATTTTGTTTTTATATTTAATAAAAAATGAAATGTCAAAAATTTAGAAAACTACATTAATTTAACTATAAAATCTCTTAATTTAAAAAGCACTGTTTAGTCAAGTTCATGAAAGTTTTTGATTCTCTATCAAACTTTGTGAAAGCTGTGGTGGTATGTTTCTGTTAAGTTGCTGTGAAGTTATTTTTCCCAGTGAATCATTCCTGTTGCCCCTTGATATGTTTGGTATTACCCAAAGTTTTGTCCTCCCTCTCCCAGTGGTCATTCACTCCCTAGATCCACCTGTTACCTCATTTACATAGTGTCAATCCTCCCTGGTTCCTATTCCTTGTTCTGGAGGATTCCCTGTCAGTCCTTGTTGTTCCAACCCTCCAGGTGATTCCCCTATTCCAGGAAGCCCCATTGGTCCATGTAACCCTTTCCACTCCCTTTGTCTTCCCTGTTGGTTGTCATATTTTGAGTCCCCCCTTAATCTCCTCCCTGTTGTATCCCTGACTGGTTGAAGAATTGGATCCTCCCCCTGTTCCTCCCCTGTTTAAAAGTTTGTGCAGTTCTTTGTTCTTTGGCTCTCTTGTCTCTTGTGGAATAAACTCCTTTGGGAGGCCCAGGAGAGACCCCTCCGTGCTGCTGGCCCCGATCGCAGGCGCTGAACCCGCGGCTGCCGTGGAGAGCAGCCAGCCCTGCTCGGCACCGCCCCTCGGGCCAGAGCCGCACCCGGGGGCGGCCACGCCTGGAGCGGACAGCGAGTGAGAGCTGGAACGGGGAATTTCTCTGGCTGAGCTGAGTCAGAAAGCTGATAGGCTTTCTTCACAAAATAAGTAAACTTGTAATGAATACTGTTCATGAACAAAAATGTCTTTATTCTCTGTTTCTGCTTCTTTTTCCATTCCTGTGATAGTCCATTTTTCATGGAGAGTAAATATCTTTCATTTTCCTATACTCCTGTGTTGGTTTATTTATTATACTCCTGTGTCGTCCATTTGGCAAGATATACAACTAATTAACAGTGAACACCAGTCCTTCTGAACATATTCCTCTAACCACTAATAGCCTATTCATAATAGGTATAAATACTATAACACCTGTAAGTTATAGTGTGAATAAACTTTAAATACAGAAAAATTGTTTGTATGTTAAATAAAAACATCATTGAAGAAAACTACATTTTCAAGCTCAAAAGACCTACTCTATCAGTATGTACTGTTATTGTTATTTCAGTATGTATTGCTATAAGGAAGACTGTTTCAATGACCTCTCAATCACACAATCAGCCATAGAAGGAATAACACTTGGGACTCCTAGCTCCCATTGTTACACTCCAAGTTTTCCTTGGTGTTTCCCTTGTTTGTTGTTCTTTTGCTACACCATTAGAATTCATATATAAGTAATAGGAGAGATGCTGAGTTGAAAGGTGCTGTCTATAAATTATTTTTATTAATAGAATTACTGAAATTGAACTAAGCAAAGAATTAAGTGAGGCAAACATCATCTAATCAACATGAATCAAACAACTTCTATTTGCTTTGATATTTAAAGGTAATTTATATATCACTTGCAGTATACCTCCTTTTTTTTGCAAGGCATTTAACTTGATAAAAAGTATGAATTTATGAATAAATTTGACCCATAAAACTTCATATAACATAAATGTCATGGATTAAAGAACAGTCATCAGACAAATCTTACAAGGTCATTCCAAATAGTCTATCTTTATTAAAGTATTTAAAGCATATATTGGTATCATATCATAATCAATTCTTGCCTTACTCTATGTCATTGGTTATTTTTAAGAAAATAACAAATTATCAATGACAAAGTCAACAGTAAAAAGTCACTACATACCTGGATTGTATAGTAGACTGGGAAGATATAAAAATAACATTTTCCAATGATGAAATGTAAGTGACAAAGAATTAAGATACACTTTTTGTGTGAGATCTCTATTTATCTAAAATCAGTGATTCTAGAAAAGCCAGGTTAATTATAGTGACAATGACTAAAAGATGAATTTTTAATGTATTCCAGTGGCCGATAGAACAAACACAAAACTTGACATCCTGCATTCTTGGATACTAAGTTTAGATCAACAAATTGGTGTCCACCATTCAAGATGAGAGATCTGAAGAGAACTGCAAGTATGCAGAAAGAAGTTGCCAGTGATGTGATTGCAATGTTTAAATGACATTAAAAGAAGCAGAGATGGACTGTGAGTTCATCTGTATAACAGATAAGATTTGATGCAGTCCAAGTTCTGGAAGATAAAGAAGAATGAATTAGACATAAATCCCTTGTTTTTAAGAAAGGAGATATTTATTCACCACAAAAATTGAAAAATCTTGTGGGAAAATGGAACAACATACCCATATATATAATAGACAACAAAATCAACCCATTGTCTTGGGTTATGTACCAAATAAAAAAAAAAAAGAGAGATGTTCTATTTCATCTGTTGAAAGCATCTGGGAAAGTGGTTTTTTTGGGGTTTTTTTTTGGGTTTTTTTCCTTTATCTCTTTTAACTCCAGGAGGGAGGGGGGTGGATGCCTTCTCATAATAGACCACCTGTTAAAACCAGGTGGGGCAGTGTTTCTTATCTCTTTCACCACTGTCCACCCTCTGGGGGATATCTTAATTTATGGCCATTAGGGCTCACCCATGACATGAGACATTACATCATCCCATGATGAGATGCACCACCAGTGAGGGGGGAGCCAACTGTTCCCTACCTGGATAAAAATGGAGACTCAGGAACACCAGGTATTTGATATTCCACTGGATTCCTGGAGGAAAACTGGATCCACCCTGCCATCACTGGACCCATCTCACCATCACTGGATCCTTTTCTTCAGGATCATCTCTACTCCACAGAACCACATCTGTCACTCCAGGAGGATTTATCTGGACTGCTTCCAACACCCTTAACAACAGGGTATCAGGTCATATCTCTGACTATGTCAGGGTATTTCTAGGACTTTTGTTTGTTTGCTTGCTTGGTTTTTTATACTACTACATTGGTATTTTTAATATTCCTAGTAAAGAACTGTTATTTCTATTCCCATATCTTTGCCTGAAAAGCCCCTAATTGCAAAATTATAATAATTTAGAGAGAGAGAGTTTATATTCTCCATTCTAAGGGGAGCTTTCCCTGGCAGATACCTGTCTTTCCAAACCAAGATACCCATATAATAGTCAACAAAAGTTCAGATATAAAAGAACATTATATTTTGGACCAGAAGCAAGTCAAAAGGATACTGTGGTTTATATTATGTCAGCATAATTAAAACGTCTTAATAATCTATTTAGTGAATTAATATTTTGAAATCAGTACACATCAAAAAAAAAACAAAAACCAAACTTCAGATTTCACTACTGATGTTGAGTTTGTAACTGACAATCAGGCTAGAGCATTTTAACATGACTTAAAATCTAGAAAGTGTATTGCAGACACAAGAATAAATAGATCTTTTTTGAGATGTTTCATTTTATAGATTTATAACTACCAATCACTTTTGAAAATCTTGTTGTCATAAAAAGACACATAGAAGAATACGTAGATTCCATGTTTCATGAATGTTTTAACAAAACAGGCTAATTGGTTGCTTGCTCTAAATTTGGTGAAACTGTAGAGAAAATAGATTTTTATTTTACATGGCTTAATTTTGATGCTTGTGAGTTTTTTTCCGAAGCAAAATTAAAACAAATTATTTTTGTCCATTAACATATATAATTTGAATATTGTTAACTTAATAGATTTCTCTTCCCTGTAAGTGTTGGACCGGAATCTATAAATATTCTTTCAGTTGGGGAAATTTTCTTTTCTCCTTTTGCCCTTCTATTGATATAATTTTCTTTAAAACTTAATGCTATGCAAAAGCTTTATGTCATGTCCCTGTCACTGAAAATGACCCAATACTATTTCATGCTGAAATTATCAATGTATATATTCTTTTTGCACAAATACCTTTGAAAAATTTATTTCTTCATTGTCACAGTAAGACAAGGAAACCCAATTGTATATAGTAGGTGAGAAGTCGATGGGATTTTTCTAAGCATGGTTTCCCAGGGCTCTCTCTAAGGCCTACCAAAGACAATAGAAGACATAAACGGATTTCAGTGAGCACGGGAAGAGAAAATTTTCAGGATATTCTCTCATGAATTTTGCAGGACAAGATATGTTTAAAAAATTCTAACATTACAAAATAAAGATGAGTCATCCAGATGCCAAGAACCAAAATGAACCAGTGTCATCAGAGGTCATTTGCTGGTACTAAAGGATATTTTATTCCTGTAGGCATAGAAGACAAAGTGTATTCAGACTATCTCTTTTGATAACACAGTTTAGACATTGCCTTTACTGAAAAGCAAGAACTCAGTTTGCTAAACACCAAGTGTGCTAACTTACAGGGGTGAAGAATATAAATAACCATTCTCTGAATACATGAAAACAGGCATCTCTTTGGGGATGATAAGGACTTCAGTGGATCAAGCAGGTGCTTAGAGACTGAGTGATAGTGATATACTTCAGACCTTCTCAAGACTGAATGTTTTTCGCTATGGGAGTCCAAATACTCCATCATCTTTGATGTCGTATGAAATTATTTCTATGATATTTGAGAATGGGACTGCATGAGTAATTGGAGATCTGGATAATTTGCTCTGTGAGAAAAACCTGAAATAGCTGGGTCTGTTGTCCCTGGAGGAGCAAAAGCTAAGGAGGACTTAATCAAAGTATTCCAGTATTTAAGGGCAGCTACAAAGAGAAAGATCACTCTCTCTCTTCAAAAGAGGCCACCTAGAGAATACAAAGGACAGCAGCTACAAGTTCATCTGCGAGAGATTTCATTTTGATATAAGAAAGGAATTTTTTACAGTGAGAACAGTCAGTCCCCAGGAACCACTCCCCCAGGGGCATTGTAGCTTTCTCATTGCTGGATAGTTTCAATATGCAGTTACCCTGGGGGGCTAGGTAATCCCATCTAGATTCCATTTCACACAAAAGGTTGAACCAGATGAGCTCTGGAGGTCCCTTCCAACTAGGGTTGCTCTACAATTCTATGGTTCCATGAAAAGTGGCTGCTATACTCTCACATAAGGTTAATAACCAAATCACAAAAATATACATGTTGAAAGGAATATCCAGAGGACACATAGTCATCCCTTCCTTTGAAATGAAGGTCTAATTATACTGAATTGCTCAAGAACACTTTCAATCAGATTTTGAATGTCTCCAAGAATGGACACTCCACGAACTCTCTGGGTAACTCTTCATAGTGTTTCATCACCTTATAGTGACTCAGACCTTCCTTCTTCCAGCTTGTTTCCATTACCTTATTTGTAGCTTTCTAGGGAATATGGCTCCATCTTCGTATCCTCTAATCAGATGCAGACAAAAAGCCTTATTCTTTCAAAGATGAACAAACACAATTTTCTTACCCTCTCCTCGCACCTGCATTCCCCTTCCAAAGCCTTTGTTCCATGGAGATCCCAAAATGGGACACAGCATTCCAGATGTGACTTCACAATAGCCAAAACAGAATGCAAGAATAGTTACCCTGGGCCTGGTGGCTGCATTCTTGGTAAGAGTCCAATATGTCATCAGCCTTCTTCAATGCAAGGCTGCTCTACTGATACATGTTCAACACACTATCCACTAGGAACCCAGGACCTTTTATGCAAAGCTGCATTTCTCCCAGTGAGTCTCCTACATGGTCAGTTAAATCCGGTCCTGAGTTTCGAAAGCAGTGAACAGAATTTCTGTCTCTTGCTGTAGTTCTAAGAATGCTTAATGAAAACAAAATTTTGGAGAGTTTAGAGAGCCTTTCTGCTGACTTTGCCCACACTAAAGTTAGGCTTGGGGTTTCTTTCAGAAATATATTTCTGAAAGGATATGTTTAAGCAGATTTGCAAAGGATTAGCAAAAAAAAACTTCCCCTGACTCAAAACCTTAAGTTCTTGCAATCAAAGAGTAATGCTAAATATACCTTTCAAAAAAAAAAAAAAAAAAAAAAAAAAAAAAGCTAGCTTTTTCTATACTACTTGGTTTAAAAGTCAAGAGTTGGATTAAATACTGTTTTACTGGTGTCTCAAATATGGCTTTCATTCAAAACATTTCTTCTGATTGAAACTGTATTACTCTTGTTATAAAATCCTCCCTTTGTCAGGAAAAAAAAAAAGAAAGAAAAAAAAACCAAAACAGTTGACTATCAAAAGCTTATCTTTTTCCTTTTTGGCTATTCTAGTAGTAATGAAAATTAAGTGGAAGTGTTTTATTTTCAACCAGACAACCAGTTAAAATTTAACACTACAGCTCCAGTAACAAATTTCTGCCTGAAGAATTTACAACGGGACACAAAAGGAGCTGACAATTGTGCTGGAATTAAAATGTTAACACTCTTTTTCTAAATGTGGATTATCCTAAGTACAGAGTCCAAACTACAAATGTAGAAAGTGTCACTGACATTTGAAAATGAGATATGTCAAAAATATCATCAAAGCAGCCTAAGAGAAAGAGCCATATCTGATTATCAGAACTATTTTTAATGTTGTTTAATAGTTGTACAAAAAGAAAACCTGACTTCTAAGACATGTCCTGACCTACATTTCTATCTTTTTCACAAGCAGGTTGCCTTTTGTGTCTTTTGGAACTATATTGCCACCCACTTCAATGATTACTTCCAAAATACAAAGTACTGCATGATTAGGGATCTTTAAATGCATAGCATGTTGAGAGAACTTCATAAAGAACAGGTGACCTGAAGCGATTTGAACTACATCAAGCTCTGCAACTGTTTGCTTTCTGAGGCATGCAGATAAATTGAGTGTCAGTGCTTTCATATCAATAGCCTTTAAAAAATTGTTTTGCGAGATGTTACCGTAAAAATCATATACCACCTTCACAAAAAAACATAAAGACTCTCTTTTCAAACAAAACCAAAACTATAATACCAGTTCACATTTATTAATAGTAAGCTCCTGAAACACTGTTTCCAGCCCTTTTGGGAGATTATCACAGTTAAAGAAGAAAAGAAGATGTTCTTTCCTGTTCTGCAGCTATTCAGGCATACTTTTACATACTGATCCCTGTTGCTATTGTCTTCAAAGAAGGACAGGTCAGATTCCTATGGTACAAACAAGAGTAAGATGATAAAATATGAGTAAAGAAAAAGTGGAATTGTACTTGAATACCTGTTGTGAAACCAAACTGAGTACATATTGCTGGGGTTCCTCTTGATGTCAATGTTAAGGCCTGTGCAAAAGTCAAATGCAATATGAGATTCTTCAGATGGAGTGCTAGCAATTTCTTGTTGACTTATGATTCTTTTACTATCCTAATTGTAATGTCAAAGGTGTTCCCCAGGTTGTTCTGAGGAGGGCTGCTTGAGGCAGCTGGTTATAAAGACTGACATTTTCTCTCATGCTAAGATAATGTTCACACTGGGTCACCATTTATGCCAGTAAAAAATTATTGTGTAAAATTTCCTGGTTTTCTGTGATGCCCATCTTGTACAGCTTGATAATTCCACCTATGTCAGGAGTACAATCTGCAAATTTATCTAATAAGAAATTTCACATTTGAAACCATCTGATCTGACTGATAATTCAGATTTATGCCAGTCACAGGGAAAATAAGGAGGTAAATTTTTTGGAGAAGATACAAAGGAAAAGTGAGAAATAGTGAGGAATGATAAATCCTGCTAGATACACCTTTCTTTCTGTGATAAAATGACTACCTAAAGGGAGTAAGGTATATAATTTACCTTGACTTTTCTAAGGCTTTGACAACAGTAACCTAGTAAAACTGAAGAAATAAGGGATTGGCTGGGTGGACTACAAGACAAATGAAAAAGTCACAGAACTACTCTTTGACACTTTATTCAAAGGGCAGAGATCATGGGTTTGAAATCTTATGTGGTAGTGAGCCATGAATGTCAAGCTTGGGTAAGTAAAGGAACTAACCTTTTAATCTCTTCATCAACATCTCTTCATTGGAGTATGGGACAAAATACATCATCATTACATCTGAGAATAAAGCCAAACTAGGGGGAATGGCTAGTGCACTGGATATCAGGCTGCCATTCAGAGGTACCTCAAAAAAATGGAGGATTGGGTTAACAGCAACATCATGAGTTCCACCAAAGACAAATGTGAAATCTTACTGCTCAGACGCAGCATTCCCTGACAACAGTGCAGGTTGGAACAGACTTTTGCAAAAATGAACTGAGGGCAAAATGACAACTTAAAATTTAGTGCAAACTAAATAAACTAGGTTGAGAAAACTGATAAATCACCTCTCCTCAAGCCCAGTGAAGTTGCATTTGTAACGCTGCCTCCAGGTTTCAGCTTCCCCATGCAGTCTAGAGATTGATAAACCTGAGAAAGCCTAAAAGTAAACTGTGAATTTCCAGGGAGTCCTCAAGACCAAATTATGTACAAGGAAAAGCTGAAGAAATTTGGTTTGTTTAACTCTGAGAAGGTAACGCTTGGAAAAAATATTATTTCAGCCCTCCCCTACCTAACGAAGGGATTACAAAGAGAATAGAAACTGACTTAATTCAGGTTTTCACAATGGAAACAACAGGCTGCGAAAAATTCTTATTGCATAGTGAGAAAAAAAATCACAGTGAGAGGAACAATAACATATTCAGACACATTGATAATTCTGGGAAATTTAAAAAGTTCATATGGAAAACTTCACAGGTACCTTGATCTAACTTGGAATCTATTTTTGCTTTGAGAAGGATGTTAAAATAAATCAAGTCATGCCTTTTAATCTTCATTTTCCATAGTTCTGTCATTCAAATACTGCAGGACTGAATTACAAGGATAGCATGCAAAATCCAAAACAGGTCTACAAAACCAGGCAATTTATACCAGAATGGAAAGAGGATGGGTTTTGCTGTCATTTTTGTGTTGGGTTGGGTTTTTCAAAGCTATGTACTATACTGACACAAGGGCCAGAGATGCCCAGCTATCTCGTACACCCCGGCATTCACGCCTGGAGTGGCGGCTCCAGTGCCCGCCATTTCTTAGGCTCGGGTAGCGGTGGAGCGGTGCTGCCAACATCATGGCAAGGTGGTTGCTCTCCATGGCTCTCAGTTGTGATGTATCTTGGACTGGAGCAAAGGACAGAGAAAGGGTTTATTGTGTGTTTCTCAAGGATTTATTCCTCCGAGGGGTGCAGAGGTGAAACACTGAAAAAGCCCCCGCTTACAGTGTCTTTTAAATGGAGGAGTAAAGGGGGTGGGTTACAGATTTCCAACCAACCAGGGACAGAGCAGTGAGGAGAGTGAGGAGGGACCTATGATCTACCAGCCTATAGGGAAGGCAAGGGGAGTGGAAAGAGTCACGTGCACCAACAGGACATCAAGGAATCAGGGAATTCCCAGGTGGAGTTTAGGATTGACAGGGATTTCTCTGGAATAAGGGGTAGGGATTTAGGGAAGATTAACATTAGGAGAATAATGTAACAGGTGTGTCTGGGGGGGTGAATGACAACTGGACAAGGCAGGGGATAACCTGGGGTGAAACCAAATATTTTGGGGGTTAACAGGAATAAACCATCGGGAGAATAACTTAACAATAACTTAACAATAACTTAACAAAAACACACTAACACACTAGATGACTGTCTTCTTATTGCTATGGAATTGGTGAAATGTAAAAGGGTAAAACTGTTAGTGTAGGAAAACATATAGCCACACGAAGGCAATCATATGGGGTTCTTTATTTGAATGCGCGGGACACAGGGGCATGCAATGCCCAAATCTTGTGCCCAAGGATGCAGAGTTGATTTGTGATTTTATAGTTTCAAATTATACATATGTTAACTAACCTCCACCCTAAATACTGGTTATCTTATTTGTTAGTTACTATCTTAAATCATACCTACGCTTTACCCTGAGTTATACTTGATTTGGTTAAAACAGTGCTTCTCAATTATCTCCTGGGCTGGAGTCACACTTGACTCAATTAAAACAATAGTATGAAGCGTGTTGCACAAGCTGACGTTTGTTCCAAAGCCAGGCTATGTCAAGTTCAGATTGTACGTCTTCTACCTTGCCCCCCTCATCTACCTGCAGTTGACTTATACAGAAATTATTTTTTTTAACCCTCCACTATGAAAACCATTGCAGTGCCTTTAAATTCCCAAACCAAGTTGGCTCTACCATCAACAGAAACACTGTATTTTCTCCAAGAGTCGCTTTTCCTTTTTTATATCTCCGTCAACTGGGACTACTCAGACTATACTCTGCTAGTATCAGGCTACTTAGCTTCCTCCACTGATTTAGATAGGGTCCATATTATTCCCTGATTCACTTTTTGTTATTATCATTTGTGTATGTCTTATCTTTCTGCATGCACTTGTTGAGGAGTTTTCCTTCAAGGCCTTTAAAGTTTTCAAGTCTCTCAAAACGTTTGTAAAGTCAGATTCAATTTTTGACTGCTAGCTCAACTTCTCAAAACACCCTATCTCACACAGGTACTAGCTCTGATTTAATAGAGTAAACGTATTTGCATAATTCCATGAAATAATGACAACTTTTTCCTTACAGATCTCCAGCTTTTTCCTGCCATGACATGGCTTTTCTCTCAGTGTCAAACCCCAATTGTCTTATGAGCCACTGAACAATGTACTGTCAGTAAGGTGCTGGTTCTTAGTCTAGAATTCCTCACTGCCTCATCCTTCCTATTTGTCTCCGTGTAAAGAAATGTATGATGTCAAAGTTGAAATTTTTGAATGCTAAATTTTAAAAAATGCAAAGCAAGTGCTAAATTTAGAAGGAAGAAACATTATTGCGAGTACTATGCACAATCACACATATGAGTTGATTTTTGACCTGGTTCTTTCCCTATCCCTGTGCTGCTTCATAATTAACATGGTGCACAATTTTACCTATAAGGATTATCATGCCCATTTATCTTAAGCAACCATTTATTGAATCCATTGACAGAGAAAGCAAAGTTCAACATTCCTGTAAGAAGGAAAAAAAAAAAAAAAAAAAAGAAGAGAAAAATATAGAAAAAAAGGTCAAATAAACCTATATATATTTTGATGTGACAGCTACATTTTTCAATCAACAAATACAACTTAGCCCTAAAATGAGTCACATCAATTGGTAGAATACCAATTACTAATGAAAGCTAGGAGCCACAGAGAAACAAGCAATAAACTGATAAATTATTAAAGGAATTAAGGCTAAATAATTAAAGTTTATGAAAATTTTTATTCCAACACAGAGCATAATCTAATAGGGGCCAAGTCCTATGAACTTTCCTTTGCTTGAGAAATCATTGCTCATGTAGAGAGAAAATGATCCCTCTTTAGGTACTTACATCTGTATTCAATATTGCTGCACTTACTTGAAGACCTTAAGGAGAAAATCAGTAGTAGAAAAGCTTCTTTTCAGGGACCTTAGCTAGAGGAGAATTTTACCCCAAAATATATAAAAGTTGTTTGAATGAGACAATGCATGACAGGAAGGACTTATCAAGAGATTTTAGCCCTGGGCATTGAAGATCTACATTAGGATTTCATATGCCTTTATCTCTTACGGCAAAAAAAGAGTATTGAAAGTCTGGAAATAAAAAATCCCCTACATTTTTTGGTCTCTAGAAACTGTGCTAAACGATCAAGGGATATAAATTTCTCTAAGTTTGTTACAAATCACCCAAGAAATAATATTATATCTTTTGGGTTTCTTCGCTTGTTTGTTTGCTTACATGCTTTCATTTTTATTTTTGTTTCAGATGGAAAGAGAGAGGTTGTAAGCAGGAAAAAAAAGAAAAAAAATATTTTCTTTTCCTAGTAGCTTAAAAGCTGTCATGAAGCACTTGCCCACAAACTACCCCCTAGCAAATGGAGATGATCTGAAAACACTAAAGGAGACAATATGTTTCTTGTTATAGAAATTTCTTCAGGGAAAAGAGAAATATAAATTATTCAGAAAGTTCTGAAGGTTTGGAACAAGTTGTTTATGAAACACGCATGACCATGAGACAACAAATGTAAGTGCATCAATTCTCAAACACTATTTGTGCTTCAATAAGTGAAAGGTCTATGTTGAATGATGGTTGGCTGAACAGATAAGTGGTTGAGGCCATTTGTCAAAGTAAAAAGTGTGTAAAGCCACATTTTCTTCATACTTAAGGAGAAATCACTTCAATTGAAAGAGGAAGTATTTTGCCATACATTATTTAAATTAATTTTATTTTTGGAAAAAAAAAAAAAATGTCAAATAATCTGCTATAACAATAACCCATCTGCTATAACAATGAAGTGAAAATTTTCTCTGAGAAAGCATAAAAAAAATTTGCTAAATTTAATAGTTATGCATAAAAATGTTCATGTTGTGCTTTAGCCAAGTTAAAAAATATGAACTTTTATGTAAGTCCCCAGAATATTGTACTTATTGTCAAAGATGCTAAATTTATGATGCATTCATTAACAGGTATTCTATCTTCCTTCACTTTTCACATTTCATCCCAAATTATTATCTATTTAATCACAATATATATTAAAATCTTCTGGGTACTTCTTGCTTCTGAGAAGCAAGCAGAGGGTCTTGAATTTTCTGCACAAAGGCTGCTTTGATTCTGAGAATTGTTTTGACTCATAGTTATTTTAAGCATTGTATAATTTTCATTCATTTATTATAATAGTTTGAGGTCTCATTTGTCTGTGGAAGAAAATTGTGTAGAGTGGGGGCCTTTTCTTGGGTGCAGATTATGAGCTTAATGAATTCTATGTACCATATACTACATGCTATTTCTACACATTAAAGTAAAATGAATGGACAGCATGCAGCTCTTTAGTGGAAAGCCAGTGGTATGGGTATAACAAATGTTTGTTGAAAAATAGCAGTCAATAGTATAAAGCAACTGTTTATTAAAAAAGTTAATGTTTGCAGCAAACACTACTAAGTTTAGGGAATCAAAAAACAATAACTTGTCACTTCCAGAGAGGGTTGTAATATGATAAATTGTCAAGAAAAAAAGCAGCTCGATCATCACTGTTGTCTGCCAAGGACATAGTTTATCAATGTCACTACTATAATCACAAAGTGACTAAAGAAATTATATTCACTCATGTTCCTTGTATGTGATGGCAAATAATGGAAGCTTCTCTTGCGGGTTGTCTAACAAATTATCAAGAAAGTATTCTAAAAGAGGATTTTAAATCAAAGATGCCATATTAGAATAATGCCAACTTTCTTCCTTCTTTACCTTTTCGTCTTTCATAACATTGTCCTAAGAAACAAGGTTTTGGGTTGTGTTTAGAAGATAAATCTAAGTATGTATATGTTCTGCTCCTTCTGTTTTTTCCCAGTTTTTCTATTCCCTAACATATCTCTAATGAAACCCTAGGTGACTAAAATAAGATAGACCAAAATAAACTTTAAAAAAGTATACAAAAAATCAGAAAAAAAGATAATATTTTTTTAATTTGGACTACATATGTAGGGTACTCTGTCCAGTGCTTCAATAAAAAGAATGTGGATTTTTTGTCAACGTTTTTGTCATAGATTTAGATTCTGAGAATTATCCTCTGGAATCCTGAGTAAGAGTTAAGAAATGCAAATTATTATTCACAGTCCTTTGAAGGTAATAGTTTAAACATTTTTTTTCAGCTATTATTAGATAGCTGGAGACTGAGTAACAAGTGTGTTATACTTCAACATTCCAATCCTGTCTTTGTCTCAGAACAGTGCTTGATGGCATATTACATTAGCAGTTAAATTGCTAAATGGAAGTTTTGATTCAAGTTTCTCTAAAAATATAAATTATTTTAAATTTTATATTTATAATATGTATTTAAACCTTATTAATGTAACAAATTCCATATAGCTTACATTTTAAAACATAGATTAAATGGTTCATCAGATTAATTTCTCCGTATGTGCAAAATTGTTATAGTGTGAGGGGATGGTGAGAATAGTTTATAGTTGAAGAGAAAGCATAATCCCAAAAATATTCTATAGCACTTGATGTAAGCAGTAAGATAGCTAGTACATCTCTGGGGCCATAAATCAATTTTATAAACTTTCCTTTCTTTAGATTCTGTCATATTTGTTCATCGATAGTTGAGGTCTTGGATATTCTAAGACATTTCAAATGGTAGTAAATACCTCTGTTCAGACCAAATCTTGTTCTGAGGTGCTGAGCTGACATGCTTTTTCACTTTCATTAGCTGTCTTGGCCAACTATTCCAGTGACTAAAGTAAGTACTCAAATACATAGCTCCCTCAAAAACACTCAGATTTAGGCCTGAAGACAGATGGAGAACTAGCAAGATAATTAACAGTGCCTATTGAACATCCAGCTTTATGAAAATCTAAACTTTTACCCAGGGGATTAGGAGGGTAATTCAGTTGCCCACACATTGGTGCCTTGTGGGTTTTGAGATGACAAAGAATATTGCAACTCATCTCCATCTTCATGCCAGAAAGCATGTCCTTTGTCATATCTACAAAATAGTGGATATCTTTGCTATCCCAAAGCATCTCTTGTGATTCCAGACATCTAGGTATTGACTCAAACACTCCAAGCACTAATATGCTGATAAGGTGTGTATTGCACTGTTCAAACAGAATACAAGTTTCATGATCTGAACAAGGTCACATCTGTGTTTTGGGTATTTTTTTGGTTTTCTGTATGAGAAATACTTCTCCATTCATCAGCTCAAACAAAAACATGAGACAAAAGATATAAGAAAAGAGAATAAATGAGAGAAGGAAAAATACTACTTACTCAAATAATCTTTCCATTCATTCCCCTCATTAATACCATCAAGAAATTCTAATTGTTTTGTATCCACAGTGATTTGGTCAACTTAATGTTTTGAGTAAACTTTATGGAAATTGTTTGCCCATTAAATATTAATGTTACATTGCGTATAGGGCAAAACTAACCCTGAATAAAGCATGCCTTAATTTTTATTTTTTTCTCAATATAATATCAGCCAGGAGGGCTGTAATGCTTGGTATTTTGGAGCTTGGGTCAGCATAGGAGTATAAAGTACCATAACACTTTTTCCTTTAGAAACGTCTCTACTAAAACAGCTATTACTATGGAAAACTATGTCAATGGAAAACAATTTGATGTAGTTGTCTGCAGGAGGGCATCTAGTGTTAGTTGAAACTCCTTAGATTGTCCCTCTAACCCTTTTTTTTTCCCTGTTGGGAGGTTCATGCTTCTCCAATTGGCCCTTTTTCACATCATTGCTTGAATGTCTAGGCCTTCAATGTTCCTGTTGGTCAGGTAAGACAATGAAAAATCTTACTTGTCTGACTCTGTTCTTAAAAGGTGAATAAAATATCACTGTTCTCTGCAGGTATTTCTCTTTATTACTTGTCATGAGTTTCACTTACCAAATTTGCTGGGATAGATATTAATAGTATGGCAGTTTTAAGATCATCTTGAAAGAAATTTGTATTTTAGTGTGAATCATGGAAACTATGGTAACTTTTTGAGTACGAATACCATGATTCAATACAATATATAATCTAGTTAGTTAGTTTGTAATAGCTACAGACTGCTATAAGCAATAACTGAAAGATCTCAAGAAAAAACAGCTAGAAAAAATATTCACAGATCAAACCAGGGTGGAAACAGTATGGCACTGATTTTCAGCAAGTGCTCTAAGATCATGGTTTTCAATCTAGCAGACTTACTAAGGTAGTTGCAACACGTTTTAACTACGTGATTGATATGATCTTCAAAAGAAGTATCAGAATTTGGAATGACTCCAGGGTCATAAGCATTATACAAGAGATAAAGAGAACAAAATAAACCTCTGCAGATTACACCTGAGGCCTTTTTCATTAGTAAGCTAATCAATACCAGCTTGCAGAATCAGCACAGGAACAAAAACACAAAAAGCTTCACTTGCCCTAGAGACAGGAGGAACCTGCAAAAGTCAGGGCTTGGGAAATAAAATGATCACATTGTAACTGGAAAAAAAACCCAAACCCTCACATCAAAGTATTCTTTTCTAAAATCTGATTTCATTTTGTTCTGTCCATTACTCCTCGTATTGCTTTCCAATTCTACCTTGCCCCAGCACTAAAGAGGAAATTTCCCCTCTGGAAGGTTTTTATCTTTTATGAACAACATCAGAACTCCTTTTGGTATTTTTCCTCTGAGGGTAAGAAGTATATAAACCAAAGATCATTTTGTTTTCCACTCTGACTGTATTAGTGCACTTGAGGGGAAATTTGTCTTTATAAAAGGGTTTATGACATTTCAGTGCAATGCAGTATGGTAACATTTGATAACTTTCATTTGGTTTTATTGCTCTTCCTTTTGCATCAGATTTATGTGTTCTTCATGAAGTTATGAAAAGACAGGAAAAAATAATTTCTATCCCTGAATTTTCTTTTCCAAAATATAGCTGAAAAGTGTGAAATTTCAAAAATCTTATGATTTTTTCCTATCTATATTTCTTCTCAGTCCAGGATTCCTCCTTTTAATTCTATTTTTTTCTGAGACCTGTTGTTACAATAAGAGCTTTCTAAATTGAAAGCTAAGGTATATGCTAAGAGTAAAGAGACTATTGTAGACATAAAAGATATTATTCAAAGATAATAGTGAACTACAGTTATGTTTTAGAAGATTAAACAAGTTTTACAACACTCTGTCCACAAAGCTTATGTAGATGGAAAATAATTTTACAGAAAGACCTTTAAAGTAAAATAATAATTAAAAAGGGTTTTTTTTGCATAAACTACTAAACTATTACTGTTTTATTTCCAGTGTCCTATTTTTATTGCAATATCTGTCATTATTATATGTCAGTAAACTGCAAGCAGCTTTTAGTACCTAAAGCTTTCCTTAATTGTTTCTTGGAATACAGTATTTTTATTGCTGGAATATAATGCATATATTTGCACTCAAGAGGCCTAGTTTAGTACTTACAACAGTCATGAAAATGCAGACTAAGATTCTCTAGAATGATTTCCTAAAATCTGAGGGACTTTTTGGATACAAATCACTGCTGTTTCAGATTTAAACAATATTGCAACATATCTGAATGAGTGATTGTGTTAAACATTACTCTTAGTTAATTGCAGTGAATATATGTTTCACTGTTCTCCACTGAACTTAGAAATGTTTTTTTGTTGTTGCATCCTAGTTTTACATGCATTTTAAAAATATATTTTTAGGAGAAAAGACAGGTCTTTCTCCGTCTTTCAGGTTTGTCATCCTATACCGCTGCTGTAATTTCTTCCCAGAAAGAAGAAGGGATAAAAACATTCAAAAAATATTTCTCAGTGGCTTTCATTATGTTAACCACAACCATCTGTGTGAGTAGAAAATCCCAGAGTGCATAATACCAAGCAACATCTCAAGGTGCAATTCACCAATCTGGAAACACCATAGACTGAGTTACTCTCAGAAATGAGCTTGAAGACCTGCAGGCAGTTTTGACTGCTATCTCTAGACAGTAATTGAGAAACTACAGTGATGGTGCTCATGCTAGAATGGAAAGTGAAGTTTCAGGTTTTCTCTTTAGTTTATGATTATTGATTCATTTAAATAATTTATTTTGCTTAAAGTATACTCTTTTATTGCAAAACAAAACAAAATAAAACAAACAACCAGGGGAGATTACTCTGCAGGTCTAGAAATTATGTTAGCAAACAGAAGCAGTATTCTGAGACTCTCTCAGTCCACTCTCAATTCTGAGATTAAGAGATTAAGAAATATTGATGTAAATATCACAAGTGTTTCTGGGGAAAGTTCTTTTGAGGTCTTCTACTTTTTTTTTTTTTTTTTTTTTTTTTTTTTTTTTTTTTTTTTTGTTTGTTATTTTTTTTACTTTTTTTTTTGTCTGTAAAATATATTGTGATTGTTTGTTTTCTGCAGGCATCATCTTGGCAGTCTAGCGTTTACACCACACAGGGGCAACAGATTGTCATGCAGTATAGATTGTGTCATTGCTAAACACTAATTTCCCACAGCTTAAAGAGAACAAAGCTGGTCTTAGTGACAAGATTTGTTCCATTTTTTATTCTTTAGCTAGAGCACAGCTAATATTGATCTTCTGTTTTTCAAAATATCTTTTAAAATAGTTTCCTGTTTCCTAGCTTTAGAGAATGAGGACAATACTTAAGGGAAACTGTGTAGGCTCAGGATTTCATAGTCATTCTTATTGCCTTGAAAAAAAAAGTTTCAAAATTATGTAGAAAGTACTGGTTAAAAATTCTGTCCTCTAAAGAGATTTTTAAGGGAAGAGCTTCAGTAGTGTGAAAAAATACGCCTATCAGAGGAAGATAGCCAAAAAAAAAGATGTGTGATGCCTTGAATAACTCCAAGGACAGTTGAGAAACACTTTTTCCCTCCCAGTGCAGATTTTAAAAACTGAGGGAATTAGTCAGTGAATAAGACATCCAGAAATGCAAATTCTAATGATTTTAAAGAAAGTAATTTTAGAAGAATATTCAGTGTTATTGTTAACAGAAGTATATTTAGGTCCCAGTTTTGATTGTTCATGCCTCCTGTTGATTTAATACAAATGCGGTGTTGGCCCTTAAGCTGATTTCAATGCAGATGCAAAACAGGCAGGATTTTCTTTTTCTGGACTTTTCCCACTGGAATTTCTTTTCTGTAGTTCTCATCTTAAAGAAAAAAAAAATAAAATAAAAAAAAAATAAAAAAGGCATGTTGAATACCATCTGTCCCTCAGAGTGCTCTCAGTCATGAACTGTGCAAGGAGTTAATGGTGAATTGTTAAGACAGTATTTGAGAAGTGTAATTAAAAGGATGGACATAAGATGTTTTAGCAGTGGAGATGCTATCCCAGGAAATGCTGTTTTAGCATAATTTGGAGAAAAATGAAAACACAGAGAAATAAATATGTTAATCACTCTAACTTACAGAAATTCTTTGTTTAACTTTTTTTAATAAACAACATTTTCAGCACAAAGACAAGAGACTTCTTACCTTTAATTCTGCTTCTTTCTTTAATATCAACAGTTCAAAATAAACAGTTTTAACTATGTGAGCTAGCATGAGGGATGCTTTCAATTCAGAAAATATCTTTCACCTTATCTGTGAAAATATTAATGAATATTGTCATGACTAAAGATTCAGTTTGAGAGTATTATTCTGCTTCTGCAAATCACTCTGCCTGTGATCCTTTATGAGCAATAAATATATATTAAAGAAAATTAGGTTATTTGAAAACAATTCATTCTAAATGATAACTTTATGAAAAATTTGGTTTGGTTTGGGTTTTATTTATTTATTTATTTGAAAAATCCCTAAGTCAAATACTTATAGAATGGCTCTATATATACAAAACTTTTAATAGTCTAATTGAGAGAAAAAGCTATAAGAGAAACAGATAAAATATAATCAACAGAAATAAAATTGCAATCTAAAAATGTTCAAGTAGCTTCTCATTAAATAATCAGTCTGTTAATTAGATTAGACCAAATAAGAAAGAACAGGATTTTACAATCCACAACATTGACAAAAATACACTCAACATATTTTCCCTGCAAACGATTAACTATGGGTTTTTTTCATGAAAAGAAAACATCCAGAATCAAACATGTTCTTAGCCTTGATAATGCCTTTGCTAGTTCTAACAATGTTACATGTATAGAGTACTGCATGGTCCAATCCTGTTGCTACTGATATAAAGAGAGGGTAACCCACTGACCACAAAGAAGTTAGGATGTTAGGTGACTGTGTTAGAGACATGTTCTTATCAATGACCACATGCTAAATTACAAAATTTAAAACAAAACAGAACAAAAAAAGCAATGTGTTACGCTGCATGTTCTCTTTGGAAAGTTTCAGCCATATGCTACACTGTGGAAAATGTTCTTTGCACAGTAGCATGTAGCTATTTTACATATTCCAGGGGGTGCAGTGCTGGCAGACTCCAAATTGCCTCTAGCCCTGTCATATGTTAAGCTTATAGGCTGGTTTATGCTTTTAGGTGCTATAGGCATGATCCTGATCCTATTTGTACTGGGTTTTTTCTTGATACAGTTCTGCTATCTGCAACTGAATTCCTATTCATTTTGTACTGTGTATAAGAAAGGCTATTCAGCCCTTATATTTAATCTAATTTTTCATTTACCCGAAGACATAGGCATTTTGCCATGTATTTGAAACCCAACTTCACAATTTACTCGAAAGTTTTACATACCTTAGGCTAACCCTGTAATGTTTTCTCCCATTCATATCAGTTAATACATATCTCAACATTTGTTATTTTTCTTGTTCACATCCACTTTTCATTTATTTTGGAAAAGTGTTAGGAAAAAAAGCAAATTTCTTGTTTTAAGAGAAGTTGTGGTTTTTTTCACAGCAGATGATTGCACATTGCTTCTTTTTCTGAGATGGTGGGTTATGTCTATTCATCACTGTCAGTACATACAATTCTTATTCTTCTTCTTGTAATTTTTAATAACATTGTCATCTAGCTAGATCCACAGTTCCTTTATACTGAGATACAGGGTGCATGTTGCAAGACAGCACCCTAATGAACAACTCATTTAGTAATTTCATTACTATGAATTTGCATTTTTCTTCATTACCACACTAACATTTTGATTAGGAACAAATGCATACACCTATCCTCATATCCACAATAAACCCACACTCTTATCAGATTCAGAGCTAGTGAATTTTTAAGCAAAGCCATTTCAACTCAAGCTGACCATACATCACATTTAGCCAGTGGGCACTTCCATGCAGCCCAAATTAATAGCATTTATATACAATGGCAAGGTCTTTGCGCTTAATTGCCAACCAGTCAGATGTGTTATCATGGTTTTAGTTTGATATTCATATCTGTAGTGCGCAATTAAGTAGATACTTCCCACCAAAGGTACTTGGTAATAGAGGATATTTTTGTCTGATTCTAACTGTAACTTTTCTATTTTTGTGATACTCAATTTACAGGATGATTATTGCTCTCTGTATATGGTTTATGCATAATAACTAGGATGTGTAGGCCACCTGCTTGCATTAACAAATCCTTTCCCTTTAGGGTTAGTTAAGAAAAAAAAAATCCCTTCAAATGTCCAACTATGCTGTCCAACAGCATATTATTTTTAAAAGCCACAAAACATCAATGTATGCTTTTATTATTGCTTACCGTTTTCTGCTTCTTTTCTAACCTCTATTATTGTGCCAGTGAACTGTACTTTCAGTATCTTTTCTTTTAGCAATCACATGGTAAACTATTTCCATGTATCTGCAAATCAGGTTACGGTCTGCTTTGACTGATTGTGCCAAAAGTATTATATCCATGTCAACACTTCCTATGAAAAATGAAGCAGGGACCAATCAGATAGACATCATTCTGTTTTGTTTCAGAGTGAAATCACTCAGCACTCAAATGGGTGTTTCCAAGTCCTCCTGACCTTCATGATGCCCAAATGGCCCATGAACATCCAGACATTTTTAAGACAGTAACAACTTAAACATTATTCATCTTATTGGACTAATTTCATGTACTGGGAAATTTCTGATATTAATTATGTCATTCTTGTGCAGGTGAGAACCTGAAGTGTTAGAGACATTTAATAATTTCTTCTTTTTTCTTTTTTTTTTTTTAATGATGCTGTATGTCCTTCTCTGTTTCTCTGTAGAACCATGTTTACCACTTAGTGCTTGCACGCCTCACTGATACTAATTTCTCCACTAATCAGTTTCATGTTTCACAATATTGTAATACCGAGGTTTTGTAGAAATTAGCACCCTTTTATTCATAAATAGCAATCAATGTGGTTTTATAATACACATTATAACATGTAAAATAACCAGCTTATTTGTTATTTTCTCTTGGAGAGTTGGTTAGAGGTGTAAGTTTTTTTCTGTGAAACAAATTCTGATGCTAAACTAGTCATCTTGTTGTCTTAACTCCAACTTTAACCAGAGGTGTTTCTTCTATTGCTTGTATACTCTTCATCCAGGAGAATTAAATTATGTTCAGGTAGTATATCTGGGTGCCGGAGCCCAAATCCCAATTTAAGAACTGCTGCCAAATGACCATAATAATCAAAGCTACTTAAAACAGCAATCTGCAAGCCAGCATGGTGACTCTGAAGATTATTACTCCAGTCTGTTAG
The DNA here is from genome assembly GCA_013400215.1 of Cisticola juncidis. Lineage (NCBI taxonomy): Eukaryota > Metazoa > Chordata > Aves > Passeriformes > Cisticolidae > Cisticola > Cisticola juncidis. The sequence goes on along the minus strand of VXBR01000289.1, from coordinate 405,358 downwards.
ACAATCTGTTCATGAAGACTTTGGTTTAAGCCCTGGTATCACTCATTTGTCTGCACTTTGCTCTTGATTCTGAGCCATGAGTTCCTGACTGTTACTCCAGAGAGGAATGTGGAAAATTTGAAAAGAGAGTTTTATAAGGGCTTTTACTGAACAAAAAACCAAAACAAAACCAAAATTAGGGACATTTCCTGGACATAATATAATAATGAAAAAAAAGCCACATCATTTATTTGATGACAAAAAAAATTAACTTTTTAAGGAGCGTTGCTCTTCTTTAATTATTTTTCCCTCAGTGTTTGTAAAGTTTGTGTAAGTTGCACTTTTGTTACTTACATCAGTCATAGGAGCTTTTTTTTTTTTCAAATATCATTAGTCCAAAGTCCTAGAGAGAAAAAAATCTACAGAATGAAAACCAAACAGTTTTTATTCAAATCTCTAAGTCACAATGCCACTTCCATATCGTTACAAAGTATGATAAACTTCCCTATCAAAAGAGATACCTAGACACTCTGATTTTTGCAGTACTCCACAAGACAGAAGCTGTTTAGCAAGGCACAAGGATTTGCTGAAAAAGTTATTGACTATGTATGTTAGCCATGTATATTTACCAATTCTTTACAACATATGCATACACACATACATGTATGTATACATTTGTATGTGTCTAACTATATACACATATACATACAAATATGTACTCATGCATTTGTACACAGAACAAAGTGCACAGCCTTACCCCAGAATAGCTTTGTAGACCATATGCCATGGATGCTGAGATCTGGCACAGCCTCCGAACTCCTGGATTTAGAGTTTGGACAGCAAGTTAAAGTTTCCTCTCATTCCCTTCCAACATTTAGCACTGCTCACCAACAGCACTAGAAGAAATGTCATCCTTATGCCTGTCTGCTGTCATGCTTTGTCTCTTAAATACTCTGCATCAGGGAAAGCACAGAAAAAGAAGTTTCACTGTAGCTTGTAGAAAACAGATATTTATGCAGAATACAATCAAGCACTATCAAGAGTAACCTAGAATGATATGATCTCCATTCAGTTTTGGAAGACTGTTTCTGTTACTTTAACTATCTAATTTAATGGAAATCCATACCACATTTCAGTCACTTTTATTATTACAACATTGATTTATCTCCTTACTTAGAAATAGTTTTCTTATCACTTAGTCAAAGAGTTAAAAATTAACTGTTGTGAGCGTCAAGTATTACTACAAATTCTTGTTTAAGAGGAGGGCACTCAGCAGGAAAATCAAGATGAGCTTAGGGAGGATCCCATGCCTCTTTGATGCCTTGAAAATGCAGCTCAAAAACTTAATAGCACACTCCTGTTCAAAGTAGGGATATGACATCCCATCCCATAGGCTTTCTCTTCTCAAATAGACACAGACTTTTAGCTTCATCTCTCGTCAGCCATTCCTTCACTGCAGTACCATGAAGCCAACTTTTAATTTGATAACATTTTTATTTTTCCTTATGATTACTTTGTGTCCTCACAGCCACCAACATATGCTTTTCAAGGATTCAGTGGCTATGTTGATATCAGAAAATTCCAGTGTATTTTTCTGGAAATGAGGCCAACTGGTACAGAATAAGCCCCACCAGTATCTTTTATTTCCTTATTTTCCAAAACAGGATGGACAATTACAAACTACCTTTTGCAAGTTCTCCATGGCCTCAGTAGACTCCCAAACCTTGCTCATGAATTGCCTGGAAGACTGAATTTTGACTTGGACAAAAAACATATCAAAGGATAGTTTTCCCAGTTAAGTAGTGGAGCATACTTTTAATCTGTGCCCAGGAGCATTCTCTGGCACTATCAAACTGAATAGTATTTGTATTATTTTATCAAGAAAATTTTAAAAATAAATATACATAAAATCAGTTAGTTACATTATTTGGCTCAAAAATTACTGAAGTTTGTTTTGTTTCATTCTAAGATTGTGTCCTTTCCATCATTTAAGCTTTTAAGAAATTGCAAGCTATCCTCAAGGTTTCAGCCTGTTTCCTGTGATCTTTGACAGCATTTAGAAGTTGACAGGTTCCCTGCAGTTTCTAGATGTAGTATTGTTTTTCTTGAGTGATGAAGAGGTGAGAGCATTCCCTACTGACAGGTCTCAGTGTATACCCCACTAGTAGCTTACTCCCATTATATGAAGTAGTTCTGAGAATACTCCTTTATTTTTCCTCCTCTTCTAAAAAATGGAAGTCAATACCACAAAAATGTCAAGCTGCTTTCAGTCTCAGATCCAGTTTCAAGCACATTTGCTTGTGGCTTTAAGAACATGGTAAATCAAAGTCACTCTTCTTACTAGTCACTTGTCAGCTGATAGTTTAGATATTTGGTAACCAGATGCTGTTAAGAATGCAGAAGTAAACAGTACACTGAGAGGCTAAATATATGGAGAAACAAAACCAAAACTTAATCCAAAACAACAACAGGTCCCGTTGCTGCAAAAAGTGTATTTCATGAGGTCTGAAAACAGTTCACTTGAAATTTGGACTAAACAACTGAAAGCTGAAGAAGTCCAAGTTCAAGGACAGCTCTGAAAAACACAAGATATTAGGAAGCAGATGTAAGCTAAAAATAAAAGCAGTTAGAGCCAAGACAGATCCATGTTTGTGGCACTGCAAAAAACAGGCAGTTGTTGCATTTGCCCTACAGCAGTGTCCTGGTAATGACACTGGATCCCTGCCAGTCACTAATTATCCTTACACTAGGAACTTTAAATTGCTTCTTTCTTCCACCATGTCTTAGCTTTACCTCAAAGGCTCAAGTGGACCACCTTATCAAAATGACATAAATCTGATAATATAGTGTGCATTGGCATCTCAGTGGCCTAAAGGGCTCCTGGGGCACTAGGAAGAGCTTTTTCTTAGTGAGGTATGAAGAGTCCATTTCATTATGACTTCTACGCTTCGATGCATAGGAATCAGAGTTCAGACATGGTGTGTATTTTTGTTTCTGTTACATTCTTAAGCAAAGGAAATATGAAGATTGCTTCAGTAAACTAAACAAAAAGGATGAGAAGAAAGATCCTTTGCATGTGTGTATGCTTATGCATGTCTGTGCCAAGAGATGAAGGGATGTAATAGCTTACATGTACACAGTCATCACATATTCCTTATATTGCACATGTATGTATTAGTTTCTGTTAGTAAAGTCAAGTAGTTCTCTGTGTTCAGACAATAATATATAAATACGTATATGAGAAATGTTCTCAGCCTTGAAGAGTTTATATATTGAAATAATCATATCAAGAGAAATATAAGCTATTCTAAAAATATGTGATCCTCACTGTTAAAATACTAATTCAATGTTGTGAAAATATTTTTCAAGTGAAAATCTGACAAAAGGTGATCACTTTGGTCAATACAATCAATTGTATGCTTATGCAAAAACACTGATATGACAAACTCTTTCAGAATTAGGTTAATATATAATTTACAGGATCAGTTTTTTTGCTGGTTTCACTAACTGTATTGGTTAGAATTGGTTAGAATTGGTTAGAATTAGAAATATTGCTTCACGTCAATACTTTTTAAGCTGTACATCTGAGGTGGATTCCAATCATGTGGCTTTCTCAGAATTTCAGCTGATAATGCTAGAAGCCTTAAGCCTAATTTAACATCATGCTTCTAGTATTTGTAATAAGTTTTTTCCTTATATTTATTTAAACTATTAAGCACATATGCACAGGAATTGCTCTTATGAGTGTGATGACTTAGGATTTTAGCTTTTGTATTTTTCTAATCCTATATTGCATTAGTATATAACTCCAAACTCCATATAGAGTGTTAATTAACTGTCTTCACATTTTGATCAGACAAAACAATCCCTCTAGGCCTGAGATCCAAGGACACCCTACTGCCTCAGGCCTCGAAAATACAAACAAAAGTGAACTGGGGGGGAGCAAACTGAGGGTAAATTACTTCATTACCTGAAGCCGTAACTGGAGAATTAACCCCTGATATGTAAATGGACAAAACTTATATCTGTCTGAAAAACTTGTGACCCTTATCCATCTTGGGTGTAGCCCCACATGGAGGCTTTGACTGCCCAAGGTGCACTTATTGAAAGCCTTTAATAAATACCTAATTTTATTCTCTCAATCTTCTCTGTTCTAGATAGCCGCTCCAAGGCATCATGTGAATATTATCAATGTTTCCTTTTTCTTCCAGAAGATACTGGACATTAGCTACAAGTGTGAAGACATTTCTTACAGCAAAATCTCTTTTGTTCAATATTTTGTTTTGCAAACATATTGCTTTGAGAGGTACAGGTGTAACAGGGTAAGATTACCAGGCAGGTAATACTTAGCTGACAGTTACAAGTAGATGCACAGACAGGCCGAAAAACTTAGTCCTAGTTTGTTCTTCCTTGAAGACTTATATCAAGAAATATTTTAGAACTATTTTTGAGTTGGCACAGCATGCTTTTGAAGATGTTTTCTTCCAAAAAATACAAAAGCATCACACACTTGAAATACTTTTGTGTGAGAGCATCTGCTGTGATAAGTGGTCTGAGGGCTTTTAGTGCAGAAAATCCTAAAACATTGCTATTTGTTAAAAATATCTATAATTCAACACAAACTGGACAGAATTTTTGAGCTGTAAACTTCTCTTTTAGATGGATCATTTGCTGTACTTTAAACTTTTCTGTCAGATAGATAAATTCAAAATAGTTTCTTGTTTATTACAAGCCTCATTGTGAAATAATTACAAGTCATTGTGAAATAATTACAAGTCATTGTGAAATAATAAAAAAACAACAAATTAAAAGGAATAATAGCATCATAGTGTAGCATCCACATTTTTTTCCTTAAACACTCTCTTGTAAAAAAATAGTTCCCCTTGATAATAACAATAATAATATTGATAATAATAACTACAAAATATCCCCAGAAAAAAACTTCCCCATGCTCAACTTCCATTGTGAAAGAGAAGCACACATGGTAAGAGCTTGCTTTGATGGATTTGAGAACAAAAAGGCAACATATTACCAACAGTTCCCAGAATACAATAGCTTTTTCACCATTAAGATGATACTTGCAATTCACAGAAATGGACACAGGAATCTTTACATTCATATATCTTGAACAAATCAAGACATTTTTATCTTAGTTACTTTCCAAAATAGACCACGTATTATTATTACCAATACATAAAAAATAATCACGTAGAACCTTAGTATCATGTTGCAAAATACATTTGCAGGACACTGTCCTTGCAATCCAAAAATGGAAGCAACTGATGCTTTTTCCCAGAATCATTTGATATACTAGGAATTATTTATACAGCACTGTATAAATAAGTGCTATATAAGGCCTGTAGAGTTGGCCTTAGTTCTTCATACCCAGATATTTGAGCTAAAGGTCTTCCTTCAGAAGAGGACAAAGGAAGACAATTATGTCTGGTATTGCTTCCTTTTGAACACCAAAAATAAATAACACTATTAATCTCTTTAATTGTAGCGAAAACAAAGTCACAGGAGTGAGATGTCTTCATATTCTTATATTTTCCTTCTGGTTTTTTGAATTAAGAGCATTTTCATAATTCACATTCCTGATTTTTAAAGAATAATATCCTTTGTATGGTATAGAAATTTACTTCCTATTTTTTTTTGCATTGTTTCTTAATGGTCAGTCTCAACATTACTTTTTGTTTGTTTACATACTAAAGTCTAGAAAGCAAAAATAGCAAAAAAAAAAAAACAAAAAACCACCTTTTCTCATGAGAATAATTTACAATAAACATAATAGTAAACATCGACTGTACTCTTGAACCATATGGGGCACAGACTTTAGATGTCAAGTTGTAAAGGTTATATGTAGAACTGACTGGTATGTTATGGCACTGCTGACTACACTGTGAGCCATCATGCATATATGATGTTCAAATATCCTCATGAAGATTTTCACTGCACATGTAGACTCTTTTTATGTAACTTCCTTGGCCTTAACAGCTTTCTTAAAGAAAAAAAACTCTCTCACTTATTAAAACAGAAACAGGCAAACAAAAACCTAGTAATGTTCAAAGCTAAACGTGAATTAACAGTGACACCCAGTGGTCAGGCAAAATTGCTGTTAATTGCTCTAATATTCCTCATGGAAGGTGCTGAGATTTACTAGTTAGAGGATGAGGTTCTTAATGTATTTAGTCATCATTATCTCAAGGCCAGTCTGTTGCTAATTTTGACAACATAGCATTAATTAGACCTAAGGTCATTGAGTGCTGTGTTCAGTGCTTGTTTCTTGATATTGTTTACTTTTGCTGACATTCCAGATAGTAATCATATCAATAGACTATAACAGCCAACATTAGAAACTGCAAAACAGACTCCAAAATTAATGAAGAGCATTTATATACCAGAGCATAATTCAAATGCCCAACAATAAAAGGAGTAGGGGGAAAATTAATTTCTTTAATATTTTCCTTAACATTCTTTTCAGTAGACTGCTGTCCAATGCAAGAGGTTTCCAGTATGTAAAAAATCAAAGTTTAGTCTTGAATTATATAAAATCCAACAACTTATTGATAATTTCAGTGCCATGAAATTCTGAGGAAACCTCTACAAAGGGTGTTTCTGAATTGATTTATATTCTGAGATGTGTTCTAAGATGTGCACTTATTTCACTCTGCATCTAAAGATCCCAGAGTGTCCTGCTCAGCTAGAGTTAATGCTTCCAGATATTGCTGTCACAGCTCCAACTGCAGCAAGTGGCTCTTCCCTGGCCTGACTTACTGTACAAACTGAGACCCTGGAATATTAAATGCTCACTTTGGCAAAAGCTGTAGTATAAATCTGTTTTTATGTGAAGATGCCAGAGGTACTGAGTCTTTATGCAGCCCAACCAGAGTCCAGAGAAGATATGAGAATTATCCCTTAAAGTCTAGAAAACTCATCAAAACCAGCATGTTTTTGAAAAAATCATTTGTACCTCAGTTAGTCATCCCCTTTGTGAACATGTGCATGTAAAATAGAAGTGTGTTTTTTAAAAGGCTGATCAGCAATAGAACAATAAGGGCTTTACATACAAGCTAACTGCAATGTGTAATTTGCCTTATCATAGTGTGTTGTATTTAGCTATATGATAAGGCTTTGGTAGTGGGGGGGGCTGCAGGGTTTACTTGTGTGAGAAGCTGCCAGAAGCCTCCCCTGTTTCTGACAGAGATAATTTCAGACAGCTCCAATACAAACCTTCAGTTTGGACCAATTCTGAGTCCATCAGTGGCATTGGTAGGACATCTGTGAGAGAAAAAAATCTATTTAAGGTTAAAAAAAAATCTGCACAGCAACATTTGAGAAAGGAAAATATGTGACAGAAACAGCTCTGCAAATACCATGGTAAATAAAGGAGATAGAGGGTGTGCTTTACGAACTGGCATAGACATTCTCTTGCACCCTCTGATGAAGATTATGGTAAGGCAAGCTGTTCCCCCGCAGCCCATGGAATACCCCACTGCAGTCTATAGAGAGCCCATGAAGCAGAAGGCTCTTGGTGGGAGCTGTGGCCCATGAAGAGGAGCCCATGCAGGATCAAGATTTTTGACAGGACTCGTTGACCCTGCAGGGAGCCCATTCTGGAGCCGTCTGCTCCTGAAGGATGGCAGACTGTGGGAATAACACTTGCTAGAGCAGTCAGTTAAGGAGTGTCATCTGGGTGGACCCCTCATCAGAACAGGGAAAGAGCATGAAAAGGAATCAGTGGCAGAGCTAAAGCATTATAAATTGAACACAACCCCCATTCTCCATCTGCCTACACCACTCATGGGGAGAAGATGGGTGATTCATGGGCAAAGTTTAGTGTCATAAGAGGGAAGGTGAGAGGAAGGTGTCTTTTCTTTGTTTTTATTTCTCATTTTTCTACTCTATGATTAATTAGCAACAAATTAAATCAGTTTTCCCCACGACGACTCTGATTTTCTTGTGATGATAACTGATAAGTGCTCTTCCTATCTTGACCCATGAGCTTTTCATTGCTATTTTCTTCCCTTGTCTTGATGAGGAGAGGGAATGAGAGAGCACCTTGGTGGATGCCTGGCAGCCAGTCAAGGTCAATCCACCCTAAGTATTCACATAAGTCTACCTCCTCAGCACTTCTATCAAAGGAGAGGGCCTGTTAATGCAGAATCCATGCTCCAGTTGGGTTTAACATACAGCACTTAGCTTGCTTGAAAGACAGGTCAAGAACAGAGCAGCTTTCAGTCAAATATAGTAGCAGTCCTAAGAGCATTGAAAGTGATTTTTAAGAGGCTGCCATTGCAATTTGCAGTCATTATGCAGGTGAAGTGAATCTCACTCTCAGAAACTAATGGGTGTTTCATTCAGAAGCATTATCCTAACTGTGTGTGTGGTAGAGAAATGATTAAAGAAGATTTTGTATCCTGTTATTAGTATTATAACTAAGCATTATAATACCATACAAAAAGTAGTTCTCACAGCAACTATCCTCCTGTGCAATTTTACTGAACTGAAACTACAATTTTGCTGAAGATCTGTTGTTTATCATCCAGTACTATGAAGCTGAGCCACAAGCAGATCAGGGTTTTCCATAAGGTCATTGATTTTTAAAGTAGAATAATGGAATGAAAGCTCAAAGGACAGCTTAAGTGAAAAGGTGACAGAGAGAAAATTAAACAACAAAATTCATTAAATAAAAGATTCTTTGTCAAAGAGCCAAAGATCATGATATAAAACATAAAAGCATTGCAAAAAAGTATGTGAGATTACAGCAGCTGTTACTCAACAATGTAATTCTCTTTTGGTTTTCCTTATTTTAATGTCTTACCCACTTGATCGTAGAGCTTACAATTAAAATACAAATCTCTCCCTACAATTAGTATCTTAGAATCATACAATTATTAATGTTGAAAGAGACCGCTAAGATAATCAAGTCTACCCATCAACGAAGCACCAACACTGTGTTCACCACTAAACCATGTTGTCAAATGCCTTATCCACACATTTTTGAACTTTTACAGGGATGGTTACTCAAACACTTTGCTGGGTAGCCTGTTCCAATGCTTGACAAACCTTTCTGTGAATGTTTGGGGTTTTTAATATCTGATATAAACATTCCCTGGTGCACCCTAAGATCATTTCCTCTCATTCCGCCACATGTTACCTGAGAGAGAAGACCAACCACCACCTGTCTACAAGCTCCTTTCGGGGAGTCATGAAGAGCATTGTGGTCTCTCCTAAACTCTTCTCCAGGATAAACAACCCCAGCTTTCTCAGGCACTCCTCATTAGAGTTGTGTTCCAGACCTTCACCACCTTTGTTTCCTTCTCTAGACATCTTCCCAGTGTTTTGAGGTCCTTCTTGTAATGAGTGTCACTGAACTGAAAATGGGATTTGAGCTGCCAGGTACTGGGAGAATGAACTGTATGGAGCAGAAGTAATAGAAATTACCTCTGGTACATACAGTTCACATGGTGCTCTTTCTGAAAAGATTGAACAGATGTCAAGATTCCGGGTGTCTTCACTGAAGACTATGGCAATGGGTAGTTATAAAAGCAAGTCTTTTATTGCATGGCTAAATCAGCCTCATGAAGGCGGAGCTGTTACAATCCAAGCTGGTATGCAGAAAGCCTCTAGCGTAGTGTCTAAGTCCCAAGCAGAAGCAGCAGCCACAGCAGCAGTGACAGAGCCCATAATCTGTGTCCCATGAGCGTCTTTAACAATAGCAGCCGCAACAGCAGCTGCAACAGCAGCATCAGTGTTTTCCTGAGTCCTGTGTGTGTGTGTATGTTCTCAAAGCAGTGCATTTTTATTCTATTTTATCCAATTAGGTACTCACAAGAATTTTCTATAGTCTTGCTGGACCAATCCTAAACTATGATAGATGTGTNATCCTAAACTATGATCGATGTGTGACAAGATTCGTAATTTCTTACACAAATTCTACACGTATAGCTCTGTCTGTTCTATCTAGGAATTTTCAGTAAGGCTACATTATTTTTGTTATGACTACAATTTAACTAAATTTGCAAAAGGCAATGTTACTTGAACTTTATACTAGGTTTCAGGATTTCTCTTACTAGCTAATATAGGCACTTAAAACCCTCTATTCATTTAAAACTAAACTTGCATTTCTACCTCATGTCTATGTGGATTTATGTATTTTAGTTTTTCTGAAGGATCTAATTCAATCCTCAGATTTCTGGGCACTCCAGGCCCTGTATGGATTTGGCCAAGGGGGATTCATACTCCAACAAACATTTTGATGCAAGTGGGAGTTGGCCAAGCTGAAGCAACTCTAAACTTAAGGTTGTGAGAAGCCCCTTTCTATTTGTGGGGAGTAGTAAAGGTTCCTGGGAGTTTGCGTGTTAATGAAGTTGTTCCATTATAAGGTTATGTTTTTATGATTGGTCAATTATATTGTACAAATGTCTCCAGTTCGAGTTTCTTATTGGACCCTTACCCTCAGACCTACCCTAGATACATTGTCATGTGTTCCTCAGTTCCAGGTCTTCAGTTGGTTACCTCCACAGAGTTCTCCTGGGTACTGTGCACAGTTTTGGGGCACTGTCCCTATTTTCTTTTATCCATTATTAAAATATTATTTTTCTGGTACGAACTGTCATTCTCACTCCTAATTATTTTCTTGCCACCCTCTGCCCTGAAGTCAGGGGACCTAAAGGTTTGTTGCAGCTACCCTCACTGAGACAGACGCATATTGTTGGTCTTCTGCAATGCTTAGTGAGAAATGAACACTTGTGCTTCATTTATTAGGAGAAGTCGCTTCTGAATTGACACTTTTAATGAAAAATTCTTACAGTCACTAAGTCTTTAAAGAGAGTTTTCCTAACTCTTATGAATATCAGACACGTTTGAAGGGTCCCATATTAGATAGCCAAATTTATCTGAGACCTCTCACCATTTGGGAAATTCCTGATTTTTCTTCTTGCAGTGGCACCCTGAAGGCCCTCATGTGCATGGTTTACAAAAATAAGAGGACAAATATGAGAGGAAAATCACTTATAGAAACTGCAGACAGAAGTTGAGTAAAGGAGTTCAGAAACCCTTTTCCAGTTTGGTGCCAACAAAGGTCTGGGTAATAATTATACCTTTGAAGAAATGGCACTGCCCTACTTTCTTTCCTGCCAATGAAACTGTGAAATTCAAAGGTAAAGGAATCTCAGAGTATATTTATTGAAAGAGTAGTGAAAAGTCCTTTTCAGTGGGAGCTCTCCCAGGAGACACAAAAAGAGCTGCTACTTTCCCAGTCATACTACTACGATAGTTACTTTTTTGGGATAGCTTGGGCAATTCCACAATTACACTGCCTAAAGTGAATCTGCAAAGAAAAGTTTCCAGCACTGTCTGCTTGTCTGTATGTGATTCCAGCACCTCTTCCAACTTAATATCATGGCTGAACACAGGGATGATAGCTGGTGAAATAACTTGTGATTTTCTTGACGATTAAGGCTTTAGCAATTCTTCACATACAAATCAATTCTTGGTAAGAACTAAAAACATTTCTCAAAGCAACATATAAATTAAAAGCACTAACTGATAGAGAGATGGATAGATTGCTAAAACTGGTAGGAAACAGATCTTGTGATTGTAATGTATTTTTCTCCAGCTGCTCTGATAACAATACTGACAGTTCTGTTTTCATTTAATTCATAGTATCTGTGCAATATTGTGGATTGAAATCAAATGATTAGACAGTTGACCAAGTCTTTAAAAAGTGAAAGATTCATATACAGAGGTTGCAATTAAGATAATGGAGGAAAATTAAAGAATCATCTTTGATAATCAGAGTATAGCAGTTTAATCCAACATCTGAAATCTTTAAAACGGAGGCATACAATTCAATACAATTTGTTTGATAATTGTCAAATTATACTCTTCAAGAAAAGTAAAAGATCGCAGGGCTAGTTATTCACTAAATCCCACATGAGTATAGTTCACAAGTCAGAAAAGTCAAAGTGTATTCTCCCTTCCCTATCAATATGTTCCTCTACTGTTTGAACTGGAAAAGTATAAGGTTTTTTTCTTTCTTTTTAATCTTTTCTTCCAAGTAACCTACATTTTACAATGTGGGATCAACCTGTTTATAATTTGCTGTTGCAGTGAAACCAAGTACAAAATAACAACTGATGGAGTGTCAGCTGGCAGTTAAGGCAGTTACCTAAATATTCTCCAGGAGCATTTTACCTCTACTCTTTGCACTACCCACCTATAGACCAGTTTTGTAGTTCGTAGTAATGCAAAACTCTTCATCTTCACTTGTTGGAAATGTATCTTGGGAAGCAAACCTGAAAGAGAAGAAAGGAACTAAAGAATTGTACTAAAGATATTGAAATGGAATTAAGGTGGAGTTAGGTTTTGGTTGTTTTGTTTTTTGTTTTGTTTTGTTTTTTCCCTAGTATAAGGCCTGAATTCTGGTACAGATTGCTGAAATAAGTAATTTTTTTGAATAAAAAGACTATCTCAAAAGAGATAGTCTGATAGATTTCTCAGTAGGAACTGATGGCTTGGGCTCTTAATCTATCAGGCATTACCATGCTTTTATGCATATAAAATGACTAAAGACTACTTTATTCAAAAAGCACTTATATTTAAAATACACCATGTAATCTCTAGCAGCAGAATAAACTGAAAGTATTACAGACTGTTAAGGTGATTCATTTGCAAAGCCAACAATTATGCAGCTATTTAATTTTGCTCTTCCCAATTAGCACTAACATCATGGAAAAGCATGATAATTTTCATTATAACAAAGCATACAAAATCCATTCTGAAACATATTTATCCCCTGTAACCCAACTTTCCTTTGTTATGGTTTAACCCCAGCCAGCAGCCAAGCTCCAAGTAGCCCTTCACTCAATCCCCCACCAACGGGATTGGAGAAAGGGTCAAAAGGGTAAAAACTGGAAAACCTGAGGACTGAGATAAAGACAGTTTAATAGGGCAAGCAAAAGCCATGTATACAAGCAAAGCAAAGCAAGGAATTAATTCACTGCTTCCCATGGACAGGCAGGTGTTCAGCCATCTCCAGGAGAGCAGGGCCCCATCATACGTAACAGTTACTTGGGAAGACGAACACCAATACTCTAAACATTTCACACTTCCTCTTTCATCCCTCCACTTTATCTGCTGAGCATGATGTCAGCTGGTCTGGAATATCCCTTTAGTCAGTGTGAGTCATTTGTCCTGGCTCCCAACTTCCCATGCACCTTAAGCTCCCCTGTTGCTGGAGCAGTATGAGAAGCCGAAAAGGCCTTGGCTCTATATAAGTCCTGCTCCCCAGTAACAAAAACCTCTCTAAATTACCAACACTGTGTTCAGCACAAATTCAAAACACAACCCCATACCAACATCTGTGAAGAAAATTAACTCTATCCCAGCCAGAATCAACAGGACTTTTCACAGATCCTGGCACCGATGTAATGGACAAAACACATCCTTGCAATTGTTGTAAAGTTTGTAAAGTACAATTCTAGTGTTCATTATTGATTCACCTTGTTTCTAACTGTCTATAAATTTGAACAGCATCTCACTTTTATCTCATGCTTATGGTCAAGAGGATGAAAATGTAAATAAAAAAACCCCATACCAAACAAAGCAAAACAAAAAACCCCACAAACAAACAACAAGAACAACAAAAACACCCCTGTGATTTAAAAATAGATCTTAGTGAAATATTTTCTTTTTGTAAAAAATATTTAAGAAGCAAATATTTCATAGGTAGTTGAAAATTATAAACAAGGATTTGAAGAAGACTAATTGAGAACTTAGACCAAGAACATTAACTCAGTTACCTTACCTCTTTCTTATAGTGTCGTGACTGAACCACATGTTCAAGTTGAATAGAAGCTGTTGCTTGGAAACTCAATCCTGAGGACTAAAAATTGTCCTTAAACCCCAGTTTAGGACATGAACTTGGAACAAGGCAGCTGCTGACCTATCTTTAAGAGTTTACTTAAGAGCTTTCCTGGATTTTGTCTAATACCAAAGAAATTGTCTAAAATAAGACAATAGACAGTACATATTTGAAACAGAGAAATGGCAGCAACTGGAAGAATTAAGGACCTATGAACATATATCTGTAAGGTGCCATGCAAGTAGTTGTAGAAACACACAAATTTCAGCTTACAGATCATTACAAAATAGAAATAGTAAAGGGGGTTTATATTTATTAGCATTGTATACTGAAGGATATTTTGATTGGCTGAAAAGAAGGTATTTGACAAAAGTTTTGAGAGTTTCACATAATGGCTGAAAACTTTCTTAACTAAAGACATTGTAGTGGAGCCTACAGTAAGGAATAATGGATACCACTCAGAAGTCTTTACTTTCTCTAGCAGAAAAAGGCAATGGTGCCCCTTTTTGCCCTCCCTTTTTACCATAATTCTAGGACAAATCAGTCAAAGAATCCAACACAATAAAAGAGTTGAAGGTATAAAGATATTGGACATCCTGGATAGAATTTCATTATATGCCGTTGTTGTCATTCTTTTCCTACCCAATCCGTATTAATCCCTTGAGAGCAACAGCCAATGAATTAAAAAGTTTGAGGAAGTCTCGCTGTAAAATTGTAATCAAAGAAAGTCCAAGATTCAATGTATCAAACTTTCAATAACAATATATGAAACCATACTAAATATGGCTTCATTTGGACTAAACATTCAATTGGGTACTTTTGAGTGCAATTACCGCATTGTGCTGATGGCGATATGATCTCATTTCTGTTCAGCTCTATAGGTCTATTGACCTTGAATAGTGCAACTATATAATGGATATAATAATAAAACTACCCTGCTTTTAGGAAGAACTTTTCACCCAAGGTTGTCAAAGCATTTTAGAAAAGAGGTCAGGATCATTATCTGCATTGGCTGGAGGAATGAAGCTGGGAGCCAAAGAAGAAAACTGACTTGACCAAAGTTTTCTAGAAGACCCGCAATATAGCCAAAAAGAAAAAGACTCTATTGTGTTTTGGTGCCTGCATCAGGAGACGAGACAAAGCATTGCAAGATTAATGTCTTTCCCAACCTTGCTTTATTGCTCCATTATTGTGTTAGGTGAAAGTGCTCCAGATATGTATGTGTATACTGGGCAAGAAAATGAAATCATCTTAGCTTTCAAAGCTTTTCCCATCAAAACCAGCTTAATTTCAATAAATTAATAATACCACATTCAAAACCATGTGTATATGCAGAAAAAATCACCACAGTTGCAAACCCCAAGTAAACCCCAAGATGTTAAGAGTGGATGAAAGAGTTATGAGAAAAGATGGTCTGATCAATGCTAAGATGGAGGTATGGTTCAGCCTAAGTAGGCTTAGGATAGGGCCTTGGCAGTAGGACACCAGGGTTCATCAGTTTTTGCACATGAAGTATAGATTTGAAGGGAAAACTGAGACACTGACTCCAAAATAATTTTTGATTGAAATATTTACACTGTTTATACCTCTTGAAAGCTGTAAACCAGCACTTTTTCTACCCTAAGAGTTTTCCAAAGTTCTCTGCAGAAGATATTGTGGAAGAATTGGAAGAATTGGAAGAAATTACTATTATACACTGAAGACATCTTGGATGATCACAAGTTCTGGTCTCAGAGCATCAGGAAAGAAATCTGTTGGAGGAAACCTAGGCAGGCAAAGATTTGAGATGGTTCTGCCTCTATAGTATGTTCCTCAGTGAAGATCAATATGCCTAAAACTGAAGAAGTCAAATTTCATTAGATTGTAGACTAGGGTATTCAACTTTTCAGATCATGAAAACCTGAAGATTCTAGCCATGCTTACTATGTCTTTGCAGTATAGTTTCTCTTTTCCATTCTGAATCCAAACAGCTCCGATGACATCTGAGTAGGCGCAAGCTCTGCAAGACCTCCCTTGTCCTAAAAAGCTTCTGTTTAGGTCACCTCTGAAATATGACTTTCTTCTTGTTACTCAGTGAAGATGTTTGATCTCTACATAACTTTAGAGGTATCTACATAGTCAGCTACCTGGCTCAGTGCTGTTACTCATTTTTTCCCATATTTTGTTTATAAAATTTTTCGTCTTGAAGAGGTACGGCTACTTCCCAAGTAAAGGTGAAGAGCCCCCCTCAATTCAGAGGGTTTTGGCCTGGTCACTGACCCTCAAGGAACTTTTTATACAAATGAAAAATGACCAAATCAAAAGCTATTGTCTGGTGTGAGAGTTCCAGCCTCTCAGTGCCTTCCAGCATCTAGGAGCCACCTAGATGCTCCTAAAAAGAGATTGTCAGTCTCCCAATATTTAAAACAGCTACTAAGACAATCAAGGTTTTCAATCCTAATTAAAAAGCCCATAATTTGTTTGCCTCATCACTTTAGTTTCAAGAACTGTCAATTTTTAATACAGTGAAGATGTGTAAGAGCTAAGTTGACTGACATCCCGTCATTGACCCACAAACATAAATAACTGCCATAATGAGGAACAGAGTAAATATCGACTAAGGATTTGTTCAGTATTGCTCCCATAGAAAAAATAAATGTCAAGACTAAAGCATTTTTCAGTGAAAAATATGTATATATGTGTTTTTTTCTGTCTCCTTGTCACACAGCAAAGGGTGTGATATTTACAAAACAATTTAGATAGCTCAATACATTAAAGCCAACTTTTGGAAATGTGTTACTGACACAATTCCCAAAGGCAACACAAGAAAGTTAGATGTTTCATCTGCAGCTGCTTTAATAACAAAATGAAAAACTGCAATCCACTTTTATTAAAAAGTCTTAAAATGCCTCAGGGAAAAGTGGGATCATAGTTTTAAATTTCTTTAGGTGACACAAAAAGTCATTATCTTTTTACCCAAGACTGCATTGTGTTTGGTTCTATAAAATACAATGAAGGCACATCTGCAGCAACTTGTAAGAAAAATATACAAGAAGGCACATATGATGACATTTTTTACACTTGCAATATTTCAAAGTAGGGGCAATTAAGAATTTTTTGTATGAAATCTTGTAGAAAATGCAACTTTATCAGTTATGGGAAAAAAAAAAAAGAACAAAAGAAAAACAAAACAGCAAAGAAAACAAAGCATCAGCTTTTTAACATCTTTAGTGGCATTATGATATCCAGGCTATGCTATACAATCTAGTTTTTATTTTATTCCACAGAACATTTAAAGACTAATTTCTAAGTTTGTTTGTGTCTGAGCATGTTTCCCTATATGTCTTACTGTGCCTTTGTATATGAAATGGGAATTGTTTTCAGTCATTCCTTACTTTTAGTTAAATTCGGAGTTAAAATTAGTGTCACACTTAAAATACAATATACATGCACACACCAAGCTAAAATAAAAATACCTAATTTATCAGGCATTTAAGCCATGCAGTTAGTTGATTTACATTGTAAAACACTATGCAAAGCAATCTTTTAATGTGTATAACTGGACTTTTAGTTTTAGTTTGTTGGGGGTTTTCCACATGGATTTAACATACTGGACCAGGTCTCCACAGATGTTTATGTTCTTACTAAACTTCAAAAAGAAATTTCATTTGTTTGTTTGACATACAATTCTTGAAAAAAATAATTGCATCACCTTATGTTTTGTTAATAAATTTTATCATTAGAATAATTTTTTGCTCTCTAATCCTAGAATGTCAGAATCATAGAATGGTTTGGGCTGGAAGAGAACTTGCAGATCATTTAGTCCAATACCCCTGCTATGGGCAAGGATAACTTCCACTAGACCAGGTTTCTCAAAGCCTCATTTAACCTGGCCTTGAATATTCCTAGGGAGAGAGCATCCACAGCTTCTCTGGGGAATCTATTTGAATAATTCACCCAGTAAAGAATTTTTTCCTAAAACATNTTCGGAGTTAAAATTAGTGTCACACTTAAAATACAATATACATGCACACACCAAGCTAAAATAAAAATACCTAATTTATCAGGCATTTAAGCCATGCAGTTAGTTGATTTACATTGTAAAACACTATGCAAAGCAATCTTTTAATGTGTATAACTGGACTTTTAGTTTTAGTTTGTTGGGGGTTTTCCACATGGATTTAACATACTGGACCAGGTCTCCACAGATGTTTATGTTCTTACTAAACTTCAAAAAGAAATTTCATTTGTTTGTTTGACATACAATTCTTGAAAAAAATAATTGCATCACCTTATGTTTTGTTAATAAATTTTATCATTAGAATAATTTTTTGCTCTCTAATCCTAGAATGTCAGAATCATAGAATGGTTTGGGCTGGAAGAGAACTTGCAGATCATTTAGTCCAATACCCCTGCTATGGGCAAGGATAACTTCCACTAGACCAGGTTTCTCAAAGCCTCATTTAACCTGGCCTTGAATATTCCTAGGGAGAGAGCATCCACAGCTTCTCTGGGGAATCTATTTGAATAATTCACCCAGTAAAGAATTTTTTCCTAAAACATAATCTAAATCTACCCTCTTTCAGGTTAAAATCTTTATTCCTTATCCTATCTCTACACTCCATGATAAAGAGACCATATTTCTTGTGGACCCACTTCAGACAATGGAAAGTTGCTATAAATTTTCTCTGAAGTCTTTTTTCCTGGTTAAACAAGCCTACCTCTCTCAGTCAGATCTCACAGCAGAGGTGTTCCAACCTTCTGATCATTATTGTGGCCTTCCTCTGGACCAGGTCCGAAAAGGTCCATGTCCTTCTTATGTTAGGGGCCTCAAAGCTGGATAAAGCACTCCTGGTGTGGTCTCACAGGAGCAGAGTAAAAGGAGAGAATAACCTCCCTTGACCTGCTGGTTATGTTTCTTTTGATACAGCCCAGGATACTATTGGCTTTCTGGGCTGTGAACAGAGATTGCTGGGTCATGTTGAGTTCCTCGTCAACCAACCTCCCCACATCCTTCTCCACAGGACTTCTCCCAATCCCCTCCTTGTCACAGTACTCTTCAATATTGCTGCTCTTTATGGGGGTGCAGCTTGTTCTCCCAGGGCCCTGTGTGTCCCAGGCAGTCACTGGCAGGTCAGTGTAAAAGATGTGAGATGGACCAAGCTTGCAGCTCCGAGGATTTTTTTATTACAAAAGCGTGACATAAATCACAACCTAACTCAAAGACAGAGCAGAGGCTAGGATCTAAAAATCTCTAAACCAAAAGTGAAGGAAAAAGCTCTCTTCTCTCCCTCCCCAGGGCTGGCAGTGGGTTTTTAGGGACTGCTTTTGGGGGCGAGTTCAGGATAAGGATCCAGTAGGGGGAAGGGAACAAGGTGGGGATTACACTACTGAAACCAATAAGGGTACACAGCTGTCTCAACAAGTAATAAGGCACCAAAGCTTGGGAGACTGATAGGGAAAAGTCTGCAAGAGAAGGCTGGGTTAGGAAAGGATTGACAGCTACAAGGAAAAAAGAGGGGGGTACAACTTAGGACTAAACTATTAGCGCAGGGGACAATAAAACAACCCATTTAACATAAAAACATATCACAACACTCATCACTCAGCCTGAATTCATACTTGGGATTACCCCAACCCAGGTACAGGACCTTACATTTGGCCCTCCTGAACTTCATGATGTTCTTATGGGCCAATCCTTTAGCTGTCAAAGCGCCTCTGTAGGGCATTCCTTTCATCTAGAATGTCAGTCACACCACACAGGTTGGCGTCATCAACAGTCTTGGTGTGGCCACACTCAGTCCCACTGTCCACATTCCAAATAAATGTCAAACAGTGTCAGTCCCAATACTAGTTCCCTGAGGAACACCACTCATTACTGCTCTCTGCTTGGACACCAAGCCATTGACCACAGCTGTTTAGCCCAAACAGCCCATTTCAAAGCAAAGTCTTCCCAGTTTAGACACAAGGATGTTTTGCAGAACAATATCAGATGTTTTGAAAAAGTCCAGGTAGATGACATCACTCACTCTTTTGTTATTCATTGGCACTAAAACTCCATCATAAAAGGACAGCAAGTGTGTCAGGTAAATTTGCACTTAGTGCAGCCATGGCTTGTCACCACTCACCTCTCTGCTTTCCATTTGCCTTAGCATAGCTTTCAGGAGGATTTCCCTCATGACCTTGTTGGGCATCTATATGAGACTGACCAACCTGTAATACCCCTGTTTTTACCTTTTTCCTCTTTCAAAAATGAAGTTAATATTTCCCCTTTTCCAGTCTGTGGGGGTTGCAGCAGCCCTCCTATTAGAGGGTAAAAATGAGCTGAGGCACAGACTGCTTGTTAAACACAGCATAAAAAGGATCCCAGTTTATTCCTATTCACAACTTAGTCATCTTAACTCCAGCTATTCACTGATTCTGGCTGCAGCAAGCTCCTACTCCCTTGCAGCTTCTGACTTCTAGTTATTT
This sequence comes from Cisticola juncidis, assembly GCA_013400215.1. Lineage (NCBI taxonomy): Eukaryota > Metazoa > Chordata > Aves > Passeriformes > Cisticolidae > Cisticola > Cisticola juncidis. The sequence continues at coordinate 385,062 of VXBR01000289.1, read as the reverse complement.
CCTGCTAAACTATCACTGCAGGGATTAGTTTGCAGACTCTGACTGCAGGCTTTTACCAGCAAGACTATGGCTGCAGGTTCCATTACAGACCCATTCTGACCTTGCAGCAGTGAGTCTCTCTCCCCAGGATACTGCTTCATGATTCTCTCCTTCATGCTCCTCAACGTTCTTCTTCCATGATGATCCTCCCGTTACCAGCTAACCCTCTCTGCTATCTCACTCATCCTTACTGGATATAGCTGTTATTCATCAGGGGAGAGGCTGTATTATTTAATTAACACAGCTGTGACTTATCAGGGTGAGATCACCTGTAGTCCCCTCTCCTACAAGTGGGAATTTCACTGGGGTACCATGAATTTTTAATGATGATGAGTAATGTCTAGTGATAGATTTCAAAGGAAATAACAAACCTGATCATAAGCAAGCACTTTTATTTATAAATACTCCTTTATACATATTTAATACATTTTATATATTCTTAAATCTGCTTTAGTTCTTTTTTGTCGCAGTCTGGTCCAGTGGTGAAGATGCCATGACCGTCCTCATCAGAAGCACCTTTAAAAGGACACCCAGATTAGCAGGGGTACAGGCACTCCCAGGCACAGAGTGATTAACTCTTTTGTGCACTCTCAGGTGCAGACAGATTTGCTCTTTGAGAAGCTCCCTGAGCAGCAGAGCCAATTTGGCACCCTGGGTGGCACAGGAGTAAATGCAGTGAGACAGCACATTTCCGATCTCCAGGAGAGCTTCATTGTTCCACCAGGTCCCAAGGGAAAGAGCCAGACAACGCAGAGAGAGAGGGACCACTTAGGGCAGCCAGGGGTAGGGTTTCATAACTTGACCAATGGGGAAAGGAATTGGGAAAGGGACCAATCAGGGGAAGTATCCAAAAAGAACCAATCAGGAGGAGTAAAAAACAGGAGAAAGGGGAATAACCAGTGGGGCATGAAACATTGACATAGAACTGCAAAAGTTCGTAGGTTGAAGCATTTTTGCTCACACTGAGTTACACGGAAGTCTCTCAAGCTGACTTCCCAAAGGGGAGCCACTGCTAACTGAGACAGCCTAGGGGCTGTGCATATTCCAAGGGAGTGAATCATCCTCTGTGGATGATCCAGGAACCACCACACTTTATGTCACTTTGGACAATTTACTTTAAACTGGGAGCTGAGTCTCATTTGAAACATTTAATAGGCATTGGAAATTACAAGTCCTGGCTGTTGCTGAAAGTGAAAGATTATAATGAAAGGAAGATCTTAGTCATAACCAGTCACTGATACTGTCTCTTCAAAGGGCAAGACATTTTAAATATTATACCATTATTATATAGACATGATCTGTAGTTCAGAATCCTTTCTTCAACAAATCTCTTTAAGAGTTGAACATCTGGAAAGACTGGTGACATTAAATGAATATAAGGATGTCCTGTGTAGAAAAATGAGGAATGTTAGAATGAACTGTCTGACCAACAGACTGTATCATTATTCAAGTATTGGTTTGACCCTACTTAAAGGATTTTTTGTTGAAAATAATTTCTTCTAGAGGTACTTCTTGACAAAAATACTCTTGATGAGGGACTGTTCTGAAAAGAAATGCTGAAATCTTTGCTAAATTACTTCCTCCACCACCACCCTACAGAAAGCAGAATATGATTATGTTTTAGATGCTTGTGTAGGTCTTTAAAGTGGAATAGATTGTGCCCTTATGACACTGTGTTATGTGATTAATTGGAAGTTTTATGCAAACTGTGGCCCTGAAATAGCTATTTGGTAGGACAAGCAATCCCCAATCAAACAAAAAGAAGCCCCATTGTAAACACTGATTGTGTTACTGAAAATCAGATGTGAGCTCTTCAGAATAGAAATAAAATGCCTAGATATGTACCCAGAAAGCTTATAAGTACCTTAAAATGATAAATATTAAGGACCTAGTAACTTTGGTAAAACTTGATCATTGTCTGATTTGAAACCTCTCAAAGACATGGATGTGTGGGAAAATGAACTATGCTATGAAAGAAGTAAATTAGTCTGGAGGCCCAGTTGTTAACTGAATGTTACACCATCTGGATGAGATAAAGAGGAAACTGAAAAGTGTATTAATGCTAATAGAGCTGTAGAGAAAATATGAATCACATAAGATTTTAATGAAAAGTTGAAACACAAGCTGTTGATACAGTCTAGAGAACTTGAGACATGCATAGACAACAATATTAATATCAAAGCATGTTGGAAAATGACCACAGGGATTTCTTCAAGCAATCAGTCTTCAGGGATAAAAAAATGTTATAGTAAGAAATAAACAAACTGCGACTTTTTTTTTTTTTTAGATCTATGGGAAAAGAAGGCATCATGTAATCGAAGATAAACTGAAAACAAACTAGTGAGTAGGAAGAGGATATTAATCAAAGTCATTACAATTTATAAAGCAGACTGAGAAAATTAGCTAATTGGTAAACACCAGAAAGGAATAGAATTTATAATCATTGCTTGAAGAGCGGAGATAATTTATATTTTGAATTTTTAAATATATTTATCATCAAAAAAGGTACAAATAATTATATATGCACAATTAGTTAAGTACTGGAACAGGGTTTCCAGGGAAATAGTGGAGCTTCCTGGTAGAAGTGCTCATAAAACAACCAACATCCAAGTATCTTGCAGCCATACACTGCCTCTTCCCCGCTCAGTGGGATCCGGGAGAGAATTGGAAGGGTAAAAGGTAGAAAAGTCATGGGTTGAGATCAAGACAGTTTAATAGGGTAAGCAAAACCCCACACACAAGCAAAGCAAAACAAGGAATTAATTCACTGTTTCCCATGGGCAGGCAGGTGTTCAGCCATCTCCAGGAGGAGAGCCCCATAACATGTTACAGGTACTTGGGAAGACAAACACTATCACTCCAAACAACCCCCCCTTCCTCCTTTCCACCCACTTTATAAACATGATGCCACATGGTCTCTTTGGTCAGTTGGGGTCACCTGTCCTGGCTGTGTCCCCTCCCAGCCTCTCAAGCACCCTCAATTCCCTTGTCAGCCTGCCAGTATGAAAAGCAGAAAATGTCCTGGCTTTGTGTAGGCCCGGCTCAGCAATGACAAAAATCTCTTTTTTGTCAGCTCTGTGTAGAGCACAAACCCTAAACACAGGCCCATATCAGCACATATCTTCCACAGGTAGATATGTTTGTGATATGGTTGTGATATGGTTAGTGGGTATGGTGATACTCTGTTGAAGGCTGGACTTGGTGGTCTTCAAGGTCTCTTCCAATTTTAATGGTTCTGTGAAAGCTGAAAGGCAGATTTTTGTTCTTCAGGAAAAGGAAGCATGGCATCTTAAAAGTGGACCCATGGATTTGCCTGTACTCTCTGAAATTATGTCAGTTGAATGTATTTAAACTAATTTTGGGCTTTCTCATGAGAAAAATGATTTTACAGTTCTGGGAGGTCTGCCTGATGACTGATATCTGCACTAAAATTTTCAGAATGTAAACTGACTAGGATATCAAAACCAGCAACAAAAATCCTACGCAAAATTCCTGGATTATAAATACATTTAAATTTATAAAATGTCATCCAGTATTGTAAAAAATTCTATTGAGTAGATAAGGAAGGTGCATGTTATGCTTTAACTACCAGGTGAAAACTGTACCAAAAAGAAGTAGGCATAATGGGATTTTTTGGAAAGATTTTATGTCATCTTTGTTTTATCACTGCAATGTTAAGCTATTTAAAGAGAAATGTATATAGCTGTATATATTTTGATGATTTTTGCAAATATATTTCATATCCATGACCTGAAGTTAATAAGTTTTCAAATGTGTGGATTTTTAAAAAGAGAAAATGACATTCACATAAAAGTTAGTGACATTTTCTTTGTGGTTGCAGTGTGAATTTTTTATCTGGATTTCAGTGTGTATTGTCTTTTGGGGATTTTTTAAGAAACCAAAAGTAACAGAGGAGAGGGATATTGCCTCTGTGAAAGATGGGGGTGCACTTCACCAGACCAAGTATAACTACCTAGTTTGTAGATCCCTTAGTCGAAAAATATGCATTTTGGAGGGAGAAACTCATTGCACACTAAAGCACATGTGTTTGTTCTGATTATTCCCTAAATATTTTTTTCTCCCTTTGTTTATGAGCACGGGAAACTGGATGACTACTTCATCTGTAGAGATTTCAGAAATTTAACAGAGAGCCTCCTATCCAGACCAATTAGATGTTGAAGCAAAAATTAAAGGAAAAAAATAGTTTTATTCAAAGTGAACCATCATACAAAGAGAAAAAAAGTAATGTATAGGGATTTAAAGAAGACAAAGTTTATCTGGATTTTTTTTAGAGAAAAAATCATTTAGGACAGTGACAAATGCCTTACAAAAAGATAAAAAAAAAAAGAAAAGGAAAAGAAGCTGATAATTTTATTGCTGAAAGCTGTATTCTATTAGATATAATAAAGAAAAGTGATAGAAAAGATGTAAGCCTCAAATGAAGGGTATCTAGCCAGATCACAGAGGTGTTTAATTATGGGGATATACTAAATTCGCCCAAGATTAGTTTATGCTCATTAGTGTAAATATTATATCATGACAAAGTTAGAATATTTGGTACTTCCTATACAAAAAATACAAGTCAGAGAAAGTACCACTGTCACAGGCAAAGTTACAGAAAGAATACAAAGATATAGTAGGGTTTTAAAAATTATTATGAGAAGCATGAACTAGGAAGACAATATGTGATACCTTCAGGAGACAGGGAAGGTGGGTCTTTCCCTGCAGACACTTCCTGAGATTATGAACTCAGGAAAATTGATGTAAGAGGAAATTCAATATGCATGTTTATTTATAACCAAATCATAACGTGTTAACATTTGAAATTGTAATAACAACAACAGTAAAAAAATAACAAGAGTAATAGCTGATCGTTCCAGTGAAAAGACTCTTATTGAATAGCAGAAAGACCACATTTTGTATTAGAATCCATACAATTAAGGCAACAGAGGATTTAGAAAGAAACACTAAGTACCCTCAAAACAGTGAAGTGGAAAAATTTCAGCATTACTAAAACTTCCATCTAAGGCAGGTTTGCATTGGTGATTGCATCCCTTTTGTCTCTCTCTCTTTTCAAGCGTTTAGGAACCATCTAAATGAAAGTGCAATAATTGTAATTTTAATAGTAATTGTAATTACAAGAATCGTGTTGTTGTTGTTATTATAAGAAAACAAGGAACAGAATTTTAGTAAGGGTTGGATGCTGACTAGTCAGGCATAGGATTACTGAAATACCAAGCTGCATCAACCTGCACAGTATTTCTTTCAAAATCTCTGCTAACATACAACAATATTTTGAAGTTGTTGAGATAACTGATCAGCTTATCAGCTTTCTGCCAAGAAAGTATCTTATAGCTTCTATTATTGCCTGCCTTGTAATGAATCAGCTCTAGTGCTTGAATAATTAAATTGAGTAATTTTAAGCTGAAATAAGAACAGGAGCTGTCAGTCATTAACAGACATTCTCATAAATTATCTTTCTCACTGGCCTTTTTTGTAAGCAGAACTTACATGTAAAAGTAGCATCCACAATAAACCTTTGGTAGTTAAGTGCCTTCTATTCCCCATGAGCGCCTTCATAGCTACAGTTTTCTTGGCAGTGAAGTTCTAATGACAGCTGTCATCGACGGTCTTCCCTGAAATATACCCTGACCTTTGGATGCTATACGTTACAATTACTGTTGAAAAGCCTTTGGGGCCTTGAATTGGGATTTCACACTTCAGTGTAGCTGCATATTGTTAACACTTCTTAAAGCCATCCAAGAAAATATAAGAGCTTAAATATAAGAGCTTTTCTTGTGGGTTTTTTTTGTTGGGTTTTTTTTTTTTTCTTTAAATATGGGGACTCACACATAAAGATGATAATTTGCTGTTGAAATGTAAATATTGCCCGAGAGACAACTATTTCATGAACGGGTTCTGAAAAGAAGCCATTTCACTGTAGAGGTCACAGACTTAAAAAATACAAGTTAATCTCTGCTTGATTATAAGAAAAAAAAAAGAATGCAACTGACATCTTAAAAGAGGCTGCTTGGAAATCACAGGCACATAGCTGCTTCTTCTATGCTACTGAAATGCATGCGTTTAAAATGCATTTAAAAATAGCAAGAATCTTAGTAAGATAAAGAGGATGACAATAGAAAACTCATTAAAAACCGAATCCCTGATGAACTAGTCTACCAAAAGGATCAAAACTGCCTTTTAAAAACTATGGTCCAGAATTTGTTTTCTGTGATGGTCATGCCATTGGTTTAAATGAATAAATAAAATTATTATTACAGATTTTAGACATGCTTTTGCCTCTTATGCCAACACAAAAACACCATACATTCTTCGACCTGAGGAAGCTGTGGATGCGGAATGTTGATGGAGAACAAAGATGTGTTTTGTTCCATCATATCTAAAAGAAAAATAAAGCAAAGAGGATTATATGTAGATAAGAAATCTACTTTTGATATTTAATGTCATTTCACAGTGTTTTGCCAAGTGATTCTTCCGTCAAAAAGAGAGGAAAGTTAACATTCTGTAGTTATAAACTGCCAGTGGTAAGGATAGCTCTCAATGAATGGTTTAATGTAGATTTAAATGTCTCCTTAGCATAAAATTATGGTAATTTTCCTATTTTGTCTTGGTAGAATATGTGTTGTAATAAACACAAATGTGGGCTGATTTTTTTTTGCTAAGAATATAAATTTTAAAGCCATATATTCTGTAATATATGTCTTTGATGAATGTATACACCAAAAAGTATTTTGGTTTTTACTTTGTTATTTTCCAAACAACAGTGGCCTGTTGAAGCCAAAAGCTATGAAGATCTTAATGGGAATGTCATGAATGGCAAGAAACTTCCACCAGCTGTACCGTTAGTCCACGTTATCCTACTATTCTATGGGGTAAGTATAAAGTAGGTAAGTAAATGTTGAATCATTAAAAAAAAAAAAAAAAAGAAAAAAGAAAAGAAAAACAAGAAAAAAAAAGAGCTCACAAATGACACTAAAATCTTCCAGAAAAATAAATAAGTATTTTGAGTTTGACTGTTTATATTAGAAAAATCAAGGAGTATATGACATCCACAAAAGTTTGCAGATTTTCAAGCTTTTACTAACTTTTTCAAGGGGGTAACGTTTTACCATGCAAGCAACAGACATATTTTTTCAGGGATTGTTTTTAGTTTAATATCTGTAAAAAGCTAGCCCCTTTTTTGTATTTTTTTTACATATCTTCTTGATCTTAAGATATCCCTGAACTCAATTTTCAGAAAATGGTTGTTATTTAAGANCAACATTTGGCTTAGTAAATATATTTCAGTTAATATTTAACTGTTGGTGTGTATGGGAACTGGAAAAAAAAAAAAAAAAAAAAAAAAAAAAAAAAAGAGAGCGAGAAAGGAAAGAAAACTATAAAACTATATAAAAAAACTCCAAATCTCTAGATTTGGAGGATTATTCTGAGGACAAAAACTTCAATCTTTGTCTTTTTTTTTTGTTTGTTTTTGTTTTTGTTTTTGTTTTTGTTTTCCTTTCTATTACTATGGAAGGAACATTATTTATAGTGGATTTTAAAGAGAAATATCATATATTATTTTTTCATAATTATTTTATGCTGTGTGCTAGTGATTCTGAGAATAAGCTTTTAAAAAAACCTAGCTTTCTGAAAACTAATGAATACTGTTGGTTCTAAGCAATTCACTTACTATGCCAAATTCATAGGATGTATAGACAGCACAGACAATTACCTCATTACAAAGCAAGCAGAGGAGGACACAATTCAGGCTGAATTTAGACAGGAATATTTATGCAGATGAAACAAAATTTGCCTCCTGTGACAAGGCTTAAGATCCTCCATTAACAAAAGCTGCACAACATTTGGCTTATTTTTCTTTGAGGTGAGATTTAGGCATCCCAACAGCAAAAACATAGTTTAAATCAGTTTCAATATCAATAATTTCTAATTTGCACTGTATATATTATGTTTATATAATACATATAATATATGACTGTATATATTATGTTTATACTACCAAAGTAAAGTGGGACCTTGTCCCCAAGTCACTGCATAAAGCAGTGACTGCCTTTTGTTCATACAGGTTTGGATCATTTTCCTCTATAAAGTTTTGTGCTGGACAAAGATGTCTATTATCATGGATAATAGTGATAGCTTTTACAAAGCTATCATAATAGTGGCAACTTTTAGTGGTTTTTATTTGTTCAAATCTCAACTTTTTTTTTTTTATAAACTTCTTTGGGTGAAATGCACTTTTATGACATTGTACAAAAAAGTAACAGTATAAGATCAAGTGGCTATTGAGGAGACTGTAATGAGGAGTTGAGTTCTTGATGTTAAAAATTTCAAGCACAATTTCCCTGTTTGTTCTGTACAACTTAAAGTCCCCTAACCTCTAGAACCTACTAAGGTTGCCTACTAAGACTGAGAAAGCACTGCTGAAGTATTTTCAATTGTGGGAAGCAGAAACATAGCTTTTAAGAATTTTTTGAATTGAAATGCCTCTCAGGTGTTAAGTTTACAATATCCTTGAAAATAGCATATGGTTGAAGATACAAAAATGCAGGTGGAAAACAGGAAAAAAAATAGACATTACTCTTCCTCCTTTTTTTTTTTTTTTCAAAATTACTATGACATTGAAATAAAAGCTGTGTGTCTTCACAGTGGGCTACAAGTACAGAAACTTCTCTTCAGGTAGGAAATATTTAAGTTTGATCTGAAAGTTCCTTTCAGCATTATGATGATTACAAGACGTGTTTCTGGGACTTAAAAGTTTCAAGCACAACATTATTAGAAACCCAAAGATCTTCTCCAGATTTCATCAAGAAATGCCTTAAAGTCTTCCAGATAAATCATATAAAAAGGGTTTCAGTGCAAGCACTAGTAATTTTTAAAAATTTACTTAATATAGATAGTTAAGGTGCATATCTTTGTTATGATGACATATTATGTGTGTCTTATAGCTTGTTATAAATCAAGTATAGCTGTTCTGTCTCACCACAAGACTTGTCCAGTAAAAAAGGCAACTGCCAGGTTTCTATTCAAGATAATTAATGGTCATCTGAATTTTTTATTCAGACTGATGAGTCTGGAGAGGCTCATTCCAGAAACGATGCAGCTGTTAGGTGTAAGAGAATGTCATAAATTGAAGTCATTTGGATGTGCCTGATTTGAAAACATTTATGTAATATTCAAAAGCAGTCCCTACAGAATTTTGCATACCAAATGTTACACAGCTATAATTTTCCATTCATTCCTCACTAACACGTTTAATCTGTGGTAATTAATTATCTACCTGTGAAAAATTATATCTAAATATTTACTTCAGAGTTTGGAAACTAAAATAGCCATGATTTTCTTTGTAAAAGGAATACATAAAAAGTTTTCTCTCTCTTTACACTGGAGTTTACAGTTTACATGCACTCAAATATGAAACAAAGAGATAAAAGAATATTTTTTTAGCAAAAGAATATCTTTAAACCTTGTCTGATTAAACATATTTTACAACAGCACATATTTGCCACAGCAGCAGTGGTTGACTCATCAACATAGCAGTGTTTTCCATAGAGAAATCCTGGAGATTCAAGGACATGTAGTTCATCTTTATAATAAGCAGAGCACAAGCAATTACATAAAATGCTTCAGAATTTTTCAGAATATAGTATCAATTCACATAGCTTCCAATAAAAGCTTTAACACATGCATAAATATTTAAGAACAAAATGAAAGCTAGTAAATTTATGTACGGTGTGTGCTTAGTCAAAATATTATAATAGGAAACATAATAGAGGAAAGGTTCTAAGTGGTTCTACTACATTTCTCTTGGCAAATTGGAATTTCTGAATTTTTTAATTTCTGCTGTTGAAAAAACAGGTTGAGAAAAAATCCCAGGCTCCTTGATAACCCTACACGTTACATACACTGCAGTGGTTTGATTCAGACATGCAGCATGATCAACAGTTTTGCTAAAATTTCACTTCAACAATTTAAGAGTTTTCAATTCAGAATCTCAATATTTGAAAGAAAAAATGGCATCCACTTTCCTGTTTTCATCCATTTCTCATCTTTTCCAGTGTAAGAAAGAACCACATTCAGCCAGTTATGTCTTTTGCTTTCACTGAACTTTCTGTGATTAGGAATTGTGTGAATTTGAACATATCTTTGACAATTAAGGGTTTCTTCCAAAAGATTCTGTGCTTCTTTTTTTTTTTTGTAGCAATCAATATTGATCAAAACAATAGTGTTACAAGAACTTATTATTGTATTTGGCAGTCATAACAGCATGAAGCAGGAGAAAATGGTAATGGACAGGAAAAGGAAAATACTGTCTCTTCCATACCATATCTATATAATCGTTAAACATAAGCTGAAAAAAAAAGAAAAAAAATTGCTAGCACTGCTTCCTGTAGAAAGCAAGCTTTGCCTTAATAAACAGATGCTTGAGCAGAGAGAATTAATTTGGTCATTTCACAAATCACTGTGGCATTCAGACAATGCCGCCAAATCTTTGGCCATGGGAGGCCTCCAGGCTATACAAACTCTAGCATGTGTGAATCTTGTTATTTCTGCTACATGGCTTTATTAGCTCAGAGTATGAAAAATTCTGTACCCCCTGGGAACAAGGATGTCTCACCTTTGTTATGCTATCACTAGGTATATAATATTTTTCCTTTTTTTTTATTTTGTAATAAAATGTTTACCTGTTTCAGCATAATAATTTCTCAATTTTAGACTCAATGATACATGATATGTATGATTAAAGTGTTGAAGGGAAGTGAAAAATGTCATATTACATCTGATTATTAAATCCACACCTGTGTGCATGTTTTCCCCGCAGAGAAGCTAATATTTGCAGAAGACAATCCACTAACACAAGCTACACACAAATCAGCTGAGATTCCCAAACAGTGTTTCTTGCATCTCAAATTCAGCCATAGGTATTTTCAAAAAATAAATGTATTATGATTCAATATCTCCCAGGAATAAGAAGAAGTAAAAGGATTTTGGCAAGAGAAAAACATTTTCCTAAATTGTCTCAAAAAGATAGGCAGCCATTTTGGTAAATTATACATGTGCAAAAGCATCAGTAAGCAATTGACCACGTGCATATATTTAGATACTTCCCCTTTTATTTATGACAAGAAAAGTATTTACCTCATTTTCGAAATCAGTATATTCCTCTTTGAACATTTAAGTTCATCTGAAGAGATAGTTTTCAACTGCCTACAAGATTGTCCTTTTGAGAATGAAGAAATATCTTTATAGTTTCAGTGACAGAAATTTAAGTTATATGTAGCTAATTTGGGAATACTATAAAAAGCCATAAATTTCTCCATTTTAGTAATTTATTTCTTTTAAGGTATGTTCTAAATAGTTGCAAGTTAATAGTGAATATTTCTCTGTTGCAACAAAATGGAAAAACTGGCTTCATATATGCCAAGGGATTTACAAAATTGCTGTGATTGCAGTTAATAGAGAAGCAAATGTTTTTAATACCAGTGTTTGCATATTTGTATTCCACAAATTATTTTCAGTGAATGCAATAAAGTAGATTTTATTTTTTTTAATTATCAAATTATGTTTATAAACATTGCTATAAAGATATTCACCACCCATTCCCACAGAAAAAAACCCCCAAAACCTGGAAGAAAGAGGGTTTTGCTGGAAGAAAGAGGGTAATAAAGATCTTGAATGCTAATTCTCCTTTCTTTCAAGTACAGCATGTCAGCCCATATTACTACCCCAGCAAACTCAGTTTCTGGTCCTCTCAGAGAAACCTTTTTCTAATACTAAATATTTTTAAAATCTTACATGTATTTTACGTAAATATAAAGTGTACTTTTGTGTTGGTTCCTACTTTGAGATCACCCTTATAAAAAACGACCCCTCCATCCTTGTCACCTGAGGATAACAGCACAGCAAAAATAAAACACATATAATATTGCATGCAGCTCATTCCCTACAGGCAACTAGCTATTCTCAGTCCTGTACCATTCTATAGACTTGTATTAGAATATCAAAAGAGAAAGAAATTTTATCATAGTTTTGTATCACAGTCTACAAAATGAGCCAAAATTACAAGCCTAATTTAAGTTAGTCCTAGGAGTGCCTTTACTTCTAGGCACTCCAGAAGATGATGTATTCCAAAAGTGCTGGATTGTACTATTTCAATTCTCTTAGAACAGAATGAGTCTCCATTTGGAAGTGGTTCTTCTCTTTTTGTGGAAAGAGGCCACATCAGTAGACGTTAGCCTTTGGCTATCCAGCATTATTGCACATTGCATATTGAGTGGAGTTAATTTCAATGATTTATGCCTTTATAGTAATTCTAGGTACTACAGAGCTTCTAATAAGCTTTTAGATGCTGTTTAGTAAGGAAAAAGTTCTTCCTTTACTCCTTTTGAATACATGCAAAAGGCAGACAAGGACCCAGGTACAGGTCAGCAAATAACTCCTCTCTGGTCATGGACAGATTCCAGGCATCATTGTGAGGCCTCCTCAAAGGACACAGATGGCTTTATAGAGGTGATATTTAGTGATTTTTTTAGGGAAACAATGTCCAGTTAAGATTAGACTCCTCATAACTACAAAATTGAAGTTAAGATATAATTAGATCACACCCCAGTTTTTATATATTAGGTACACGAAGCCATGTGAGGTAAATATGAATCCTACAAAAAAAAAAGCAGCATTAAATTCTTGTATCATTTTTACAAATGGAACTGAGGTGGTTGTCCCAGATTTTCAGATTTGCCATGGTAAACCATTGTTTTACTGTGAAGCTAGCAAGTATTAACATTGAAATATTTGTCACAACAGATCTTTCCCTCTTCTACCTTAATCTCTCAAACTTTCAACATACATATCTAAATTGCTAGCCCCGAATTTTCAAAAGTAAAATTGACCGCTAGAATGTAAAAATCATAACAGCACTTCTAATAATAAAAATATTTTAATACTTCTAATTATACTACGGGTAGAGATTTTTTTTAAAACTGTAGTTATTGTTTCTATTTTCTGTTTTGCTTTAAGCTTTCCAAGCACATGGACATATTGCAACTTTTACCAATTTGTTTATATCTTTTCTTGTTTTATGCTCAACACTTGGGGGGTTTGCATTTTTCTTTATTTTAGGTCAATCTTCTAATTGAAAAAAAAACAAAAACAAAAACCCTACTGTATGAGTAGGGGATTGAATTAGGATCAAATTTGCAGCAGAACTTGAACAACTATAATACATATCTCTTGTCTACCATCTTTAACTTGTTTTAGAAAAAAAAGGCAGTTTCAAAATAAAAATCTTTATCTGAAATAGGATTTAGGAAATGCCTTTGGCACAGAACAAGATTTTTTTCCTCTATTTAATATTTTGTAATATTGTGGCTGTTAAATATGTGATGAAAAATACTTACTATTATATGAATACTTTTTTCCAGGAAAAAATGTTTCAAAGCCTTAATGCTGCAGAAAAAAAAATCCAGTGAAACACAACAAAATCCCAAAATCTAGTAAAATATAAAGACTATATGCTTATACAAACAGATTTCGTTCCACATGAGTAAACAGAGAATACTGATTGAAGTGTTAGAAATTTGTCTCTATCCTGTTCCTTTAAGACTCCTTCTAAAGTGACACAAAATATTGTCTGAACACCAACAAAACGGAACTATAAAGTTTATGGCACTTGTGAGTGCCTTGCTTTAGTCTGCTCTGAAGGATGATGTCCTTGCAAAGTGTTTATGTTTCTAGTCACTTTGGAAGAGCAAAAGACAGAACAGCCTAGTACGATTGAGGACTGTCAAACAGTGGAACAAAGGGATTTGCTCCAGGTAAACCTAACGCAGCCCAAGTAAACATCAATTTAGCTAGCAGAGGAATTGGAGCTTGAGAGGAAGGATAAGAGAAGAATAACCCTTTTTTTATGGCTTGTTTGCTGTAAGTGTAGTTTGATCTCTAGTGGCTTGCCAAGTAGGTCAACAAAAGTATTTGCAGTAATTGGCAGTGAGTTTCTGGAATTCACTGTCAGAAAATATAGTGTAACTTCTGAAGAGTACTTGTTCCTAAGGGAAAATAACTTCACGGAATGGATTAGAATAATTTTTGTACTGCTTGGTACGCCAGTTGGTTAAATTGGTGTTTTGTTTTACTGCGGTTGCGTTCCTTATTGTGTACTTGCATACATTTCACTGAGAAGCTCACAGAGAGAAAAAATTACATTTGCATATTATAATAAGATGCTACAAAGGACATAATATGGGCACGTTTTTTATCTTGCATGTGGAAAACAAACTGTTATACCATTATGTATGTTTGCTCTTCATAGGGGAGAATTGCCAGTATCCTTTACAAAGTTATAGCCAGAAATGTGTGAGAACAGGGCTCATCCAGGGCAATCTTCCTCTATGTAGCTGTAAAAGGAGGGGGAAACCTTTTTGGGCCCTGTAGGGTTCTAGTGTGACTGTTGTCATATAAACTAGGTCAAGGAAAAACATAGGGGAGAAAGCTAAGGAGAAGGGGGATGTATGTCCACTACCATCCCCAGCTGCGCTCTTCATTCTTCTGTGTTTGAATCAGGATTGATTCTATGGCAACTCTAAGAGAAAGAGGGGAAATTGAGACATTATTGCTTAAAAGTTAGTGTCTTAATTAATTCCTGGGTTTTGGTCCCCTGGTCTTCCACTTCAAATAAGTATTAGCTCATTAACAAAACAAACAAACAAAAAAACACCCTGTAAGATGACTTCTGAAGAAATTTTAGTCCAGCAAGTATTCTCAAAGGGGGGGGCAAGAGATCCCCTCAACTTTAGAAGTCATTGGGATTCTTCCAAAATCATTCTAGCAGGCAATATGTTCTTAAAATTCTCACATGCCCTTCCTGAAAGTTCCAGGACTTCTAGTATCTCATCAGGTTTCTTTTATAAGGCTGCAGATCAGTGTATTCTCTCTGTGTGACAACACTCATATCTGTTATCATGCATAGAAGATTTGCTGTGCATGCTGTCATCTCGACTGCCATATATTGAACAACATCAGCCCAGGCCTTGATTTTGTCCTTCTCTGCTTGTTATCAGACACCAACTGGATATCAAACCATAGAGTTTTACCTCTTGAACCTGCCAGTCCAGACAATTTTCATCCCATCTGATAGTACACTGATACAACTTACAACTCCTTGGTTTTCAAGAGAGAATGCTGTGGCAAAGATTGTGAAAATATTTCAGGACTTCAGATATATCACATCCATTGTCCTACCATCATCTGTATGGCCTTGGTAGATCACCATAAAAGGCAATCAGGCATGGTGTCACCTCAGTAATATGAATTGATTGCTTCTGACTATCTTCTTGTCTTTCAAATGTCTGGAGAGGAACGCAGCAGTTTGCATTCTCTGTCCCAGGGGCCTCAGTCCCAGTTTTATTGTTTGAACTCCCAGCAGTGGCATCATCCACCAGCAGCAATTGCTGGGCTGTAGGCTGGTGACAGAGACCTTGCAAACACTACACTGAGGTGAGTTCCAGCATCACAATTTCAATAGATTTCTATTGCAAATCCATTTACAGAGATTTCAGCAAAACCTTATCATTTGATCAGTTTGAGACACTTTTTTGGCAGCTTATAGAATTTGGGATTTACAATAACAGGAACACAGAAACTGTCATCATCTATTCCTCTCTATCATTGCAAAGTAAGATGGTATAACACTGTTCCAGGGGGAAAACTAGACAGTTTAAATAAAATATCAATCAAAGTGATTTATTAATTTATTAGCAACAGGATATTGACTAATACATATGCTGTCAAGGATGTATAACCCCCCCCACAAGGAGCAGTTACCCTCACACACCCTCAGTGTCACCCCATTCTCTGCAGTGTGGCAGCTCACAGCTCCTGGCAGGGATCTGCCCCATCCTACATGGGCAAGGACACCTCTGGCAGCTTTAGAACAGCTCTGGCACTTTTTAATCAGTCCTGGACAGTAATATTTTGATTTAAGTCATTGTCTGTATTATTTCATGTACCTCAGGCATTAACTGATTTTGGATTCATATGAATTTCTGGTTTTTTCATTTATTTTCTGCTAGTTAATCAGACAAGCTTCTAATCAGAGCCTCCTGCAGAAACTGGATGAAGCTGAACATATTTGTTTGAAACTTTACTATTACAAAGAATATGTCAGCATTTTGTTCTAAATGGAAGCAGACATTTTGTAAATATTGGTCTGCAATCTTAAGTAACAAACAGAAGATTTTGCTTTTTATTAAAAGTCATGTGGTTCTGAAAACCATTACATACTAATTGTTTGATGTTCTCTTTGTATAACTTCCACAAATTCAAATTGTTTAGAATAAAAGGATATCACAAGACACTACTAGGAGGTAATTCATGTGCTGCCTATATTTCAGTTTTTTGTCACCAATACTTAAGAAATCAATTATCTCCAGAATGCCAAAACATTCAGGTTTTTATTGTTAAAAGCTACACTTTCAATTGGAGAACTCAAATTTTTTGACTTCTGCTGTCTGTCTTCTCTTGTGATGTACATCTGTAGACTATTTTAAAATAGATGCTCTGTCTACATCCAGGAAAGGAAGAAATGTTTCAAGTTGACAGTGGGAAAAATTGGATGGAAGGAATGAAAATGGTTGCTTCTGTTCATGAAGTGATAGCAAGCAGCCTAACTGGAGAATGAAACAAACTACAAGGTTCAAGGTAGTTATGAATATGAATTCTTACTTTCTTATTGATCTTGAATGTTTTGTGTGTGTGTGTCTAGCTTAAAAAAAAATGATTTATTGTTGTATGAATATCTCTAAGAATATTTTTCTGTGAAAAAAAAAAAGCAGAAAGATTATGCTCCTGAAGATATTTCCCTCAATATTCCTAAAGTCAAAAACAAGTTTATGTTGCATTCAGCAGAAGTTTTCCCCCATATATATTCCAAAAATGAAAAACATTTCTTGATTAAAGGTATTATAACACATATTGGCCTGCAGTTTGAACAGTTCCATACATATCCCTTAACCATCCTTAATTGCAATTTCCTAAATAACAAAATTACACCAAAAAACTGCATGTAAAATTCAATCCACCTAAATTTTCTACACTGGGCTTTTGCTACCCATTGTAGTGGCACATTTAAACACATTAAATTCTTTCGCTCTATCCTGAAAATTCTCTGCCTAGCAGTCTTGCAGACATGTAAAAATATGTCAGACAGACAAGTATCTGAGGTTTAGATTTCTTCCAGGACCTTCTCTCCAAGGTGTGGCTGGTATTTCAGAGGTTTCCCTATGTCCTGTATTAGATCAAACAGTCGCATGCAGATGGCCAATGTACTTTACATCTGAGGGAGGATTGTACTACTTGTAACTTTAAATGGAATCAGAGATTGAAATATTGTGTATGCAAAATAAGCACTTATATAGATTGCAGTTCGCAGCACAAACCCCCACAAACATCAAGTGATTTAATCAGAGTGCTTAAGGTGCACTCCAGCTATGAATATATACTCAGTTTTCTTTGTGATAGTAGCTATATAGTACTGTGGATTTTGTAGCAATATTGAGAGAATGTTTTATATGTAAAAAAAAAAAAAACAAAAACCAAAACCAGAAAACAGCACGAACCTTTTTTCTTAATTAATGTAAAAACAGTTTAATCCAGTGTGTAACAAACTAGGTATTTTTGTCTGACTATTTAAAACCATGTAGAAAATATTACAATGGGCTTTATGCATCCTGGAAATATGATGTTTTACTAGGAGCTTGAAACTCAAAAAAAAAAAAAAAAAAAAGAGGCATTAGATATCTAAATGTACCCTCAGTTAGGTTTCAGTATATGTGTGGAGAAATGGAGGAACGTGAATGATTATGTTTTGCTATTTTAGAATGTCAAATTTGAGCTTCAGATACTGAGACAAAGTCTGAAGGACAAATCCTCAATGTCTATTCTCATCATCCTGTCCATCACAGGGAGGAATGACAATTTGCACCAGCTGCTGAGTTGCCCTCTAAGTCTGAGGCACAGAAAAAAAAAAAAAAGCTGCTGTAAAAACAGAGTGCTGCCACAGCACTGCAATGCAGAAAGTTTTAGAGAAAATCAATCATAAACCAACTTGATAGATGGTTCAGATTTGAAAGAGAGGCATAGCTAGGCACGCCTGCCCTGCTTTTGCTGACTTAGCCACAATATATATGTACTGAACATTCATATGATTTTAATATTTGTAAGAGCCAAGCAGAACTGTTAAAATGTCCATAAAGAAACGCTTTGTAAGTCCCATTAACCTGCATAGACACAGGAATCATTATGGCTCAGAGAATAAAACTTTAAATTTTACATGCAAGTAAGCCCTCTATCCAGTAGATTTAGGTTTGTTTTTAGATTAAATGACTAAATGACATAGAACAGATCACATAGTAGGGAAAATATTAAGGCTAGCAAATATTACTTCACTGATCATTTTATGGGCTAAAAATTAGTTGCTTTCTTCTTACAAATCAGAAAGGAAAAAAATACAACAAAAGAAACTCTGCATCTTAAAATGTAAAAAAAGGCTTGATTTTTTTTGTTTCGTTTATGCTGACCTTTTAAAATATTTCTTATGCTATGGAAGGGGTTTCTGTATAACAATAAAAAATCTATGAAAAGGGTTTTTTTATACATATGAAAAGTAAAAATAGGAAAAATAAAGTTAGTCAAAACAATTAAACATTTTTTAAAACAGCAAAGAGGGATGGAAGACAGTCAGGAAGGAAAGGAGGAAGGTAGGAAGGAAGGATTCCAAATAAATTTTTGAAATAATTATTAAAAAATAACTTTTTGTTTTAAAGTGGTAGCATTTACTGACAAAAATATCTTTCTGTAATATTTGACTAGCTTCAGATGTAATTAAGTATCTCAAATATAGTTATATAGTTGTGTGTATGAATATACATATAGTTTATATGTTATGGTGAGGATAAACACAGCTTAGATGGAGTGGTCTTCCCATACTTTAGACTGTAGGTGTATAGGTCTGATTTTACAAACTATCATTTTACAAGCTGCAGAGAGTGCCTGAGCCATTCAGTGTGTCAGATGAATGCACCAGAGGGTGACTGCCCCTTAACAGTGTCTGTTCTGTCTTTTGCCACAGAAAGGAGGCTGAGGGGACTATTGAAGGTTACATTGAGTCCGTGTACATAGGGATAAATAAATCTTCTTTGCCATAGTTGTGTCTCCTCTTTCTATTCTGATTATTTAAAAATATGTATATATATTTAATATCACCTTCTGATATACAAACTTTTGTATTCATTAATTTATTTTCACTTACAATTGGATCTTATAAATAATAAAAAATAAGCACATATGTAGGTAGTGTACCAATTATGCCAAAAGTGCTTAATGATTAACCTTAAGTTAGAATGAGGCTTTCTTAAAAGTTAATGAGGTGGTTATTAGATTAATTAGGGCCCAAGAAGGAAATTATAACTTAGACTATATGAAAATACTACATGACAAATTGCACACCACATGGTCCTTTAACGCACTATTAAATTGCAACTGTCCCTGGTAAAAGAAATATATACAAAGACTCTCAGGAAAACTTCATGTAATATATCATTTTCTTCCTCATAATAGTTACCTGTCAGCACAGAAGTATGGTCTGAAAAATAATTCAAATTGCCTAGTAGTTATGCAGTTGTCAGAACTACTACACAGCTCCTATGACTTTCCAGGAGGATTATATTTAATTGCATTGCATGAAATAAACATACATGTGGTGGTTAAATTCACAAAATACATACGTCCTTGGTAACTATTTAAAAGTTTTGTACATAGTGATTGTTCATTGCAGAAAATTAAAACTATGAAAAGAGCACAGTATCATCATGATTTACCATGTTAAAATACCAGCTGACCACCTCCTACATTCTGCAACTGTTTATATCATATTATTTGGTCCATCAGCAAATAATTATAATTGGATAACCCAGCCATTGAAAGTCCCAATTACTATTTCCCCTTAAAAATAATGTTCTACCAACATGTTTATGCATCCTTCAAGCTGTCTAGTAAATATGGGACAATCACTGTATCTTCACATCCAACTATTTTAAGAAGGAGGAGGTCTACTGAGACATTTTGAAGAGTAAAGGACACAAAATGAACATCACCTGTGTTGTCTGGAAAAACTAAGGATGAGAGGGAATATAATAGTTGTCTACAAATAAACCAGTGGTAAATCCAAGGGACACAAAAGAGTTATTTAGCTAACAGACAATGTTGGCACAAGAATAGATGGGTATAGAATAGCCGTACATAATCAATGGAGCCTTGAAGAGAACAAATGAATCCTGGAGAAAAGGTTTAACAGGAGTAATAGAAACAAAACTAAACCAAGAAGGAAACACAGGCTTCTAAACAAAAGAAAAGAAACCTCCCAAAAAGAGAAAAAAGCCTAGGTACTGCTAGGAAAAAAAGGGCTTATTTATGAAGTAATTTATGGTAAGTGATTGAATGTGAAAGGACCAATGACCTAGAATCCCCGTTCAAGTTCAATGTCCCATTGTATTTTTTTAATTTGATTTCTGAAAACAAAGCTGACAAAGAAGAGTGTAATGCAGGAATGGCTAGACAATACTTACTGTTGTAAAAGAGGGCTGAGGATTACAACCATAGTAAAAAACAGTTGAAGAGATTTTTAAAAATATGTTGAATAGCAGAAAACTACTGATTAACACTGGGCCTCAGATAACATCCAGATTTTGGACTGATAATATTCTCAGTTGTGTACAAAATGGTTGAGAAAGGTGATTTTTTTTTTTTTTGGCGGGGGGAGACTAGGGGAATCAAAATCTACAAATCATATTGAAATTGAACAATGTGATAACAATAAAAAAAATCATCAGAAAGTTTGCCAGTAAGCTCCATATAGATCTGAATTCTGGATTTCATTCTGAGGGTGTTAAAATTCTAGTCTCAAAACCACAATTATATCAGTGATTTATTGTTTTGGAACTCATTATCTTCCTACTTTTCAGAGTTTATAAGCTCAGATGTAGAACACACTGTTTTATTTATATGAGTTCAGGTACAGCAAAATGTAAATCAGATTTTCCTGCTCTTGCTCAAGTAGATATGCCTAAAATACTACCTAAGATTTGAAACAAACAGCAGAAGAATAAAATGGGCTCTAATAGTAAAAGATACAAGTATATAATATTTTTTGTCTTCATATATTGACCTGTTTTACACTATAAATTTGGAAAATAATTATTATTATTTTTAACCATAATGGACCCATACCTATTGTGCATGTGAGCTATGGATTGCTACATCACATACGAAGAAACCTTTTTATAATAGAACACACCTTGTTAGTTTTCTTTTCCCTTTCCATCATATTCTCTTACTTTCCATGGCTGACAATAGTTTTTAACTCTCTGATGCAGATGCTTCTTTATCAGAGAATTTCAGTTTTAGGTCACTGGCTGAGTTCCAGAACACACTCAAGATGAAGATGTGCAGTAGGCATCAATTCAGCTCTAAGCAGATGTCCCTGTTGCTAGCATTCCAACATGTACTCACTGACACCCTCCTTAAGATCTTGTTGGACAGACCAGGGACTGCACAGAAATAGCTTTATTCCATCTGAGTTGATGATGCTCTTCTGAGCAAGGATTGAGCCCTGCTGGTAGAACAGTGGGAAACAGATTGCATAAGCTGCTGATGCTCTGTGGAGACAGAAGACTTTGTTCTAATGATGACTGTTTTATTGCTTGTGAGTCTGTGTTTTTATATGGTATCTGCTATTAAATTTTCTCTTAACCCACATCCTACTTTAATTCTTTTCATCTGCATTTTCTCTGTGTTGCCAGAAAGAAAATAAATAGGTTCTGATTTCATTGCCAGAAAACAGACCCTTCTATAACAACTTCTCATGCAGTGATTTTGAAGGGAGAGTGCTCTTGCTTGAAGTGTCAGTTACTAAAATTCTGGTAATCAAGTGTTCAAAGTTACCTCTCGAAACAGAAAGCATTTGTCTAGGAGGATATATTAGCAAAATAGAGGAAAAAATCAGTGAAGGGTCATCAGATTTATTCCTTTTCATTCATGTACATTACTTCGAAAAAGATGTTACAGTATGCCAGTGAATTGAAATTATACTAATCTGGAAAAAATATTTTTGTCCTAAATGACATATTTGCAAAGACTATGTTACAAAAAATATGTTCTGGGAAATAATACTGTTTTTGTAGAAGGTATTGCATTATAGGTGGTACTTTAGTGAGCCAGAAAACACACAATCACTAGATAAATCACTGAGACAGAGATATAGAGATTCTTTCTATAGTAAAAAAGCAATCTGCCAGTTGTGGAGGATCGTTCCACAAGCTCATAAATACAATTTTTTATTCATTACTCTTGAGTGTCCCGTCTCAAGATTCCTTGCAAAAATGTATAAAAGGGTGCTAACAGAAGTTCCACTTTTCTAACTGATTCTTGCAAGTTTGGAAGGATTACAGGATATTGCAATATTATAACATATTTATTAATCCAAAATAATTTATTATGTAACATGTAACGCCTTAATTCCTTTTCTTTATACAGCTTGAATGCTTTAGAAATTCTGTAATATTTTGAAATGCACCATGTTGTTGAGAGGCCCTAATGCAATTTATTTTGTGCTATATCAACTGTTCCCATCTTTTATTCAGTGCCTTACTGATATAAAACCACTCAACAGTTTTGAGATTTCTTCATCCCAAACTCTGTATGACAGAGTCATTTGTTCTAGTTCTTCTTGTTTCTTGATATTTTAATTCCTGACTACAAAATTACACATTTTGAATAGAAAGAGAATAGAATCACCTTTCCTGCTTATTCCATAAGTAATTAACCACCACAGTTGATGTCTAGGATATAAGAATTGTAGGTGCAATGTTCTGAAGTTAGTGCAGAACCCAAATCTTCCATTTCCTGAGTTAATGTCCCCATCAATGAATAAATTTTTTTCTAACTTTTGCAGTTTAAAGATTCTGAAACCATTGGTATGCAAGTGCAGAATTTTGCACTAGGAATTTTAGCCACTGACTATAATATTGCTTTTCTTGATAATTTTGTTTTAGATCAAGCTACAAAAATAGAAGTGTCAAAGTTTAGCTTAGATTAGCAACACAAAGAAGAGTTGTTCCTAACTCAATAAACTCATGATGCCTCAAGTCATCAAGCTAGAGATACCATCAATAAGCAAGCACAAGACCAAGAAGTAAATTTAACCATGGACAGTATTTCTCAAGTTATCCATGACTGTAAGATGTGTGCTGTGATCAAGCAAGCCAAGCAGATAAAACCTCTATGGTATAGCAGGCAGTAATCCAAATATAAGGGGAGGCCTAGCAGACTGATTATATTATGCTGCCCCAGACACACCAAGGTAAGAGCAACATGCTCACAATGGTAGAAGTCACCACAAGCTGACTAAAGACCTACCCTGTGCCTCATGCTACAGCCCGTAACACCATCCCAGGCCTTGCAAAGCAAGTCCTTTGAAAGCACAGTACCCCTAAAAGAATTGAGTCAGACAATAAAACTCATATCAAAAACAGCCTTATCAACACTTAGGCGTGAGCACATAGCATTAAATAAGTGTACCGTATCCCCTACCATGCACTAGCTACAAGCAAAATAAAGAAGTACAACAAACTATTAAAAGTCACTTTAAAATAGGAGATCTTTCAAAAATTAAGAGCAGCATTTAGCATAAACCACTTAGTTAATTAACACATAAAGTTCCACCAATTGAGAAGGCCCTGCCCAGTCTAAGCCTCTGCACATAGTAGACAGAAACAAAGTGTCAGTAGTACATGTGAAAGGTTTTTTAGAGAAGAAAGTAGTACATGTACATGTAAAAGGTTTTTTTAGAAGTTTAGATCAATTCCACCTCAAGTACAGACAAACCCATCTTTAAGGTTGTCTTTGCTAAAAACCAAGTTACACTAGGTAAATAATACAAAAAGATAGAAAACAATGTGTGCCTCAAAAAAATCTAACTTAAATAAAAACCATGAGTAAATATCACTGTTTACTAAATGTCACTGCCATAGTCTATGCATAGCTGTATACTATATATATATATAAAAGTATGTATAATGTATGTATGCATAGAGTTAGAATGTATATTAGTTTTAGTAGTACGTTAACAATATAAGGGTAGAGTGGAATGTCATAGGGTGACTTTACGATGCTTGTAGCCCCAATTGTCAGTTCTGTTTGTGTTACATATTGTATTCTGTACCTTTAAGACTTGTTCTGAGAGTGAAGGGGGAGAAAAGAGAAGCTCCAAGTTTGTTTTCAAAAACAGCTGTCACTCCTCTGCCTTCCACTCCTGGACAGTGATGTCTGCAGCACGGACAGACAGTGGGACAGAGATCTCTACTGCTTTTAGCTAGTTTTTAGCTGTCTGAGACAGAGAAGTTTCCTAGATTGTTTTTTTCCCTGTTCTCTTAGAACTGTTTAAACCTGTCCTGGACTGAAAAACGCAAAGAGACACCCAGATCTTGCAGCCCACCAGGGGCTGGACCTCAGCATTTTCCAGCGCCAGAAGGACTGATACAAGACTGGGAAAGCTGATCTACAGCCCCAAGGCAAGGACTTTCACAATTTTACCATCTCTCCTCAGAACAGCAAGAAGTTTTATTGTTTCATTTTATTCATTTTTTTTTATACTTGTGTGCATTTTATTTGCTAAATATATAGTTTTTTCCACTTTTCTCAAAAGATTTTTTTTTTCCCAGACCAGTTAAGAGAGGGGCCATGTAGGTTTGCTTCCCAGGGAGACGCCATTCAGAAGTTTCCTCCCAAATTTACCCTAAACCAAGACACTACCAAAGAGGAAATGTTTGGTGGTTAAGTTGGAGAAAATATTTTATTTTTTTAATTATTATTTTGCAGTGTGTTCCTCAAAATTACTCCCTGCATGTACAACAGTGAAAGACTACTGACTCTGGCCCAAAGATGAGTTTACACACTGCAAGAAAGTTAGTCCTGTGGCAACTACTACCCATTTAATTTATGAGCAATCAGTGTGAGATAGGTCTCTCCTACACTCAAAGTGCTCAGAGAGACAATGAGACAGTGGATAGGTTTGAGACAAAGGACTGGCATGAAGAGGATGATGGAGAGAATGCCTAGTCACCTTCACAGCATATAGGATTTGAATAATTAGTGCTGTAGCTCTCAAGGGGAACTTTGCACTGTCCCAAAAGCTTCCACCAGGCTTCCTCAGAGCAGAGAGAATGAGTCTTTTTATAAAGATAGCAAACTACAGTGATTTGTGGGTTGACAGGTGTTGGTGGGTCAGAGGGCCACCTAGTTACACATGCTAGAGATAGGAGATGTAGGTAGGCATGCTCATGCTTGGGAAATCAGGTATTATGTGAGTGTATTGGGCAGAGAGAGGGGGGATGTAAGTAAAACATGTAATTAGAGAATTGATTTGATTTGATTAGTTGGGGTTTTTTTATGTAAAATAATTTATGTTATATAAATGGTTAAGTTCTGAGATCTTGATTTAGACTGGTACTAACTTTATAGTTTAACCAGAACTGGAGTACACTAGCTACCTTAGTGATCCTAGCTTGGTTCAGGGTCTGAAGTGTAAGACATTTCCTCTGACAGAAAGGCATACTAATGTATTGTTTGCAAGAGTCACAACTTTAAAATTGGTTTGGATGAAATGTTACATTGTCAGGACAGCTTATTACTTGTGCATTCTGAGAATTACAGACAGTAAAGTGGTTCGGTAAATTTTTGAACTCAGTCCCATAATTCCTGATGTGACTTCCTACAGATGTATTCTTTGAGCCTGATCAAAGCCATTTCATGATTTCTCTCTATTTTTGTCATTGCTTCACAGAGATATTTGATATTAAACAATTAATTTTGCTAATACTTAAGTTTACAAGGTACTTGTCTGGAGTCTGGTGGTGAATCTTTTTCTTAGCTTATGTTTTCTGTCTTTTTCCACTTTATTTGAGTTTTGTTTATTAACTTTCTTAACAGTTTATTAAAACATTTTATTAACAGGTAAATAAATTTATTAGTACAATACTAATATTAGATGGAGGCCTACTTAACATCCTCAGAATTCATATTAATATAATGGTAAAATGTTTGAATTTCACTATTCTTGAGATTTCAAGTATTTAAGTGTTTTAATACATATTCTGCAGTTTTTATACCTTGATTTTAACGTGGAAATATTGTCTGTAGAAGTTCAGCAGTAATTCCAAAGTTGAAAAGTTCTACACCATGACACAAGGTTTTACTCACAAATTGCAAGTAAATGCTAAACAGAACACACATACCTGAAATTATACAGCAATTCTGTTTTGTCTATAATGGGGTTGGGGGGAGAGTATGCATTACTGGCTGAAGGATAATTAATGGAGTGTCTTCCCTATTCTCATAGTTCTAATGAACCCCTTTGTAGTGTGTCCTAAAAGCAGTGACTTGCCAACACCTTGGAATCTAAAGCAGAGTGGAAATTATTGCTACACTTCCAAAGTGACAGAGAAATTGTTCAGCTCCAAATGGAAGTTGTAGAACACAGGACATGGGATACTAAATCATCTAGCAGCAGAGAGGAATTCAGCCACATGATTGATGCCAGATTTCTGCTGGGGGATCAAAATCCATCAAGCAAAGTAGCTATTGCCATTAATCATGTCTCTGAAGTGTTTGGTATTTCTGTGGCTTAACGACATGGAGCAGCCCCTCTGGTGGCAGAAAGTGGAAAGGGGAAAGAGGCTTTTGTGCCTCTAAATGGTGAGAAAGCAACGGCAAGTAGGTTTAAAAAAAGAAAAGAAAAGAAGGAAAAGAAAAAAGGAAAAGAGGAGAGGTTCGGAGAGGTTCGGAGAGGTTCGGAGAGGTTCGGAGAGGAGAGG
>VXBR01000289.1:326853-357168 GCA_013400215.1 Cisticola juncidis | reverse complement strand
TAAAAAAAAGAAAAAAAAGAAAAAAAAAGAAAAAAAGAAAAAAAAGAAAAGAAAAAAAAAATGCTGTGATGATGACAAGGTTGTGACAGGCAAGATTTTTTCTAAGCACATGATGCAAGCAGGGTGCAATGAGCCAGCCCTGGCTTTCTGAACTTGCACTGGGGCTGGATACAGCATAATTCTAATCATGAAATGGTACAGTTGTGTATACAATATTATGAAAGGTACTATCATATCTTTTAATAATTAAAGGGAGAGATACATGCTGCCTTATCTCTAAGTGTTTTTTTAATAAAAGAGCAAAATTATGATTGTCCTGATTCTGTCCTTGACATTTTCTAATCTTTTCTGATGTTAGACTATAGGTTGACTGATATATTCAGAGCATGAACCATCATTGGGAGACCTGTGATTTTAGAATTTGTGAAACCACAATTTTTTTTAAAAAAAGAAATATCATCGCTTTCACAATATTCTCACATTTCAAATATTAGTTTCTCTCCTGTCACTGAGTCTCTGATAAGTATTATCTGAAATGCATAGTAGACAGCAAGTCTACTAATAATTTTGTTTTATCT
This sequence comes from Cisticola juncidis, assembly GCA_013400215.1. NCBI lineage: Eukaryota > Metazoa > Chordata > Aves > Passeriformes > Cisticolidae > Cisticola > Cisticola juncidis. The sequence continues at coordinate 356,590 of VXBR01000289.1, read as the reverse complement.
ACCAGATATACCTCTTTCCAAACAATTCATTTTCCCTTAATCCTCCACCACAGGAGGAAGAGAGATAAAAAAACAGGAATTTTTTAGAGATCTGAGGATGCATTCAAATATAATAATGTTATAGAGAGAAAGATATTAAATAAAATGGTGTATGTCTGTGCCTTCACTTGGTTATCCTCCAAATTTCTTAATGAATTTATTAAATAGTTTTTAATAATTCAGAACTTATTCAGCTGTGTCTATAAATGTCTGCTATAAGTGTTCCTAGATCTTCCTGTTGTATTACCTGCTCACAGCAGGACTGTGAAGAAAGATCATAGTTCCTCTCAGACTCTTTATCCTAGCTGACTGACTCCAAGCAAGTAGGGGAAACTCGGTGCCCTCCAATGGCCACTGCAATGGATATCAGGTGAGCACAAGACTTGTAGGCAACAAATTGAGTGCAGTAGGGCAAAAATACAGAGATGATTTGAACAAAAATACAAAATCACGTTACAGATATGTACCTGTGAGAAGTTTGCAAAAGATACTGTCCTAGAAAGCACAGTTGGTGCAGTCAAAGTATCCTGGCAGTCATTCAGAAACTTGTCAGGCAGCAGGAGTGGTTGGAAGGAACTTTATGAACTTCATCAAGGACAAACAAGAAGTTCTCCACTCAGAAAGGAGGAATCCCTTGTGACAGTAAGCTGTAGAGTGAGTGGCTGGGAAGAAGGTCTGCAAAAAGGACATGGGGGCCTAGAACCTGACCTGGGGAAGGCCAAAATCCTCCTGAGCTGTTTGAAGGGGAACGCAGCCACCTCACAAAAATAATTTTTTCTTCTTTACTTACACCTCTTAGGATTGCATGTAGGACATTTGTATCCTCAAAATAAAGAAGATGTGTGAGCTGAACAAGTTCACCACAATGGTCTGTGGTGGACTTGGGGTCTGTGAAGAAAGGCTGAGGAAATGCAGCTTATGTAGCCTGGAAAAAAAGAATGGAGAAAGAAAAAGTCCATTCATAATGTCTTTTGATGCAGAACTGAGGAAATGTCATTAACCAGATGGAGACCCAGTATCAGGTTTTGCTTTGAGGAAACATTAGTTTGTTTGGATCCCAAAGCTGAGTTAAAATTTATGCATCAGACTGGGGGTTTGAGTGTTCTGAAGAGCTAAGTTGTTCTGTAGTGCAGATATATCCATAATGGTGGGAAAGAGGTAGAATAGAAACAAAGCTGATGCATCTTTTGGTTGCCATTTCTGTAATTATACTAAATATGTCAGAATTGAGGTTTAAATTGAAGTAAAAAGGAAGAAATTAGAGTTTTACTGTTTATTTCAGTGATGTTAGGTTTTAAAAATTCTAACAAGCAATAGAAAACATATTAAAGGAAGAGGTCTCTTTTAAACCTTTCCTTTTTGAGAGACTGCAGTGAGATGTACAGGTTGAGATGGTTCACAGTGCCAGATTTGCTTGATTTATGATAGCTTCTTCAGACATCTGTGCTGCAGTCATTTGCCTCTGAACTAATCACCTCATTTGCATTAAACGGAAAACACAATTCTGTAGAGCCATTTCTTTGTTCTTTTGTACTGGTTTTGGCTGGGATAAACGGAATTTTCTTCATAATGGCTTGTATGAGGCCGTATTTTGCATTTATGTTGGACACAATGTTGATTACACAGGGATGTTTTCATTATTTCTGAGCAGTACTTGCATATTTTTAAGGATTTTTCTGAAAAGTCTCAGCCTACCCCACCAGTGAGGAAGCTGGGAATGAAGAAGTTGGGAGGGGACACAGATGGAGTAGCTGGCCTCAGATGACCAAAGGGATACCCAGGCTTTATGACATCATGCTCATGGTGTCAAAGCAGGGGAAGAAAGAGAAAGGGAGGGACATTCAAAGTGATGGTGTTTTGTTCCCAAGTCACCACTGCGCTCAATGGAGCCCTGCCCTCCTGGAGATGGCTGAACACCTGCCTGCCCATGGGAGGTGGTGAATGAATTCCTTGTTTTGCTTGTCTTGTGTGCACGGCTCTTGCTTTCCCTACTAAACTGCCTTCATCTCAACCCATGAGTTTTCTACCTTTTACTCTTCTGATTCTCTATCTCGTCCCACCAGAGGAGAGTGAGTGAGCATATGTGCAGTGTTTAGTTTAGAATAAGAAGAATGCTTCTCTTTATTGATGATATAAGGAAGATGAAGTTGTTATGAGATAATGCTTAGCCACTAAAACAAATTTACAAATGTTAATGCTTACTTTTCTGGGATTTGTTTCCACATACTCTGACTCAGAAAATGAGAGATGGTAATGCATATAAACAAATAAAATTATTAGTATACCTTACCCTAATAACAAGGTATATCTGAATGCTCCTTCTGTCTCCAGCACTGTAAAAATTTTAGAAGTTGTTCCATCCAGTCCATAGACTATCTCACTTCCTCTTAGGCATTTTCACCTATTAGGAAGTGTACACAAATAAAGCATTTTACCTTCACAGCGGAGGTCAAATTTTTTTCTTTCTTCTTTTTTGTTTCTTCATAAAATATCAAAGAAATAAATAACTAGTTATATTCACCCTAGGATATGTTGTAATTTAATTTCATATGTTTCCTAACAAAGACAGAAGAAAGCAGGAAAAAATCCATCCAGACATAGAACAGTATCTTTTCTTTTTGGATGCTGTTTTAAAATCAATTATATGTGAGCAAGGGAGGCCTGAAGGTTACAAGTCAGTCAATGTTGTTTTATTAGCACTGGACTGTCTTTACAACTGAAACACATTTTAGCCACATGTCAATCATATTCTGACATCAGTCTTTTATTAGTTTTCCTCAAATTATTGCTTTCTTCTCAGTTTAAATTAAATTGGAAATTGAAATGCTCTTTTACATTTTTATATTCTCCATGAGAAAATTTAGAACTAATCTAAAATAAAGCAACCAGCAATCTATCTGCTTTGTCAGTCTGTATTGACATACTGTTCAATTCCATCTGTATGCTAATATAAAGATTCAGTTCTGAAAATGTATTCTTCAAATTAAACACAGGCCAAAAATGTAGTTCTGATGTAATTCCAGTGGATAAATATGTATCATTCATAGCTTCATGAAGAGTCTTCATATTTCAGAAAGATTTTGAACTTTAAAAAACCCAAAAGCCACAAAAATCTCTGCAAAAGCTGAAGACTGCATTTATATAGATTTTTATTCCAAGTTCAGATTTAATAATAAAGACATAGCTTCTGCATTCAATATCTGACTGAGTTTCAACAGAATATTGAGAAGTCACATCCTATTTTTAAAAATAAATTTATAATAAATATCTATGTCTAGATCACAAAGCTCTTGAATTTCCTTTTAAAGCAGAATGAAAAAAACAATAGACATGTAATGTTGAAGCAGTTGCAAATATTTTTTTTCTTGTTAACTAGGAAGCAACACAAAGGAAGATTGCTACATCTTTTTCAGCAACAGCAGTTTCCTTACAAGAAGCTAATTTTCCTCCAATGAACATGGAGGAGAAAAACACATTAAGTACAAACTATCAGTTTACTTAGATATAGATCTTAGGGGGTTTGTACCAGCTACATTCCACACAAAACAGATTGATCACACTGAAGTTTTTAATGGACTTCGTGGAATGCCTGGCTCTTCCTCCTTTCCAGATTTATAGCAGTGTCTGCTGGAGGTTGACTATATCCTGGGGAAGCCAGAGAGAAACAGCTGATGGCGTGAATGCTGTTCTTGTGAGGGTGCTCTCCAGGAAATACACTCACATATTTTTCTCTTGTCTGTTTATGGCATCTCTTAGTGCAGTATGACTTTTCCTTGTACAAAGGAAAAAAATAAAACAAGGACAAAAGAATGTGGTTTTGTTTTTATAACCTATATGCCATTATACGAAATTGTCACAGAAAAAAAATTAAATTCTCCTGGATGTTAGTCTTTCTAAGGAAATATTCTGTGAGCAGGCCTAAAAACTCAATCAGCACTACTGCTGTCTCCTTGTTAGCAATTCAAAGAAAATTGAACAAACAAAAAGTAATTATTTTATCCCTATTCTTAAAAAAAAAAGTTTAAAACACTTTTATAAAAAGAGCATATAAATATCTAATTAGTGTGTGGGAAGACAGGGTATTTTTACTTTGTGTTTCTGTGTGTCTTTTAAGGTTGGGATACTTACTGCTCTTTAATAAAGATGCTTCCAGAGGAAAAGGAGGGTCAATTTATACCAGTCTATAGTGCTGCTAAGCACAAAGTCAGAATGCAGGGTTGCACCTTGAACACCAAAAGTGAAGATATTTCACACCTCAGTGGTTCTGAAAGGGTTTACACAGGCTTGAGGTGATTATAGAAGCATTAAATGAGCAAGGGACTGATGAACACGATCCAGATCATCAATAAGCAACCCAGATGTGCAGCACAAGTGTGTACAGAGATTGATGAATCCTTTGAATTGGGTAAGGGAAGCAGTAGGAATTTGACAGGTTATTTACTGACTGCCATAACCTTTATTACTGCTCCATGAATCAGCTCGCACAAAGTTACAGCAATGGCAGGCTTCATCTTAGGGCAGAGGCACTACTGCTCCTGCAATGCCCTCCTGAGCTCATCTCCACACCTGCTCTCCACTCACAGATATAAATGCAACTGTTTGTTGACCTTGCTATAACAGCATTTCTACCAGAGCAGCTGAAGAAAAAAGGGTGAAAGAATGCATTCAAGACAATATTGAAAAAAATCAGGCAACATGGGGGCTTAAGGCTTCACTCCCTGCTTAAAGCAGAGTCTATTAATGAAGTGAACATTCAGCTATTTATTGAGTCATTTATTTCAAAGATATTGAGAAGGGTATTTTGTTCAACATGCTAAGGACTATCATTACCCAGCTTAGTCAGCTAAGACAGCTTAGTCTCCCTCTTCTGAACCTAACTGATCAGTTTAAAGAAATTACCTTCTTCAGATACTTGCTGCCTTCTTTCTACTGGAGGTTATAGCTCTCCCATGAGATCAGATTAGGTGGGCACATCTTTGTGTGCTTCAATGTGAACTCAACTAGGAACAGCAATGATGTGTGTTCTTCTGGCTGTGGTGCAGGAGTATATGGGTTCAGTATGAGGCTAGTACTGATTTACACAGACTCATGCCTACAATTTATACTGTACCATTCTTATATCAAGACAAAATATGAAACCTTTTCTGAGAGGGAAATTACTGCTGCTCAGGGAGCAACTTAGACTGTACAGAAATTACCAAGTGGCATAATTCAGATTGAGAAGGAATAAGGTTCCAAAGGAGTGAGAGGTCTGCAAGCAATGTGGTGTGGTAGACAATAGAAACCTACTAAGATCATCATGGCATGGTCACAGAGCTACACATCACAGACAGAATCATAGAAGGGGTTACCTTTCCTCCAGTTACTGAAAGACTTCTCTGTAGAGACCGATGCACCAAAAAACCCTTGAAATAATATCAGTCTGAAAGCTAACTGTGAGAAGTCAGTCTAGTGCCAGAACAGGACAGGATGGTCATCCTTTTTATCTCTTGATTACAAACTTCTCGTAAAACCTAAGAGTTATCAATTTACTTTTTTTTTTCCTTCTTTAAAAGACACAGTAAGTGCATTTTAAATTGCTGACCAGTGTGAGGCCTTTCACATATTCATTGCAAATTGTGAGGCCACAGGCAATATTATACCAGCAAGATACTGCAAATGAGACTGGTAGTCTATGCTTCTACCACAATTAATGCTTCTCAGGGAAGGTTACCCAAAGTACAAGTGTTTTGAAGTATCTATGTAATACTGTCTAAAGAAAAAAAATACTCATTTTTGTCAAACAAGTTACAGCAACTGGTGTTTGATTTGTAGTGGTTTCAGCAATGTTAATCCTACAGGCAGTAGTTTGTCTTTCTACTCTACATGAGAGACAATGGGATAATAGAAAGGACTTAACTGTTTCTTTTAATTTTGTTTCCTTTGTTCAGTCAAGCATAAACTTAGTTTCTAAATACAAAGTAAGAATAAAATCTTGGTTGCCCACCTAAGGGGCACAGTACACTCATCCAGTCCACCAAAGACAGGGGATTTGGATTTTCCATCCCCCAACCCTTTAAGAAGGGGTCTTAGGAGAGTTTATCAGCCCCTGCCAACATATTTCAGAGTCTAGAGTCTTTCCCAGTGATGGAGAATGACACAGATTTCCCATTCCCTCCCTCAGCTGCAAAGGTAGAACATAAACAAAGAAGTACTAAGGGCTACCTTTGTGAACTTTTACAAAAGCATGAGTTCTTTTAGTTCTTTAATCTTTAGTTAAAAATATTCTTCAAGTACATTTCCTTCTCAGATACTATTGAGGTTATTCAGAGGTCTTCAGAAGGGAGAAGACATAGGGTGTCTACCAGTTTGCTGCTCACAAACATAATTATTTTCCACATTCAGATTCTGAGAGTCTTACCACTGTGTAGTGGTGTGCAGATGATAGTGCTGGGTCTGGCTCAGGTAGGGTTAATTTTCTTCATTCCAGCCAGTATGGTCCTCAGAATATGGTTCAGCAATGCCTGCACAGTGTCAAGGCTTAATCTTTTTTTTTCTACTCTTTCCACCATAGTGAGTAGGCTAGGGGTGAGGAAGTTGGGAGGAAGAATACTTGGGCATTTGGCCTAAATTGGATAAAGAAATATTCCACATTGGCTTTTGGCCAGGGTCAACTCACAACTACTGTGAAAATGCACAGCAGTAGCTTTGCCTGTTAAAAATCATCACCAATCATGTAGAATTACATGCAACTCAGTCTTACAAGCTAGAATTAGCAGAAAAATTAATTCAAGCATAAAAATCTGGCATGTTTTGCTCATCTGACTTTTGCAGGAAAATTCATTCTAAAACTGATAATGTAAATACTTGGTGACAAATAAAAGAGATTCAAGAGAATATGAACAAAAGCAGAAACTTCACATTTAAGAGCCTGATGACAGGAGTTTTCTATTCAATTGCATAGCAATCTATTTTGAAGTATTTTGTTTCCAGCAAACAAAAGATAAAAAGATTTCATAAGAGTGTTGATGGAATATTGTTTTAAAATAAAGAGGTAAATACTCTAGGTATCTGTAAGAGGAAAATCTCTCATTTGATCTGCCAACACTAAAAGAAAATGCACAAGTGAAAGATCAGATGATAAGGCGCAAGAAGGAGAGAGTTTTCATAATTGCTGTTAGAAATGATAAAATGAAGTAAATATAGCACCAAATAAATTGTGTACCAGAGTAAAGTGCAGCTGAAAAACTGTGTATTAGACATGAAAAACAGATCACTTAAATCTCATTTTTTCTTCTGTGCAGATAAGATTACTCAGTTATAAATGTATCTTGCAAGATACTTAGTGCCTCTAAGGCATTCCAATGGAAGGGTCAGGGAACTTCACTTTCAGTGATACAGCCTTTCAGGAGGGCTAGAAAAAAGTAAAGCAGCCCACAAGATGTGGGGGATTTTGTATATAACAAATTGCACAATAATTACTAAAGAGTGTATGTAAATAAGGGAGAAAAGATCAAAGTCTGGAGTGATGCTGAAGGGCTTTAACAATTGGATCTCTTCTGTGATTCATGTAAACATGAGCTGTGACTATTGGTAAAATAAATCACTCATTTACAACCATTTGAGTTACTTTGTGAAGGAGAAAAGTTACTTCATCAGTCTGGTTTTGACTAAAATATGTCAAAGGCATGTGTTTTGTCTTTTTTCTGATATGGATGTGTGCAAGAGAGGGAAGCAAGAACATTGAATCCATATAATAATGGCTGAGTATGTGAATCCAGTGTTTTCAGTAAGAACGCCCAGAATAAGGTGTGTTATGTTACTTCTTTTAGTAAATACAGGGAGGGAGAACTTGTAAAAATTGAAAGAAAATTATTTCTACTGAGAAAGTAGAAACTCTGAGTACAACAAAGACTTCCTCCTTGTCCAGAGGCTCTTGCAGGAGGCTGTTGAAGGACAGCAAATCAACAAGAACCAACATCCATTTCACGTTCAGTATCTGGGCAGCAATACATTTATTATGGGTAAGATCACCTTACTGTCATCATACTCTTTTTATATGTATCTGTTGAGGGAACCTGAATCCAGCAGACTTCAATACTCAGGAGGTTTCTACTCTCCAGTGTTGGCTGATGTTCCTTTTTGTAGGTCCAGAAAGTAGCAAGGTTGAGCATGCATTTATTGGCGATTGATGAGAGACGGGAAGACTGATTCGGTGATCAGAATTCAATTTTACTCAGGTTTCCCAAAAGCTTATATACTATTTCAGACAGGTTAATAATTTCTACTACAATAATCAGGTTAACAATCACACAGAAAACTCATGCATTGTACAAGAACTCTTTGCTTGCAGAAGTTGATTGAATCTTCTCTCTTCCCGTAAGCAGGTGTAATCCCATCTCCTGTAATTTTCACAGTTCTGTTTGTTCCTGCCATGGCATCTTGGTTATCAGACTAGCTATGCTAATCAAGTCTGTGTGACTCTCTGTCTTGTGTATTCCCATATGCATTCTTCAGCAGGAGGTACAAACACACATGCAGACACACATACACAACCAATATACAGAAAAAAATCAAGAGAAGTAGTGAACACTATCCTTACTGGTACCCACATAAACACCAACAGCACCAAAAACTACAAAAACCTGAGCAGCACAGCACAAATACATTTGTCCTCTCCAGCTGATACAGGCTGAAGTTCACTAGCAGGTGAATGCATACCTTTCCTATCTTGGTCCACAGTCACGTGGACATTTCATGAGGACATGAATGAGGGCATTTCATATCCTCAGCATGTCAACACCCTTTTTCTCATGTCCTATTATTATTATTGTTATTATTATTATTTCAGAGTCTTCTGATCCATGATAATGTCTTTTTATCTGCTGTTTATGTCTCCTGTAGCTGGGTGCTTAGTTATCTTCCTCGCTTTTGTTTTTACCCAATATATTGGCAAATACAAGTGTCCATGTTTTCTAGGTATCATCAAGTCCTTTACCAAACATATATTTTTACAGTTTCTCACTCGACATCTAGTCACTCAGGGCTTTTAGACTTGCCCATTTAGCAACTCATTCAGCTGTGGGCTTACAACACACAGAGCCAATTGCAGTGATTGACTTACTTATTAAGTTTAGGGGTTTTTATAAATTACTGATAGTATCTAAAGTTGAATGTGGATTTAGTTACTTACACATTTAAATATCAGTATCCTTATTCCGTAAGTACTGTGACTCCAAAACCTTAATGTAAGTTTTGTCTTCAAGGCAGAGAGTTCCCAGACAAAGGTGATTTAGGTTAGGAAAGTAGAAGAGTTGAAAGATTCATATTTAAATATTACTATTAACTACTAAGTTGCAAATTAGCTATTTGCCCATGCAATTTATCAGATAATTACATGCTTATTTTGCACAGGTGTAAGTAACACTGCTATTTGTGGATTCAGTTAAGGATAATTTTTAGTTCTCTCTGGTGACCAGAGAATGTGGAAGAGTTGTTATGGCACATTTTGCTGGGTAGATTCTGTTACATGCAGCCTTACCTGTTCAATCTTCTGAATATGGTAAAAAAGATTGATCTTGGGAAGTCTAGCATTGATCCTCCATTTTATTTTGTTTTTGCATGTAAAGTGACAAAAGTAGTAAAGCATGCATAAAACTTGTGAGGGTTTTACCATTAGCCTAGGTGTTTCATTACAACTATTTCTTGTGTTCAGGCTGCCTCTTAGAAAGTAGACATGCTAGCTGGACTGAAAACCGTAATAGCCTGACTGCCCTTTATCCACCTATATGACAACTGTGTATGCATGGGTTAATTTATGCTTATACCTTGATTCCTTGCCACAGATTAACCTCTGACTGCATTTTGCTAACTTGCTTGAGCTAATTACAGTTAAGCCATTAGCAGCTCCTACTGCTGTGATTTGGCTCCTGAAATGGAAACTAAAATCCAGTCCTGAGTTTAGAGACGGCTGTCACTGGATGCATTTGGGACAGAAAATTCAACAAGACTATTGTCTTGTGAGTCTGGGTTTATTTACAAAAACTGGATGGAATTAATCTGCATCCCACAGCTTGTTTTCCCAGGTAAAATTCAATTCTGCAAAGGCCTTGGAAACCCTTGACTGCTTATGAACAACTTGGCAGTAGTATCAAAAACCTTCTAGTAGTGTACAAGTGTCTTTGGAATCACTGCTCAAGGACGAAAGAGGAACCAAACAAACCAGAGTTCACTGTGAAAACTTTTGCAGGTGACATAATAAAACCTATAGAACTGTGGGGTTTTTTTGAGGATGGAGGCTATTCTTAGACTATGACATTCACTGTCATGTTTGAAGCAGAGCTGTCAAAACAAATGTGTCAGGTCATGCAGCAAGTGGTTTATCTCTGTGGAAAACATTAGAATAGAGAGGACTGTGGTCTCAGAGATAGGCTCGTAATTAGGTATTGATTGCTTTTGCTAACACATTGTGCACAATTCCAAACAAATGCAAGATCATTTCTGACTCCTTTCTTTTAAACCCAGATATTTGTCAGTGCATTCGTTTGAAAGATTACAAAATATGAAGCAATTTTTACAGCTGATTCACTTGGGCTTCAATTGATTTGGCTTCTATAAAAATCCTCCATGTGAAGGGAATGTCAGCAGTGTCTCAGCTGCTGTCCACAACCAGGACTTTTACTTTACAGAAAGTAAAGCGATTACAGAAAAACAACAATTGTCTTGCAAAAGAATAGAGAAAATGTTCATTCTTAAAACCCTTACAAAATTTTGGGACCTAAGGCACTTTTATTATAATAAAATGTAATATGAAGATCTAATCAACTCTAATTCTTATTGTCCATGTTTTCTACCATATGGCCACAACTAATGGAGGCAGTCGAAGGGTGTTTTGTGATGTAAGAGCAAACTGTAGTCTCTGAATGAACAAACTGCCCAGTAAATGACATCTATGAGGGAAACTGTTCCCTATACTGTGGAGAAATTATATTCTACATCTTCTGAGATGAGCCAGGTTACAGACTACTTATGAGATAACTCAGATCAGAAACAGGATAGTCTCTGACCTAAGTTCAAGCACAGTGAAGACAATTGCTCCCTAATCTTCTCCAATCACATGTACAGATAGTATCTCAGGAGAGGTGATTCAGCACAGTTAAAACTGAAGTTTTGTTTTGAATTTGCAGGGACATTTTATTGGGGTTGATTTTTTTGGGTCTTTTTGGTTTTTTTTTAGTTTTGTGGGGATTTTTCATTTAGAAAGAGGTAAACGAGAATAAATATTATATCATGCTGAAATTTATGTGAGCATGATAAAAACAGGATTATAGGAAAAGGTAGATAATATATACAGTTTATTTTAATTTCCCTCTTCTTATTTCTTCTGTGATCTCTCCCTGTGGTAATTCCTAACCTCTTCCAGGTATTGTTGTAATTTAACCCCAGCTGATAACTAAGCACCACACAACAACATTTTCAGTCAACCCTAGTGGGTTGGGGAGAGAATGGGAAGCCTAAAAGTGTGAAGACTGGTGGGTTGAGATAAAAGCAGCTTAACAGATAAAATAAAAGCAAACCAAGCAATACATTCATCACTTCCTGTGGGGAGGTGGGTGTTCAGACATGTCCAGGAATGCAGGGCTCCATCACATGTAACTGTGGCTTGGCAAGGCAAACACTATCATTCTCAGTGTCTCCCTCTTCCTCTTGTTTTCTCTAGTTTTATAGGCTCAAGATGATGTCATGTGGCCTGGAATATCCCTTTGGTCAGTCAAGGTCAGCTGGCCTGGCTGTGTTGTCCCTCAGCTTCTTGTGTACTCCAAATCTCCTCCCTGGTGGGGTGTGGTGAGATGTCTTGACACTGAGCAAGCCCTGCTCAGCAAAAATGAAAACATCTCTGTATTATCAACCCTCTTTTCAGCACAAACCCAAATGAGCCCCATATCAGCACAGGCATGTTCTTCTTCATTTCTTTGTTCTTTTATGGAGACAAATGGATGGTAAAGGTTTTGGCTATCTTACTATTTACATTCAGACAAGGTTGCCACTCCAAAACAGTGCATTGATTGGGGATTGATCTGGTAAGGAGTCTTTTAAAACAGATGAAGAGTAGCTGTGATTTTGTTATCAACATGTGGTTTTCTACGACACCTTGAAGTATAAAGCACCCAGTTCTGCTTCCAATTAACTCAGTAGCAAACTCTCATTGACTTAAAGGTCTGAAAGATTAGGCCCTTATTTACTGACACTTGTAATTCTCTGATTAAGTTGTAGAAGTCCAGATACTAAAATGATTTGCAAGCGTTTGATATTCTGCTGGTCAGTGTACAGGTTTGCAAACTGGACTTTTGGCTCCTCATTAGGATCATGAAAATTTTCTAGCTGATCATATCATCTTTGCCTTATGCAGCAGAGAATTCCAGTCTGTGGTTCCCAGCTTGTCATGTAATGTTTTTTCTCTCACTTCCGTCTCTTTTCCCTACAGATAAAAGTAATTTCTGAATATCACAAAGTTCTAGTTAAAGAACAGGACTTCAAATATATATTCCTAGGTGTAAAACACTTAAATCACCACAAACGAATACAGAAAACAAATTAACTGCAAGAAGTACCTATTAAAGAGAAACTGAGATCTCTGAACATCTTGATTATCTGCAACAAAAAAAATAGTTGTTGTGCAGTATGAGAAAACACAAGCAAATTATTTACAACTGTATACAATAATAATAGTAATATAATGATAATTTGTGTTGTTGCCTGCTTATATCGGTTCACTATCTACTTTCACATGCACTTTCCCTTCTGAACAAGCAATGAGGTGCAAATTTACAAGATTTCATACAAACATTTAAGAAACCTGAGATACGAATATTTTCTATAAGCTGATACTGAGTGAGGAGGGTTTTTTGGAGTTCTAATTTGAGATACCAAAGTTTATATGCTCATAAACCCATTTCACTCTTATATAGAGATAGTCACATTTCCATGTGTGTGGAAATAAATTAATACATATATGTAATAATCTGGGCTATGTCTGGAATAGAAAATGACTCCGTGGCACAAAGATATTATATGGAACGGGCTCCATGATCACAAGACCACTGAATCAAAGATTCTCAAAATCACAGAATGTTAAATGTTGGAAGGGACCTCTGGAGTCCAACTCCCTGCTAAAGCAGGTTCACCCAGAGTACATTCCACAGGGTTGCGTTCAGGCAGGTTTGGAATATCTCCAGGAAAGAAAACTCAGCAACCTCTCTGAACAGCCTATTCCAGTGCTCTGATAATCTCAAAGTAAGGAAGCTCTTCCTCATATTCAGATGTGACTTACTGCATTTCTATCTGTTTGAATATTAAAGAGTATATCTGGCCCACATTCAAAGAATTTCTGGCTTTAGGAAACAAGGAAAAAAGCATTATAGACAAAGTAAAAGAATAGCATGAGTGATCATGTTCTACAAGCGCCAAAAAAAGTGCTCATTAAAAACACAGGGGAATCTCTGCACAGGGTAACACCTTTTTGAGGAAAGAAATATCTTATTAGTCCATGCACTGACATTGTTTGCAACAATGACTCTGTTGCAAACATCTTCACAATGGTTTCATTAGACAGAATGGGTGACAGTCCAAAACCAAGATCCTGCCAATTCCTAATACCTATCTGTCCTGTGTACCCCAAAGCAAATGTGTACGAATCCATCACTGTTGAGCACCTTAAACAATATACAAAACACCTCCTAACTTTCTGTATACAAAACACATCTGCATTTACAGCAAAGCTTTTACTGAGTTGTCACAAGTGTTCTGTCTCAGTTTGTTCTGTTTTACAGCAGAAGCACCTCGGACATATCTCTGAGATGGACAGATTCTCCGCCCAGCTCTTAGAAGAATACAAATGGTGTCTATTAATTGCTCTGCACACAGCAAGGACTATCTGAGACTACCTCCAGGCCAGTCTAAAATTTGTACTTGAAGAATTCTTACAGCCGCTAGTCAAATGCCTTGTTGTGACAGTGACTATGAATGGAGTCTCACACTCATTGTCCCTGCACAGATTAACAGGGACATCCCAGACCAGAAAATTGTGACTTTTCTGATCTATGTGTAAAGAAATTAGTCTTTCATGTCTAGGTTACATTTGTTCAAGGCTGAATTTAGATGACAGTAATTCTGAATTTCCCCTAATTTTCCTTCTACTTCTACCACTAAGACAAACTCTTACTGCTCAAGACCAAAGAGTAACCAGCAAATTACTTTATATTTTCTAAATATTGGAAGGCCTGAATTCCACATCCTCCTCTGTGGTTGCTTTGCTGTTGTGGCTTTTCCTGGAGCTGTCCATAGTCCCATGAACGGGGTTTCTTCTATAACCATACATGGTTGCAGTCTGATAGAATGGTTAGCTTTTGGTTGGTTTGGCAAGACATCTGTTGTTTTATGGGTCTCTCTATCAGCTTCCTATGAAGCAGAACAGAAGTGAAGTTTGGGGTAAACAGAAATTCAGCAATGAAACAAACTCAGGAGTAAAATTTTCTGCAAGTCTCCTTGATATTAGCCTGTCATATTGTGTTTAGAAGCTAGAAGACAATTGACAAGATTGTCCTCTGCCACATACTGTTCTTTGTGGTAAAATGTGAAACAAGCAAAAAATAAACAAGAAAAACAAACAAACAACCCACAAAAAACAAAAACAAAAACCAACAAACAAAAAAAAACCAGTGGATTTTCTTTTTTATGCCTGGTAATTGTAAGTCATATCTTTAGGGTGATAAGACAAAATTGAATTCTTCCCATCTTTCTAATTAACCTGTTTTCTGTCAGAAAATGCTCATCCCAGGAAATTAAAATATTTTGCTGAAACATTTTATCTTAATTTCCAGGACAATAGTATCAAAGTTTCATTACAACTGTATTGTTCCAATATTTATTAAATATAGTATAATTGAGTGATGGAAACAAACCAAAAATTTAAGACTTAATCCAAACAAAATTCCCTGTCAAGATAAACTGAATATTTGCTTCACAGAAAAAGAATAAATAAATACTTTTAACTTTCTATCCCAGTTTAAAATGAGAGGGCATCTTAGTACCTTATATTGTAGTGCTGAATGTAAATTTTGTATTCCAGTCAGCTCAACCATAGAATTTCTTTGAAAGGCCTATAGATTGTCTAACTAGGACTGCTCTGTCAAGAATCTAAGCTTTACATTTGGAAAAAGGAGAATGAATCAAACTGATAGAGCACCTGACAATGTTTTTTATCTCTTTGCAAGTTTAAGTGATAACATTTCTTCAGAACAGCTGGAATAAACCAGTTTTAGTTTTTGACATCAAGAGTCATACACTTTAAATAACTCTGTTTTGGTTTTCCACAAGTTAAAGGTAGTCTAACAGACTTGCAGTTGTAGAATGATGGAATCATTAAACAATCCTGCATTTTTTTCAAACTGTGACCTTGAAATCAGTGGAAATTGGATTACACCCTAAATCAAGCCAAAAATTTACAAACATTTCAGAGGATGCTTCAGAGTCACACTTTGTAAAATAAGTGGAAACTCTAACTTCAAGATGGCAGTTTGAGAGTTGAAAGTTTGAGTAAAATTAAAAACTTACAGCCAAGTATTTTTCCTGGGGTAATTCAGCAGTTAACATCACTGTTTAAGAGCTTCACAGAACAGTTTTGACTTTGTAATATCCTTTTATTTTATGTGATTAAAAGGGAGTCTTTAATTTGTGACATCTCAGGAGTATTGTATTTACATACTTAAGTTCGAATAGATAATTCTGTGTATGAGTACGGTGAAAAGGGAAGGATTTGTGGGGTTTTTTTTTCCTTTCTTTGCCATAATCTTCCTACTGCAGGAACTCTTCTTGATTCAATAATGACATTTGGTGGTAATCCCAGGAGAGTAATAATTTTGCCTGAAGACTAAACCGAGTGAGTGGTGATCTCCCTTGCTGTCAATGACCTATAGATGACATTTTGTACCTAATTAAATAGATGCCTTTCTTTTGAAAGAAATGGTGAATCATGCATAATTAGAAAAGACATCAAAGTTGGAGCTGTTGGCTCATTAACCTAATGGAGCTAGCCTGTGGCACTTAGAAACCATTTGTATTGCTCGTGATGTTTGTGCTACTTTGTGAGCAATTAACACTCTATATAAGACTGATTCTCTTGATAGTTTTCATTTTTCTCACACTCAAAGAAAATATTTAGATTAGTTTAGGATATAGTATGAGCTATAACCTCTAACACTTGTAAGCATTCAGATATTAATGATTTACAACATGGGTAAAATTACCTGGAATCTAACATTGACTTTTTGTTTCTTTAGGCTAAACAAAGAATGGGAAAAAACCCTTCACAGAACTGTAGAACTCATAAAGAATAAATTTTTAAAAATCACATATTCAAGGAAATGACAAGTTCTATAATGTATTTTTGGTGATTTTTTTTCAGGATGAAGAGTGGTGATATCAATATTGTGTACACAAGTCCTTCTGTGTAAGAGTAAAAAGGCTACTGTGTTTATTTATCTTTCTTCTAAGTTGCTCAATAATTATTAAATTTTCTATTTTAAAAATATTTTTAAATATATCTAAATATTTAAGACATATTAATTTTTTATAAAGGAGGTTCATTTGCAGTTCTTTTTGGAGCCAGTCCATTCTCAATGCAAGTGTTCCAGAAGTTTTAATTTCACTTTCCACCTACAACTTGCCAGATTGGTCTGTAATGCTTGCTAATTATTTCTCTAGAGAGTCTGACTACTTCAGCTCTGCTAGGATTTGTTCCTGTAAAATGCCTGGTTGTTTCTTACTATAAACATGTCTCACAGAAAATAATCCATGAAAGCTGAAACGTACATTATCGTGCTATGCAACATGCTTAAAAGACATCCAGCAACAGCTTGGGAAAATTAGACACCACTGATAGTTTCATATTCTAATTTATACTAAACAATTTTTCACATGCCTGGGCTGTGCAACATACATATATGGATATGAGCATGAATATATTTTTGTCTAGACATCTTACATATTCTATAGCCAAACAAGTGTATATTTTCACCCCCCAAAAAAAGGTCTAGCCAAATATTCATTTTAATTAAAACTTATCTTAATGGAAATTTCTCTTTTATCTTTCATCTCTTTTGTATAATTCTGCTTCACCACAAATGCACAGTCTACTAAGAGGCTTTACATACAAGTTCTCACTGAATCAGAACAAATTTTGGAAATCTTGTGGTTTATGAATTTGTTTTTAAATCTATATGGTGACACCTAAATTTTCCCCAGGCTACATAACAACCATATAACTGTATAGAGTCACAGATTTTTTTAAGGCTGGAAAAAACCTTTAAAATTAACAAGTCCAACTGTTAACTCCTAACATTGCCAAGTCCACCACTGAATGACATCTCTAAGTGCTACATCTTCATGTCATTTAAATACCTGGGCAGTGAGGACTTGATTTCCCTGGACAGCCTATTCCAAAGCTAGGCAATCTTTTCTGTGAAGAAATTTATCCTAATATTCTAAATCTCCCTTGGAGCAACTTCAGGTTGTTTCCTTGTCCTGCCACTTGTCACCTGAGAGAGGAGGCCAACCCCCACCTAGCTACACCCTCCTATCAGGCAGTTTTAGAGAATTTTAAGGTCTCACCTGAACCTCCTTTCCTTTAAAGTGAACAAGCCCAGCCCCCTTAGCTGTTGCTTGTAAGGCTTGTGCTCCAGACCCTTCCCCATATTCGTTGTCCTTCTCTGGACACGTTCTATCACCTAAAGGTTCTTCTTGTAGTGAGGAGCCCAAATCTGAACACAGGATTCAAGGTACAGCCATGCCAGTGTGGATTACAAGGGGGTTATTACTGCTCTAGTCCTGCTGGCCACACTATTTCTGACATATTTTTGTATTAGGATGGTTTGTTCTGGGTTATATATGATATTCATAAAAAGTAGAGACCTAAATGTTAACCTTTGTTTTCCACTATGACTGCAGTTTATAAATCAATAACCCAGACTCTTCCTGCTTGAGCTAGCAGAGATTCTAAGACTAATGTGCAGTAGGTAGTCTTTTCTCCATGTTACCTTATCCATCCCCCATTGGTTCATTTATGCTACTTTGCTGGCTCTCAATTCATCTCCTTTCACCGAGGTCAGTGAAGAAGAGGAGGAGGTCCTCCAGAGATGGGAGCAGAGATTTCCCTATGGCCTGTGGTGCAGACTATGGTGAGTCAGGCTGTGCCCCTGCAGCCCATGGAGGTTCACTGGGGTGCAGAGATCCTCCCGCAGCACACAGAGGAGATCCACGCCAGAACAGGTGGATGCCCAAGACTGTGACACCATGGGAAGCCTGGACTGGAGCAGGGTCGTGGGAGGGACCAGCTGACTCACAGAGAGTCTAGGCATGCTAGAGCAGGCTCCCTGGAAGGACTTTTGACCCCATGGGGCACCCACACTCAGGAAATGTGTTCCTCTAGGATTGCATCCTGTGGAAAGCCACCCATGGTGAAGTAGTACATGAAGAACTGTAACCTGTAGAAAGAACTCACACTGACGAGTTTTGTGGATAACTATATCCCATGGGACAGTTTCCATGAGAAAGCAGGAGAAGGACTGCTCTTCCTGCACAGTGGCAGAAATAGCCTGTGATGAACTGACCATAACCCTCATTCCCTTTCTCCCTGCATGGCTGTGAGGGA
Source organism: Cisticola juncidis (assembly GCA_013400215.1). Taxonomy (NCBI): domain Eukaryota; kingdom Metazoa; phylum Chordata; class Aves; order Passeriformes; family Cisticolidae; genus Cisticola; species Cisticola juncidis. The sequence goes on along the minus strand of VXBR01000289.1, from coordinate 337,866 downwards.
GAATGTGGAGATCAGGAAAGGGGGAGTGGGCAGAAGGTGTTTACAAGATTTGTTTTACTTCTCATTATCCTATTCTGATTTCTATTGGTAGTAAATCCAGTTAATATCCCCAAGATGAATCTGTTTTATCCATGACAGTAACTGGTGAGTGAGCTCTCCCTGCTCTTATCTCAACTCCTGAACACTTTGTTATATTTTCTCACCCATGTCCAGTTGGGGAGGGGATTGATAGAGTGGCTTTCATGGGTACCTCCATCCAGCCAGTGTCAACCCAGCGCATGCCCATCTTTGCTCCTTCATACAGTTTATTTCAAATGCTTTTAGTCTATTAAACAATAACAAAATGCCTAATAGTCTAGTTTCTCTCTACTGCTTGCTCAAAGGTTTTCTGAAACATTGACAGAACTAGAAGAAAATAAAAAAACGTGTACATCTTTGTCTTCTTGCACCTCAGTATTTAATATCTCCCTTTCTCTCTTTCCTTTTCTTTTTCCCCCCATTCTCCTTTTTTCTCCGCCACCTTTTATTTTTTCCTTTGTTGTTCTTCTCCTTCCGTTTCCCCTTCTCTTTTTTCTTACCTTTCTCTGTTCCCAAGCAAAAAGATCTGTCTTCTGCCTAAAAGTGGTTTCCCAGTCTGATTTGAATGCCTAGTAACCTGAAACAGGGATCAGGAGTTACAGACTACTTATTTTAATGCAATGGTAATATAAATTGGTATGTAAAATGCCAGCAGTATCTGTTTCCTTCAAGCTGCAATAACTCCTGATAGAATTGTATTTTGTCCCAAATCTCTCTTCAGTCTTTGAGATGCTCCGGAGCATCAGTCTCTTGTGGATGCAAAAAAAAAAAAAAAGATTCATTAACAGACTGATACAAACAAGTGTATTTTACAAAGGAACAAAACTGAAAATTTTGCTCCTTGCTCCTGACATGTACATATAGCAGTAATGATATTGAAATAGGCCAAGGTATTTTTGGAGTGAACAGATCTTTATTCCATTATTCATTCTGTGTTCCTACTGCACACCTCTTCAATGTATATTTAGCAGTGTCTTGAGTGACATCTCCTGGAGAAAGTTAACATGGTCATTCTCAGTAATTTACTGAGTGAACTATGGCAAGAGATTTGTAGACTCCATTCCTGCAATTCTCCTTTTGGAAATGGGAGATATATGCAGCAAATTTATTTCCTTTTCAAGTAAAGCTAAATCAAGATGCACAGATCTTTTTTCCTCTCACAATAGTGCTGGCTGAGTTGACTCAAAGCGCTTGTCTGGTGACATAGTAACAACCATAAAATAGTGTAACAATTTGTCCTTATAATTACATATTTTGACTGGGTGACTGGATGTCTCAGGAGAACCATGTAACCTTACCATTCTTCAGTGGCACTGGGCTAAATCAAAACCAACTACTGAAACGCACAGAGCAGAGCCTGACAAAACTTTCCAAGGAAAAATCAGGCCAATGCTCTATGAAGAATGTACAGATGATATTAATGTAATCTGGAAGAAAGAGATGACTTATCCCCATGCTTTGATCTCCTTTGACTATACCTTTCTGAATGATGCAGCTCAGAGTAAAGCTATTGCAGCATGGTTTGGAGCTAGAAAGTGGATTAAATAAACATGCTGCCAGGAATAATCTGTATTCCAGTAACCAGGTTAGCTAAACTAAAACTAACTTTGACATTTCACTACTAGGCACCAAGGACATGCACAAAAGGGGACAATTGGTAACAGGACAGTTCTTCAGTTTCATGTGCTCAGAGAAAGCAAAAGTAGCTTTAAAAAAATTTCATCATTAATCTCTCACCTCATCTCTTAGATTTCAATTTTATTTTATTGATCATGAATCTGAAGACAAATTATTTCAAGAAAAATATGATTGATTGTTTTATTTAACTGTTTTTATTATTTTCACAGAGCTGTTGCATACTGTTATTGGAGGACTAAATGATCTCCAGATGTCCCTTCCAGACTCAAGAATTCTGTGATTTTGTGAAAAAAAAAAACAAAGCAAACCTAGGCAAACCTGAAATATGAAGAAGATAGATAGATAGATAGATAGATAGAGAGAGAGAGAGAGAGAGAGATAAAATATATATATAGTTATATTAGAAAGTAGGTAGAACTAAAGGAAGAAAATATTAGTGCAATAACCCTTAAATTATCAAGAGAATTCTGTAATAAAACCTTTCTTCCCCTCCCTGCAATGAAACCACAGTGATTATTCATAGTCATTGGGCTATAAGAGAGGAAAACTGGTTCTAGTCTATGTTTTGAACCCTTACTTCACCTTACTCAGAGTAAATGCTCTCATACAATAAAGGGACCAAAGAGGAGTTAGAAACTAAATCTTTATACATTACAAGACTCCAGAATATCCATAGACACAACATTCAAATGAATCACATGTATATAGGTAACTGTATAATTGACAATATTGCTAAAACATCTAATCATTTTACTGAATAGTGTCTAAGACAAATAGTTGTTCCTTCTGTAATTATCCATATAGAATTACATACACCAAATTAAAGAATTTACATGTGGTGAAAATTGCCACTGTGTTTCAACTGATGTGAGTGATAAAACTCAATTTCCTTTTATGCTGTGTCTGCTCCATTTATGTTACTGTGCAGCAACAGGATCAAGATTGGGTTTTGAAGTAGAAATGGATTGTCTTTCATTTAAATGTGGCTCATTTCTTGCGAAGTGTTTCAGATTGTTGAGCAGAAGATGAAAAAGTGAAATGGATTATTATTCAAAGTGGTTCTATTAGTTAAATTCAGTATTTTAAAACATGTCTGAGTCACCACTGCCTTCTATATTTTTTACTTTTGTTGTCATGCCAGTATGAGAGCAAAATAGTGACACTTTAAACTGTTTCAGACGCGGACTTGTAGTAATGCATTTCTATGCCCAAGCAGGTGTCTCTATATAAGGAAAAGCATTTCAGTGTACTTTTGAACTTAAAAGCAAAATTGACTAGAATCTTGTGTGGTATTCTCACTGTGGTTGGTCCAGTGGCAGCACAGGGGCAATGGTTGGGCTTTAAAAATGTCTCTCAGTATCTGTAGCTGCTTCTATTGGCAACAAGCCAAGTTGTCTCTCCTAAATGGTAAAGTATTAAGTATGTCAGGCTTCTCTGACACCTGTGCTCGGCTTTTCCTTTTGTTTCTGTATTGTTTGTTATTTTGTCTTTATTAAATCTTTTGCTTTACAAAACACACCTGGTGACCCATCTCACAAAATTATTTAAGCCATTTTCTGCAAGAGCTGGCCCCTCAGATGTGACGGACCTTTGTGGAGTTTATAACATCTGACTATGTGCAAGATTCCATCAGCAGACAGCATGAATTGCCTCCAAAAAACCTGGCTGGGCAAGTGTAGTGTCAAAGCGTGCTATATGATAGCCTACTACAGTACAGTATTTATTTCTGAAAGCATATCAGAATAATAGACATAAGTCTGAAACTCTAATTCATGTAGAGATAAAAAATTTAATAGGAAATTTAGAGGTAAAGTTGCAATTTTTATTATTATGATTAAATAAAGTGCACAACTTTAGGTTTCTAGCTGAGGTTAATGTCTTCACATCAGATGATGGTCCATCTTCTATATTGAGTACAAACTAAAAGTTATGTCTCTCAGTTATAGGTCCTCTAAATCAATCCTAAGTCATTCACATTTGGCTACAGAAGGAGAATATTAGATTGTGTGAGTATATCCATTCCCACTCTGTTTTGCCCTGTTCCCAGGCAGCTATTTTTGAAAGTGTAATTGAAGGATCATTAAGATGATTCAAGATTTTACCTACATAACAGTGGGTTAAGCCACAGCAGGTTGGCTGAAAATTATAAAATGCCTGAGAAAGTCAGGTACCCAGGTTTAAACTGAAAGCAAAAGATTTGAAGCCTAATAGCTTTGACTGACTTAGACATTTCCAAGCATGATACTGGCAAATCCACTCAGCAAAATCCATGAAGAACTATGGCAGTGTACTGGCCTTGCTAGGACAGGGTTAGCTTTCTCCATACATGCCCTATGGTTCTATGTTCTGGATCTGAGACCAAAACAGTCCTGATAACATACCAATGTTCTGGTGTTTGCTGACCAGTGCACAGCATCAAGGCCTTTTCTCTGTCTCCCAGGGGAAGCACAATCTGTTGGGATGAGTCACAACCTCACAAGTGACCTGAACTGACCAAAGAGGTGCTCCATACCATACAATGTCATTCTCAGTAATAAAAGGGAAAAGAGAGGGCTTTGAGGGTTAATCATCTTTTGTTAGGGAACAGGACAGACATCAGTCTATTTGTGGGAGGTGTGAATGATTTTGGATCACTTATGTTTATTTCTCTTTTCTTCTACTTCCATTCACTTTTTTTTTTTTTTTTTTTTTTTTTTTTTTTTTTTTTCCTTTCTTGACTTCCCAGTTCCTTGCTTTTACTTTTCTTTTACTATTCCCTGGCTCCACTGGGGGCATGAGGAGAAAGTGTGCCACAGGCTGCATGATGCTTAACTGCCCATTGGGATTAACCCAAAACAGCCAGCAAGTTTGAAGAACTACACTGGCTTAAAAATCCAACTTTTAACAATGGTGAAGTTTTGTGTAATTATTTTTTCCTAATTTCAGAATTGATAAAAAGGTTTGTGTTGGCTTTTTTGTTTTATTCGCTGCTGTTCTAGAAAATGGAATCAGATTGACAGCTGGAACAATAACAGTTTTTCAATTTGTGGGAACCAAGCATCAGATAATCATGAATCTTTATAAACTATATCATGTATCAACAGATGCGAAACAAGACTACACCATCTGACAATGCTGCAACACCAAGTGCTGTCAGAATTATCAGTAAGAATACAAATTCTCTTCTTATCTGAACAAAGAGCTGGTCAGGGTCTGAGGAAGAACACAGTTTTAAATCATGCTGCCAAATGCACCTTCCAACTGGGTTGCAGGATCTTCTTGAAAGCCTCACTCCACAGCAAATTGCTACTGAAGTACAGAGTAGGACTTTTCTTTCACCCATCAAGTGTAAAGTATTCAAGACTCTTGCTGTCTTCAAAGAGCATTGCAGGCATTCAGCAAGTGATCATCCCCAGCATGTTTTGTCCAATTTCTAGTATCAGCTCTCAAACAATAAAACAGATGTTGCAAGACAAGGACTCAAAGGAAGGCTGAGAAGCTTCACTCATACTGGTTCTTTCAGCATGTCATGGTTTACTCCCAGCTGCCAACTAAGTGCCACACAGCCACACACTGAATCACCCCTGGTGGGATGGGGAAAGAATCAGAAGAGTAAAAGGGAGAAAACTCCTGTGTTGAAATAAAGACAATTCAACAAGAAAGAGCCATGAATGTAAGCAAAGCAAAACATTCACCACTTCCCATGGGAAGGCAGGGGTTCAGCCATCTCAAGGAAGGCAGAGCTTCATCACGTATAATGGTGACTTGGGAAGACAAACACCATGAATCTGAGCACCCAACTTTCCTCCTTCCTTCTTCCCCCACGAGGAATGCTGAGCATGACACCATATGGTCTGGAGTATCCTTTTGGTAGCATCTTCAACTGCTTACAGAATACTTTAAACATTTTCACTGTCACCTCAAAAATTTATTATACAAACTTAGATGATGCCACAGCCTGGACTGTGTGATAAAGATAGCAGTGAATTCTCTAATGACATCCTTTGTACCTCAGCTAGAATAAGTGCAGGATTCTACAACATTTTAGGTGAAGGCTATAGGATTAAGAAGGTGTGGGCCCATAGACATTTTTCAGATATTTTGTTGCATCTATTTGTTATTCTCAAAATTCAAGATTTTCTTAAACATTTTGAACATTTTGGAAACAGTAGCTCCTTTTGATTCTAAAAATAGATGAGGTTAGGTTATATAGCCCTGTGATTCAAATATTTCTACAGATTTTGTGAGAGAATGGCAGAGCTCAGTTCAGTTGCTTAAATGACTATGTGACAAATACCTCAGCCAGATTTAAGGTGCCAGTCAAAGGCAGTGTGGGTCTCTCATAGGTTTGGCACAATATTTCCCTCTTTAAAGTGAAGCTCCTGTATGTGAGATGTCTCAGTGTATTTGAAATAAGGTCCTTAAGGTAACATGCAGCCACCCAGCCTGCTCCAAAGCCATCCATATATGCTCCATATCAATAGAGCAGACAGAAACAAATACGAGATTTAGAAAACAAACAGATATATTTTAAAGCAAATGTTTTCTTTTCAGAATTACCAGACATTCTCTCATAGTACTGGAAAACTTTCAAATTTGAAAAAAACCATTAATTGTAGGCAGAGCTGATAATTTATCTAGCAGATGTTTTGCAGCTGTGTAATTTTAAGAGCTTTCTTTTTTCTTCTTTTTCTTCCTTTTATTTTTAGCAGACATGATTAGTATTAAAGTTGAAAACATTGTAATCTCTATAATTTGGGCTAGAACCTTAAATTTCAAAAATTCTCAAGATTATGGCTACACAATATTTCTTTTTTTCTGTCAGACTTTTATATAGGTGTCATGGAAAGCACTGAACTATCTTCATTTAGTTATTTTATGATAAGTTTATGAGCTAATAAAAGAACAACTTTTCTGACCAAGAAATCAGCATATAGAGAGAAATTCACATGTAGATTAATTAATGCTAATAATAAAATTGCAAAATCATAGTAATCATTAATTTTGGGTTTCCTTCATTATGTAGATGAAGAATCGGATTTATGAGGGAATAATCATCAGAAATCATCTGTTTATACAGCCACCCCAAGTCTTGAAATTAAATATAAGAGACAAGGGAACAGTTCGGCTGAGGACTCTGATTTGCAAAAACTATTTATACCAAAAGATTATTCAATTTTTTTCCCATCAGATTTGCTGATGAGAAAGAATTCACTCTGTAAACTTTACAGGATTCAGAACACCCATGAAAATGAATTACTACTAATGAATCTGTTGATTCATTACAGTGATTTACTATGGTCTTTTCATTTTTGAGCAACAGAACAACAACAACAATACAGAACTTTGCAAAAATTCATCAGAGAAGTATCTCAATATTTTCAGAAAAGAAAAAATTAATCAGTTGCAAAACAATAATCTCTCTGGAGTACAAATTTAGAATCACAGGATAAAATCATCACAGACAGATAAAATGCTGGAAGTGTAGTGTTTTTACAGCACTTATCCAAAACATCATGATTTATTAAAGCCTTCTTTTACTTTCTCTCACATTCCCTGTAAAATATTTAATCGGGCCATTCACTGGAATCTCACATGAGAATTTGAACCTATGCTTCTATGTAATTGTACAAGCTTATATGTGATACTGAAACCTTTACTATATTTTTATAGTTCTATGTCAAAGATTGTTTCAAAACCATTTTTTCCAATGGATTATATATTCTTGAGACTCAATTTTTGACTAAGAAATACAACACCTTTTGATTTGGTGGATTCTAAAAAATTGTATTTCATTTATAAGATGATATTTTATTTGGAGTCACTGCAATTTATCTAGTGAGTTATCTATTCATTCCTACCTTCACTGGAATGAAATTATTTTTTGTTTCTTTATTGAATAAGTTTAAGATTTCCAGCTTTGTTTGTTGTGACTGTAAAAGATATTTATTTGAAAAGGTGTAAATTTTCAATGGAAATATAAACAAGGCAGCTCTTTGATAGTATCTATATATTTGCTCATTTTAGCCTTTCAAGATAAAGTTGTGAACATAAAGGAAGTCTTTCCAGCTTGCATTTATCAGATCACACTAAACATAAGGAGAACAACAACAAATATGTACAATTAACTGCACAGTCAAAACTAAAACAATTTTAAAAAGCTAAGAGAGATAACATTTATTTACTGGATTTTTTTTGCTGTCAAGGTATGAACATAAAAATGTTTCTAAAATCATACGTGCCACCTGCTTGGAGTATGGAAGTTCTGGCTCCTTTTTGCCTTTTTTATTATCATAAACACACAAAAAAATCCAAAAACCCAAAGAAATAGCAACACCGTCCTTCCAAACACATGAAGATTTACACCACTTTGAACAACTTTTTGACATTTGGGTTAATTAAACATTTAAAATTACAAGAAGACATCTAAATGTCAACACTAAAACATTAGTTTCTTAAGCTGTACTTGAATCCTGTGTTTGAGATTGAACAGAATGAGTCCTATCTATGAGCAATCTTTCTTGGCTCATATCTACATATTTCTTTTGTGCAAATGACACATAGTTCTAATTGCATTCTAAATATTTTCAGAACTCTATTTTATTATATGGATATTTTATAATATCTAATTAATAAAAACTAAATATTTAATTGATATAATTCAACAGTTCAGGTGAAAACAACCAGAATGCGTGGTAGACAATGGCAGACAATCTAGTTTTCCAGTCCAGATCATCTAAGCAAAACTCTGAGTTTGGTTCATGGGTTTGTCCTAGGGAGAGATAGGTGTGCTCTTCCTTTTCTTCTTTTGTTTTACCTGGAAAGCTGTTCCAGAAAACTAGTTTCTTTTGGAACTTTTTTAATTTGATGACAACACTGACAAGCAAAGAACAGAGCAAGTTGGAAGAAGAAGGGAAGGGAAAATGATATGCCAGAGTGCTTTTCTGTCCAGTCAAGACCTTTGCATTTGTCAGCTCTGTCACAGGGCTGTAGATTGCAGCTCTGTTGATATTTTCTCATGCTTGGCCAAGGGCACGAGCTGGCAGATGAGGGTGACCCCAGCATGCCCTGACCTACAGGTGACAGTCCCACTGGGTCTGAGCACGACAGGCAGTGCCAGGCTCTGGTAAAATCTGCAGCACACCACACATGGCTCTGGCAGGGACTGGGTGCCTGACTCAGGGCTCTCATGAACTCCTGGTGCCATGGGAGGGAAAGCTTGTCAGGGACACTAAGGTGTACTGATGTCTCCAGGGCCCTGATGTCTCTATATGAAACAGAAGGCATTTTCTGTCTGGAAACAATGAGTAGCTTGCCACTGATCCCAAGGGGAAGGTGGGTGTTTTATGCTTCTCTAGTATTTACTAGAGATTGATGTATCCTCATTTTTTCAACAGCATTAGTTCCTCAAACCTAAGCTTGTTGGATCAATTGCTTTCTGGATGCCTGGAATGGAAGGATTGTAAGTCACAGCTTTTATTTATGTCCTTTGGTATGGATTTGTCTCATATCTAACTGACATAGACTCTGCTTAGCTTGCAGGTTTCTGAAAAATCCATTCCTTAGGTGCTTGGCTCTTCTTTATACCTTATTGGGAGCCAAAACATTTATTGGCCGCTGAATTTTCCAGGAAGTAAGCTGGCAGCAGATGAGGTGATTCTTCTGCACTTTAGTGGAACTATGCCTAAGCACCTTTTAAAAAACTGGCTTTATATGTGCTGCTTCTCATCCATAAAACAGAGAAAAAAAAATCCTGAATTCATAAGCTGTAAGAGTAAGCACATTTGAGTTTGGAAGGTCTTCAGATATTGTGATATAGAAGCCACAATGAGATGTTTGATAAGAAGAAACTTAAAGATCAGAAACAGCTTTTTAATTGCCAGCTAAGCTGAATGCTGAACAACATAGAGGTACTTTGAGCTGTTCCCAGCCACTTCTTCAATCAATTAAGTGAAAAAACTTTTGAGCAAATCTGAATGCTGTATTAATATGAAGAAGTAATGATTTACCTATCGAAATTATGAAAATGGAAAAGATTAATTAAGGGTGGCATTTATTTCAAATTATTTGTTCAGTTATAGTTCAGAACTCAATGGGGCTTGCATATGTAATTGAGATACTTCAATAATGGCATGGGAAAAGTATATATTATTTAATTTTTTAAATTTTGTTTTGGGGGAGCTTGGGGGGTTTGCGGGGGGGGCAGGGTTAGTTTTTTTGTTAAAGTAGGTGCAGATTAAGGAGAAAAAATGCATAAAATAGCTAGCCTAGGTGACAGCAGTATTGTGCTAGCAAAAATGGTACCTTGCCCTGTCTGATTCAGGTACGTCCAGGGATAGTAGCCAAAATGGACTTCCTGGGACTTTTCTACCTTAGGCTGTGGGTAGTGTCAGAAAACATCTTTAAGTGAAAGTTTGTGTCAGTGTCTTCTATGATGAACTTATGGGTATAGAGTGAGAAGTAGTTATTATAAAAAATAAAATAATGAAACCAAACTCAAGAAAACTGAAGTATTTGTTGAGGTATAATGTGTTGCCACAATGTAATGTGCTACTGAACCACAGCACAGGCCCATGCAGAGCCCTAGAAGAGGACTGGACCTGTCCAAGTCTTCCAGCACACACCACCATCAGCAGTGAAGTTTATGCCTTGGAGCACCTCCAAGACAGCAGTGGCTCGTCTAGGCAGACAAAGATTATAAGATTATATGTAAATGCTTACTAACCAAAAGATCCCTTAAGAGACTACCAAACATCTGCCAAGAAGACGCTTGTGCCTCCATAACACCCACTGTTTCTGAGTAAACAGCTGTGTTTTGTGTCCCAGCTGTGCCCAGAGAAGCTGTGGAAAACCCTGGGCAAACCTCTCTAGCTCTGAACAAAGCTTTGAGCAGGAGTTGGACCACCTAAGATCCAGCAGTTGGTTCCAACTAAAATTCTTCAGCAGTTCTTTCAGCAATCTGAATTGAGGTTTTACTGACAGATTATTACTTTCCAAGTTTATAGTAGAAAATAATTTGCTTTTTAGCATTCAGTACTGCTTTACAAACATTTAAGTGCTGGGATCTCAGTGATCTCTAATGCAACTTTCTTAAAATAACAACTGATTATTTTGGCTGTTTAAAGGTGAAACATGGAAGAGGAAGCTAAACTCAGTTTTCCTAGTCTGAAAGAGCAGAGGCTGTTTTACACACATACATCCTTTTATTCACATTCCAGCATTCATGTGTAGGCTGTGCTCTCCAGTTTCTGCATCTCTAAAGCCAGGACACAGATATTAGATGTTGTAAAGAGCTTTTATGTTGGTCTTTTGCACAAA